>CP053154.1:14956956-15428440 GCA_014607495.2 Carposina sasakii
CCACCCTCTTGCACAAACTGCAACGCGGTCGGGACTGGCCAGGCGGACCACAACGCCTTTAGCGACGTTGTCCTCTAAGGCAAAGGTGGGAGGCACTGGCCAGATCCTCCGTCGCGTATGAATAGATTCAAATTAAGTACGGGTGAGATAAGTATAGCTATTAAAGTGACGACTAACCAACTGAAAAAGTGTATGTCAAACAACTCAGCTTATACTTATTAAGACGAGCAATGTTGGAGTCGAGGAAACAACAATAAACCGCTCACCCGTGCATAAACTGGTACTATAAAAGATGCTATAGTAAAAACATCAAAGAAGTAACTTGTATACATAGATAACTATATATATTAGTTTAGGTTAGTTATGATATTAAGTAAATGTAGCATAAGTAATTGAATTGCAAGAAAACACCTTAAATCATGTAAAGTAAGGTCCCAGCTTAACAAAAGAAAAATGTACAAATATGTAGAATACCCTAGTAGTTTAGAGATGGATTATGTCATAGAAGGAAAATAACAAAACAGGTAGTTAATATAGGATATAGTCTAAACAAGAAAATATGTTAGAATAATTAACACATATTAAGAAAACTTAAGCCATAGATATATAAATAAAAATAATAAAAAATGCTCTACCCATACAACAAATTAGGATAGAATAGACACAGATTAATGGCAAACCCAGCCACTCGCTCCACACCTTAGGCCACTTAAAGTTAGCTGTCACACAAAGCTTTTTATAGAACAGAACTAAAATATAAACAATGTAGGACCGCTTATCGGTCAGAATAATTAAAACAAATATAAATAAGATAAGGTACCAATTCCCTGCAGGACTGATCGGCAGGGAAAGCGCAGAACAACACAAAAAAAAAAAAAAAAAAAAAAAAAAAAAAAAAACCTACCCTAACCTAACCTAACTAACCTAACCTAACCTAACCTAACCTAAACCTAATCCTAACCTAACCTAACCTAACCTAACCTAACCTAACCTAACCTAACCTAACCTAACCTAACCTAACCTAACCTAACTAACCTAACCGCCTACCTAACCTAACCAACCTATAACCTAACCTAACCTAACCTAACCTAACCTAACCTAACCTAAACCTAACCTAACCTAACTAACCTAACCTAACCTAACCTACCTAACCTAACCTACCTAACCTAACCTAACCTAACCTAACCTAACCTAACCTAAACCTAACCTAACCTAACCTAACCTAACCTACCTAACCTAACCTAACCTAACCTAACCTACCTAACCTAACCTAACCTAACCTAACCTAAAACCTAACCTAACCTAACTAACCTAACCTAACCTAACCTAACCTAACCTAACCTAACCTAACCTAACCTAACCTAACCTTAACCCATAAACACACCGGGAAACAAATATAGGAATACTGCAAGTAAACGACATCGCGTTCTAGATTTGCTTCCTCAATTTGATTGCTGCCATCTAGTGAGCTAAACTCCCTTATCGTATGCAGGCTGTAAATAACAGCCAGGCAAGTATTGATATCTAAACAAAACTTTTTTTAAAAAATAAAACCGACTTCAAATGCGTGAATTTTTTTTTTTAAGTGTTAATTATTTTATTATTAAATTTAAATGGGACCACCCTTGAGATATTACTTATACGCCGAAAAAAAAGATTTGTTCAAATCGGTTCATAATTGGCGGAGTTATCGCGTAACAAACATAGAAAAACATACGGGTCGAATTGAGAACCTCCTTTTTTTGAAGTCGGTTGAAAATGGTACTCGCTCAGTATTTCAGTATTTGTGTCACACACACCCTGTATAAGTTTATGATGACATAGATATACAGGGTGTTTTTTCGTGGCCACCCTGAACGAAGGGTACGTACTCTATACATCAAACTTTATGAAAAAAAAAAAAAAAAAAAAAAAAAAAAAAAAAAAAAAAAAAAAGGCCTGTTTCCCGCGCTCCCGGTCCAGTGTTCCGACCCCACTCTAGCCACTACGGCCTCAGCTCTGATTGGTGGATAGATTCGGCTGAGTGATAAGCCTGTAAAGTTAAGTTGTTTACATAGAAAATCGCCAGCTGAGCCTACCGCCGCGATCTGAGTATTGGGATCCGTAGTACTCGTCGCCGCGACCTCGGCAAACTTTTCAGCGAGAAGATCGGATGAAAAATGAAAGACTTATAGCGTTCTAAAAAAAAAAAACAATTTCAGGAGCATAGAACTCCTGAAATAGATAAATAAATACATACTTTACAAAGTGATTAGTGTAGTGTTAGTGGAGTACTACTTTATGTAAAAAAAACGGAATCTTAATGACTGTAAGTTTTCTATATATAAGCAACACAAGTTTTCAGGGAAAAATTATTTCTTAAACTACAAACTTTCAGGACACTACAGTGGTGCAGAAAAATAGTACGGATCTAATTAAGAAACTTTGACATTTTCCCTGAATTTTAATTTTTGTATTTTAAAAAAAAAAACAGCAATTTGCGGTTGGTAAAACCTTCGGCGGGCTACGGCGCCCGATTAGTCGCGATTTTTTCGGTGATTTCGGGAGCTGCAAACCGGAAGTTTGTTCCTGTAAAGTGTCACTTCTGGATCGCTGAAAACGGCTGAGTGATAAGCCTGTAATGTGTTTTGACATTTCTCCAATATCTCTATCTTTACCGATTCGCTTAACACAGGAGGAATCTCAGGATTCATGACAGGTGCTTTGGCTAGTTTAAAGTTTTCTGGGAAAATAAACTTTTCTTGAATAGCTTGTCTTTGCTCTTTGCTTAGACCATCTATGAGTATACGACCCCAACGTTTAGAGATCTCGTCTTGGATTTTGGGACCAAATATTTCATATTTGGCTTTCGGGTCACCTAGAGCCTCTATGATCTGAGCTGGTAATAGCGCCGGTGCCACAGTACCAGCAGGAGTCGTACTTGTGCCCTGTATAGGGTCTGTGGGGCCTTGAGCTGAACTAACAGGGGCCGTGGCGCCTGTGGGTATTTCAGTGGTAGGAACAGCCGCTGTGTTACAGTTCAGGGCTGTAAGCACAATGCTGTCTCCCTTTGGAGTTGGTCCGGTGGATACAGCTGGGTTTGTATTATACACCACGGATTTAATGTGTTTGTCATCTGATACATCCCACTCCGAACAGTAGGTACATCACCCCATTATCGGACATTGGGGATGTTGCACTGTCATCATGATCCTCTGAAAAAATACCGTTACCTTCATGTCGGTTGCATGTCGACAATAGTTTGTGAAGTATGGGTTAATAACCTCCACCTTGCTCACAGAGTGCCCAGTTCTTATGCGAACTAAATTGTAATACCGCGTATACGGGATATTTTAATTCTGCTGATGCAGTGATATTTGTTTAAAGTCATAAATTGTAATCACGTTACAATATGAGACTAGATGTTATCTAACGTGATCACGTCACGCAGAATAACCCATGGTGTTTACTAGTTGAAAGGGATCATAATACTCTGAAATAAAAACTTTGTACGTACCTACTGACAGAGTAATATAATTGTAATGGTCTTTAGAATTAAATATAAGTAGGTAGGTATATCGTGGAAACAAAGTAACATAAAGTGATTTATTATTTTGCTAAAGGTAATAAAGAAAAAAATAAAGGTAGGTGCTTAATTCGAAAAAAAACTACGTTTGTATTTTCTGCTTCGATTTTAAGTTTGATATCTGGATAAATATTTGATAGCTATTAGCTAAATAGGAACAGTTATTAGATTAGTTAAAAACATATGTTTTGTAATAAAAAATAAGGTAAAGGAACCGTAATCGTTCAAAGTGTAGGTAGTGCTCGTATTGAAGTTGTTTCTTTAGACGACGTATTTTTCTCCCGATCGTCATCATTATGTCTGTGTTTACGTTTTCTTCCCATTTTAGCTATATCTTACACAATACTACTAATATACTTATAAAAAGGTATACAAATTTTATTAAAAGAAGAATAAGAGGTATTGTGAGGCCTGCACATGGAAAGCGAATGAAGCTCGCGCCGAGGGTTGCCATAGATAGACAAAGACTCGGCATAGTAGTTTTTGGTTTTTTATTTTTACATTTATTTCTTTTAATTCTCTAAATAATCGTGTGATGCCTGGTACATTGACAAGTGGACTACATAGTGAAATATATATAAATGTGGAGAATGCAGCGCTGAAGTATAATTTATGTTATAATTAATTTATGTATAAATAAATTTCAGGACTGACCATTTGGCATGCATTTAGATATCACTTCTTTTGTCGTTGGAACTTGGTTCTCATTTTCCCATTATGTATGTAGGTATATAAGTATGAGTAGTCTTATGATTTTCAGGATGGTCTCGGAATCAAGGTGGCTACGGCAGTGATCTCGAAAGCCACGCATTCGTCCGCGCGACTCGGACACACGCAGCGGACTCACATGGCGCTCTCGCTCTGCTCCCGCCCGGCCCTCGGCGCGTTGCGGCGCTTTTCGCAGGTTAGTGCGCGGCCGCCGGGCGAAGCGGGCTGCCCGCCGCCCGCGCCGCCGCCGCCGTGCGCCGAGGGTGGGCCGGGTGCCCCGCCGTGCCGCGCGCAGCCGCCGCCTGCCGTACCGCCGCGCCGCGTCGTGTGCCGCTCCGTGCTGCGACCGCGCCGCCCCTCGCCGCCCTGCGAGCCTCGCCAGCCGCTATCTTGCGCCGCGCCCAATGCCGTGCAGGTGGCGTACTCTGATTGCATTCAAACTGCTAGCAAGCTCTATATTGTTGCAAAGCCCACCCATTTTTTTCATAGGCAAATGAAACACACGCACAACACCTTATATCAGCCGAATTTAGAATTTCTCTACCTACACTAATCTTGTGAGCATTTATCTTCTGGAATGCACTCAAAAGTAATCTTTTTAGCTTAAAGATCCCTCTGAGAAAAAAGTTATTAAGTCGCCTTTAAAATAAAATATAGATAGTTCCAAAACCATTAGGTCGGGAGTAGACAACACAAAATTGACCGTGCTTTAATTGTGTTGCAGGCGAAATCAGACAAAGCATGTGACATTGGTTTTCCTCAATTGAAGAATTCGAGCGATTGTGGCGTTGAATTGGACTACGTGGCACAGCGTCTTGAAGCGGCGCGGGAAGTACGCCGACAAGCTTATGAACAGGAGGTGGCCGAGCGACTCACCCGACGCCCTGCACCACTTGCCACCGCTAGCTACAAGCCCCCCACACAACCTCTTTTTTCAGGATAACTGTCAACCACGCCGTCCAGTTACCGTGGATCCATGTGCGCACCGCCCTAAAATAATAGTCGAAGTAGACCGCACGTCTGTACAGGACGCCTACGAGCCACCGTCATCTACTCCGATAACGCTCGGCGCCGCACCTCGCTGCCCGCCATGCCCGCCGCCTATCGGGCCTGTGACACCTCCCTGCCCGCCCTGTCCGCCGCCTATCGGGCCTGTGACACCTCCCAGCGGCGGAGTAGGCCTGACCTCGCGCATCATGAGCAGCATCGGACTCGGAAGCGCCGGGACCAAGTCTGGTGGCAAATGCTCGAAGCCGTCGTGTGGAGGAACCAGCCCAGCCCCCGGCATGGCGAGTCACCCCGGAGATACTAGCTGGTGCGGCTCCACACCGCCCGGGGGTCCCGCCCCCCCGCGATGTCGCGAGCCCACACTGGCAGAGCGCCTCCGCCGACGAGCACGAGCGCCTTGCTCCCGCGATTCGCCACGTCGCCTTCACACGTGCACCGCATTGTTCGCGAGCTCGCACGACGTGACGCTGCGCGAGCGGGCTCCGGCGACTGAGGGGAGACAGACAGCGTGCAGCACGGCGGAGGACACGGGAGCGCGACTGGAGCTCGCCCTGGATGCAGGGCGGCGCGTGCAAGTGTCGGTGCAGGTGGTGCCATCAGTGGACCCAAACAAAGCCGTAGCCGAGACGGCTTCAGATTCTAATTCTTGGCGTTCTATCAGACATTTTCAAAAACAGCTAAACGAAACCCGAGGTCACAACTCCAAGATATGTACCTCATCCCCTGCCTCACACTTTACCTGCCCTCGAAAACCAATTTCTACAACTGCTAACAAGACACAATTCTGTGGCTCACCATTAGATTTGTTATCATCGGTCGCATAAAATTAGTAGTAAATCCGCTAACGTGTGTCCATTCTATTTTTTGAAAATTAAAAATTCTATGTTATCTTCAGTTTTTTATTTTATTGGTTACCTTAGAATAACCGAAGATATTGTTAGACGCCCTATGCAGATAGCGACTCCGTTCGCGTGGATTACAGAAAATAATAATGTAGTTAGTGCAAGTGCCTGTTTTCGCAGTTATGAGTTATCAGATCCAAGGGTCAGTGGAGGATGTAGGGCCCGGTGGTGGGCGCACCCATAGTGAATGTTTGAACTTCCGAATTGTACCGCCTAATACAATTTCATTTACAGAAAATAACAAAATGTGGAAATTATCTAAGATAAAAATATTTTCCCGGGATAAAAAGTAGCGTATGTCCTTCCTCAGGCTCTAGACTATCTGTGTACCAAATTTTATTTCAATCGGTTCAGTAGTTTTGGCGTGAAAGCATGGCTAGTTCGTCCGTCCATCTCGCGGGTGGGGTTCCCACGCTGCTTTTGCCGATACGATACTAAACTAAATAACTGTACCTAATATCCATACCTCTGCAATCCAGTTATCAGACAAGGTCGTCGGATCCAAAAAACTACGGCCATGTTTTACTTTTACCACTTTAACGAGATCTCTCATTTTCCATAGCTCCATGCCGCTGATTAATTTTTGCAGCTGCTTAGACTCTGACTCCTCGAAGATGTGTATAACAATTGTTTGGTACTTGTTTTCGGCGGGCGGATTATTCAATATATCGCCGCCCTGTTGCAGGGCTTCTAGGCCTAGCCGTGCGACGACCATGTGAAATTTAGTCTCATCCCCTTGCTTTTGTGGTGCCATAATTGATTCGAATTGAGCGAACCACAGGCGCAGATTGTTCAATCCAGAAGTCTGGAATTTTGGCTTGAAGGGAGATCGATTCCACTACCGGTACTTTTGCTGGTGCTTGCTCTGATGCAGACGTGCAAGGTAAAGTTTTAAGTGGTGCCGAATACATCTTGCGTGACAAAAATTACTTTAGTGTTTATATATGCCTCTTGAAGTTTCTGCCGGAGGATCCCGCTTGTGGGAAGCCGACGAAATGTGCAAATCACTAAGATGTCCCTGCAGATATGTCGTAGGCGGCGTATATCACGATGATCACGTCGGGGTCACCAGTTTAACGTATTCCTTACGTTAATAATAATAAACCTATTGTTTATATACTGTCGTATTGACTAGGGTTTTGTGCTGATCTAGGTATATCTTAATTATTATGATTTATCTAATTGTCAATACAAGAGAAATAGATAAAATGACACCAGTGACTGTTACACCACATATTTATGTGATTATTCTTATTATTTATTATTTTAACACTCCCCACCCAAGTTTTAGACGGGTGTGGTGATCACTGTCGTCTTACGAAAGTGACTGTCATACACAGTACCACGAAGTTGTAGATAATATATTCGTAATGGTTTTATCTTCTTTTAATACCTACCCACGATAAATGATTTATATCTCATGAAATAATATAAGTAGTTCTATAGCAAAGTAAGTAACATTACAGCTAGGTTATATTTCTATTATTACAGCATAAGCATTACTATGTATGCTATCAAGTTTGAACGTATGATAATTAATAGACGGAGTACACAGATTGAAGCATTCATAGGAAGCTGATGGACAAATTGAAAGACACAACAATGGGGTAGTTTCCTATGGTTGAATCTAAATAACATCTTATTATTATCAGAAGAAATAATCAAAATCATACCTATCTGTAAAATTACAATTTGATTATGTGTCCAAATGAGGTAGTAATAAGCTTTCAAAGTTAAATGGGCAAATCCATTTTCAAATGTGAAACTAATTGAAAATTACATCACATGTCCACCTGCATAATTTACAGCAACTTTTGTTTTGTGACCATATTTATAAACGCAATATTTAATATAGCTGTATAACACAAGTTCTTTTACGCGCATACAGCATATTGCTTAAAGAATGACATCACGTCGTGGTAGCCGTTTGTATGGAGCGTTTTTTGGCAAGTCTATAATTGTGATTTTAAAATCGTTATATCCCGGAGAGTTTTCACGCTAGCGAAGTTTTTCTTTCACAAATGTCTCTTTTCTTTTATGATCTTTCGATATAAGTACAAAAACTGTAAACGACCCTATTGCCAGTCGGTACCTTATGAGTTTATTTAGTTTTTTATTTAGTATAGATAGAGTTTAGTTTGTAAGGTGATACTAAAACGATTTCATTGACTCTTTAAATTTTAATTAGTCGTGTCAAACTTAGAGGTAATTATATAACAATTAATAAATTATAAATACATTGTAAATACTTATGAAATATTTTATTACAACTTGTCGCTAGTATTCAGTCGAAAGGACTCGAAACAAATGAGAAATGTCCAGACTGAGAGGAGACCTGTCAACCCCTCCCCACGCGTGGCATTATCACATCCGAGGGTTATATACTAAACTGCAAACCGGTTTCTAAACGTCAAAAGACGACTACACAACCAATTTTAAAAAATCCTGTTTTGTATCAATTCTATCAATATACAGGAAGTAACAAAAAGGGTATGTTAAGCGAAAAGCTACGTAAAAAGCCCACTATAGGGAACCTATTCACTAAATTTGAGACTAGAAATCACATGTTTATTTTTCAAGATTGTATGAAAATTCTTGAGATGTTTAAGAATTCTCCATACTATCCGGAAAAATAAACATCTGATTTCGAGTCTCAAATTTTGCAGATAGATTCTACATAGGGGGCTATATTCATAGCATTTCGCTTAACATACCCCTTCTGTTACACCCTGTAGAGCACTGACTTTTTAAACTGATAGGATAATACCAAATGTCATGGTTGATAGCGATCAGAAAATTGCGACCGTTCGCAGTTAGGGAATTATTGCGATCGGCATAATAGGCGGCCATTAATCAAAAATATAATTAAATTGAAATTAGTAAATTAGGGTGCCGAATAGATAAATAAATGATAGTCAGAACGTATTTGAAGCCAACAGTGAAGGCACTCGTGTAGATCATGTAGCGCGTAGTGTAGTCATCTTGAATTAAATACATAATACAACTTACAGGTCTGAAAATTAATGAAAAATACAAGTAGTACATACATTGTAGTTTTAAAGATTTTGTCTTGTTTTTTTACATTTTCTATGTATTTTTCTATATAATAAAATATAATGCGCAGGCGCGGGGAGGTAGACGTGTAAAGCCACGTGCATTTACATTGATTTGTTTTGTATTTGTCGTATTCCTTACTTGTCATATTGCAGATACGATGCAGTCCAATCGCATCGTAATACATCCATCCTTTATTATGAAAATATTTAGTTATAATGTATAAAAAAAAATAACCACGTGATTTAGAAAAATTACAATTGAAAATCTTATTTCTTTATATCTTATTGCCCTGTTCCCATTCTACTTTGGGTCGGCGTAATATGTCTTCTATATCTTCCATTAATTCCTATAATCCGTCATCTCGTTACTGACTCCCAGTTCACGCATATCCTCTTTTACACGGTTTACCCAACACTTCTTAGGTCTTCTTCCAAATGTTTGAACTATTATTTATTTGAAGAGTTTATCACGTTTGTCAGGTGAGCTTATTTTTCTGGTCTTGCCAACATGTTTCATTTTTATGAATGTCGGATTTGTTTGTACGTTTTATGTATATCTAATCAAAGTGAATATTGAAATATATTGTTTCCGAAATACGACAAGTCTGTAACACGGCCAAATCATAGCAAATCTTTACATTTGATACATATAAAAATAGATCCTTAGATAATTTTTTATTACTTAGCCTAAAAGGAGAACGGTTTATAAATGCATATCTAGTTTATAGTTACATGATATGAAACTATAAGTCAGAGCACCATTTCATTTTAATTCATTAGCACCGCACCGAGTGCGACCGCAACGTACACAACGGGCAAGAACCCGCCCGGGCGGCTCCAGTGCACGATATCACACGAGAGTGTCCGTCACATCACTCAAGGGAGGCGCACTTACACAGTAAGTATCGGAAGATAATTAACCTAAGCTAGCTTTATACAGAGTCCGGATCACTACAGGCTATCAGTCGGGGCTAGAGGCCGGCGCAGCGCCGCGGCGGGCGGGCCGCGCGCCGCCGTCACACGTCCGTGTGCCGCGCGGGGGCCAGTCTGCCCGGAGCGGGCGAGTCCGGCCCGCCCAGCCCGCCCCGCTCGCCCGCGCCCTCCGCGCCGCTGTCGTCATCGTCGTCCTCGATCTCGCACAGGCGCGCCGACACGTCGCTGGCCGAGCGCGCGCCCAGCAGCGAGTGACGCTCTTCTGTAAACATCACCAGAGATGAATTAGTGGTATCGAAGGAAGGAAGAACATGTTCGTGGCGGTGTCTGTAGGTCACTATTAATTGACTGCTCAACGTTCCATTTATATCGAGCAAACTGCAATAATCTTATTCGCTAGAAAATACTTTAAGGTACTTAGCTTATTCTACATTGCTAGACCTTATGGCTAGGTATTTATCTTACCGAGCATGGTGATGAGGCTGGAAGCGTCGGTGTCCCGCAGCGAGCGTGCGCGCCACGCGCCGTCCGGCAGTGCGGGCACATCCGGCATGTCCGGCATGTCCGGGAGGTCCGGCGTGTCCGGCGCCGCGTTGTCCGCCAGCTCCGGGTCGTGAAGCAGGTATGATGAGGCTGTGGTATATAATACTTTTAGATGCGAGTACGTAGGCTGATTATAATCCGCGCTGCTTAAACTTAAGTTTGCATAATTATACATAAATAAGATGCATTTGTGTTATACACATAGATAATGTAGATGTGCTTTGAGCGCAGTGCATCATTTGATTGGATACTCGCACAAATGCAAAGTTTAGCTTAGTCCGCGTGAACTATACGTCATTTTATTATATTTTCATTTTATTTTACTATTTCAGGAAGGACAACAGCTATTAATTACTATAATGAAAATTGTAGACACATAAAGCCAATAACAGGTCTACGCTTATAGAAGCATTGTGAGAGCTATTCAGACACTGATGCATACACAATTTACAACAGAGTTCCATAAAACCTAACGCGCTTATCAATAACAAACATATAAAAACAATTTAGGTACTAGATAAAATCTAGGTACCTACTAACTTATTAACGCAAAAAATTCTCACTAAGCACACGCCTCGATATGTTAAAACTAGTATTGAAGAGATCAAGCTCTACGCCTTTTCAAATTAATATGTTGCATAAGTAAAACAGTAGCAATGTAGCCGCGACGACGAGACAACGATTAGTCTAACTTTTCATTGGGTCGGGTGTTTTATAACTTGTTTTTTTTTGTTATCGTAGTTTGTACTAGATAAGTAATGATAATTTAAAAGAATTTGTTATGTAAAGTAATCTATGTGCGACGTGAAACCCTGAGCAGCCGTGCAGCCTCACCGTCGGTGTAGCGCAGCGCGTCGGTGTCGAGCGCGGAGTCGGAGTCGGGCGCTCGGAGCCCGCCACCTCACTGATGCCGGCCAGCCCGCCGCCCGCGCACCAGTCCGAGCAGTCCCAGTGGTAGCCGCCCAGCAGGCGCGGCTCCGGCCCGCCCGCCGCCGGGGCCAGCCCTACCGCTAGCCCGCCCGACAACCCGCCCGGCAACCCGCCCGGCAACCCGCCCGACAACCCGCCCGACAACCCGCCCGGCGGGCCCACCACGCCAGTGCGCACGCGCGGCTTGCTGCCTTTCAGGTCTGTCGAAGAATAAAAAAGATCGGTTATTTAAAATTTAGCTTATGTTAGTAAGTTTTTTAGACATTTCTCTAGATAACATAAGTAATTCTATTTAATGACGGCTGTGTTTCAGAAATGAGGTAGTAAGATCTAGAGGACCGAGAAGGAGACTCTGCAGCCGGTGCGGCCGGTGCTAGCGTCGCCTTAGAGAATGCCTCTAAATTCTAAATAAATAGACTTCAACAATATACACTTCAGGGATGTAATCTAGTGAAGCTCCACATTAGCACAAGGATAATAATATTTATTTATGAACTTAAAACTATTAGTTGGACTCGGACTCACCGTTATAGATCTTGTTGTCGACAAAGGTGTGCAGATGCATCTGCTCGGACCAGGGCTTGCGGTCGGCGTCGAGGTTGAGGTTGCGCAGGTAGTCGGGCGGCAGCGCCTCCAGCTCGTCTCCGGCCGAGCCGTACGAGCGCAGCGTGTCCGCGTTGTTGAGTGCGTCCGGCGCCGACGGCGGCCGCGAGCGCGCCGCCAGGTTCGACAGCTTGCAGCCGCGCGGCGACAGCTTGTCCGTCGCGGAGTTCAGCGGCGGGGTGCGCGGACGCGGGCGACGTTTCCTCTTCCGCGCTATTATTGCTAACGCTAGCAGCACCGCCAGTAGTAGGAACAGCGCGGCCGCCGCTAGCGCCTCCCAGCGCCGCGCAGACAGCCATGACCAGGCGGCGCTGAGGGCGCGCAGGGCCCCGGCGTCGTCGGTGCCCGCGCCCGCGCCCGCCACTACGGCGTCTGAGTATAGCGGATTGCCACAGTTCATGCCTGGAATATTTAATTTTTACCTTGCATTTACAAAAAATATGCTGTTTTATAGCCTCAGTTCAATACGATTGGTGCATTGTATATAAACAATTTATTTTATTTCAGACATAAAGAAACTGGTCAATAGTATGTTAATATTTTGTTTTATGATTTATTTTCGTGACGTGACTACTCACCAGTCTTGTCAGGCGGGCACAGGCAGCGGAAGGAGCCGGGCTCATTGAGGCACGTGGCCCCGTTGAGGCACGGCTCGCCCGCGCACTCGTCCACGTCGTACTGGCAGCGCGGCCCGAAGTACCCGCGGCAGCGGCACGACGGGCCCCACTCGCCCTGACAAGCGATAATACTATACGGTTCTGTATTCCGTACCCGAAGGGTTCCCAGACGTAATTCTATTGTTTTGCCAATACTGTTGGGCTGACACCAGGCTGTATACTATGAACCGTGATAGGTAGACAGTTATTTTTTTTAGAAATGATGGTATTTCTTCCGCCACTATAATAACAACCGATATAAAATAAATATCTATGGATTCTCTCACACAACATACATAACCCTTCATCCAACTCACACTCGATCGGTTTTTGAATGCTCGTTAGTATGTACGTACCTCCTCGCAGGCGCCGCCGTGCAGACACACTGGCGCCGCCCCCGCCCCCACCGCGCCGCACCAGCGCCCGCGCTCGCAGCGCGCGCCCTGCAGCCCGCCCGCGCACGCGCACGCGAACGTCGCGCCGCGCGCCGAGCACACGCGCCCCGTGCAGGCACGGCGCGCTGGCGCACGGGTCCGTGTCCATCTGCATAAACATCAAAACGGTACGGTGAGAATAAACGCTTATAGCGCTAAACACACATAGGTATATAAATTAGATAACAACGTATGATACGGTACCTCACAGTGTGGTCCGGTAAATCTGTCGTGGCACTCGCACTCGTACCCGGGCGGCGCCGGCAGCTCCCGGCACGTGCCCCCGTGCCGGCACGGCAGCGCGGCGCAGGCGGTGGGCGCGGGCAGGTCACAGGCGCCGAGCACCACGCCCACGCGCCGCGCGAGCTGCACGCGCCCGTCGCTCGACGCGCCACCCTCCTCCAGCGGCAGCGCCGCGCCGCCCAGCCGCACGTCCGCCAGGCAGCCGTCAAACCCGTCCGTTATCTGACACACGCACGGATTGCAGATGCTAAGAACTTCAGTTAAAAGATTGAGTGATACTGAATACAGGATGAGTAACCGATGCTTTAAATTAAAAATAATGTAAAAAGGTGTGTAAGTTGGCAATCATTTAACTGACGATGGTAACATCCGCGGCTTCTACTTAAACAAGGTAAACTATTGTCAACTATCTGAATAATAATTTCACGTGAAAATCCCATGCCGATTTTAAGTTTGACCTCCTTAAATTGTTGTGAGAGACGGTACCTGCTCGGGCGCGTTGGCGTGCTGGTGGCGCTGCAGGCTGGCGCCCAGCAGCAGGCGCTCGGCGCGCGCGTCCAGCAGCTGCGCGGGCGGCGGCGCAGCGGCGGCGGCGGCGCGGCGGTCCAGCCACAGCCGCACGGCCGCGCCGCGCCGCTCCAGCCGCGCCGCGTGCCACGCGCCGTCCGCCGCCGCGCCCTCCGCGCGCAGCCGCACCGCGCCCGAGCCCAGCTCCATGCGGAACTGCAACGCGCCGTCCTCGATCTGTCGCCGCAGATGCACGCTCTTATAGTACATACTCACAGGAAATTCTTTTACTAAATCTGAGAAGTTATAGCTAGAGAATAGACTCATCAAATTGTACCTTACACTGAAGATATTTTTGGCCACAATTATAACCGGTGCATCTAGAAACCTATTTAGTGAAAGAAATATTTCCACATCCTTCACATGATCTTTCCCGATTCACGCATAGCATAAGGAACCGAAACTTAATGGAGATACGTAGTTTACGGAGATAGTAAGTTTAAGACTATTTATAACTTACCCAGACAAATAAATTAAAAAAAGTAAGTTCGTACCTCAAGTATGGCATAGTCGACCCTCCCGGCGACGTGCATGAGCGTACCGCGTGGCGCGCGCGTGCGGAAGCGCAGCGACAGCGTGAGCTCGTCGTCCACCAGGCGCGCACCCGCCACCGCGCCGCGCTCCACGCGGTACAGCAGGTAGCCGGCGCCCGCCAGCCGCGCCGGGCCCGCACCCGCGCAGTCGGCGCAGTCCGGCCGCTCGCAGCGCGCGCCCGCCCAGCCCGCCGGGCACGCGCACGCGCCGCGCAGGCGCAGCGCCGGGCCCGCCAGCGCGAACACCTCGCTCCACACGGCGCGCGCGCCGCCCGCCTCCAGCCGCTCGGCGCAGGAGCCGCGCGCGCAGCCGCCGCACGCCGCGCGCGGTAGTTCCTCCACCACGAGGCGCGCTCGTTCCTCCAGGCGCTCCAGGTGCGCGTGCAGGCGCCGGCGCAGCGCGTCCGCGGGCAGGAACCCGCCGCCCGGCGCGCGCACGCAGAAGGCCACGTCCAGGTCGGGCGCCACCTGGCGCGCCTCGTCGTCGCCGGCCGGCTGCGCGCCCAGCAGCAGCACGTCCTCGGGCGCCGCGTCGGCCGCCTCGCGCACGGCGCGCAGGAAGCCTTTGCGGTGGCCGAGCACAAAGTCGCGCGCCGTCACCTCGCGGAAGCGCACGAGCACGGCGCGCGCCAGCATCTCGTCCGTCAGCAGCGCCACGGTTACGCGCACGAGCGCCGAGCCCGTGAACTTGCCGTCGTCCACCGTCACGTTGAGGCGGTACTCGCCCACGTCGAGGCGCGGCGCGGCGCGCAGCGTGCCGTCGCGCGCGTCCAGCTCGAACAGGTCGGTCGGCGCGTACGGAGCCGGGTGCGCGGGCGCCAGCGTCCACGTCAGCTTGTCGTAGGCGTCGCGGTCGGTGGCGACGACGCGGCCGATGACTCCGCCCGGGAACTCGTCGCGGTACGAGTTGACGAGCACGTCGAGCGGGGTGACGACCGGCGGGTACTGCGACTGCTCCACGACGCGCACGGTGACCCAGGCGTCCGAGAACAGCGGCGGCGCGCCGTTGTCGAACACGCGCACCTGCAGCTCGTAGCGCTCGCGCACGCGGTGGTTGTAGCGCGCCGCCGAGCGCAGCCAGCCGTCCTGCTCGAGGCGGAAGGCGCCCATCTCGTTGCCCGCCTGGAAGTCGAACGTGAAGGGAGCCGCGTTCGGCGCCGCGTCGGCGTCCGTCACGAGCAGCTGCAGAATGCCGTGTCCGAGCGGCCGGTCCTCCTGCACGACCGCCGAGTAGTTTGTCTGCGAGAACAGCGGCGGGTTGTCGTTTGCGTCAGTTACTTCGATGCGCACGAGCACGCTCGCCTCGAGCGCCGGCACGCCGCGGTCGCGCGCGCGCAGCTCGAGCGAGTACTCGGCGACCGCCTCGCGGTCCAGCGGCGCCGCCAGCGAGATGTAGCCCGTGTCCGGGTCGACGGCGAAGCGGCCGTCGGCGTCGCCGCGCGCGATCGAGTACGTCACGCGGCCGTTGGCGCCCGAGTCGGCGTCGTCGGCGATCACTTGCAGCACCCTCGTGCCGGGCGGCCGGTCTTCGCGCACGCGCGCCGCGTACGTCGCCTGCGAGAACACGGGCGGGTTGTCATTGCCGTCCAGCACGGTGACGTTGACGACGGCCAGGTCGCTGAGCGGCGGCGCGCCCCCGTCCACGGCCTGCACGGTGAGGCTGTACTCGCGGCGCCGCTCGTAGTCCAGCGGCCGCGCTACGCTAAGGGCGCCGGTGCTGCGGTGCAGCGCGAAGTCGGCGCGGCCGTCGCCCGCTACCAGCTCGTAGCGCACCTCGGCGTTGACGCCGGCGTCGCGGCTGGCGGCGCGCACGCGCAGCAGCTCGGCACCGGGCGCGGCCAGCTCGGGCGCCGCCACGCTGTAGGCGCGGAACTCGAACTCGGGCGGGTTGTCGTTGACGTCGGCCACGCTAAGGCGCAGCGCGGCGGCGGCACTGCGCGGCGGGCGGCCGGCGTCGTTCGCGCGCACGCGGGCGCGGTGCTCGGCCTGCGTCTCGCGGTCGAGCGCGCGCCGCAGCGTCACGATGCCGCTGTCGGCCGCCAGCTCGAACACGCCCTCGCCCTCCGCCACGCCTTCCTCTTCCAGCGAGTACGTCACGGCACTGTTCTCGCCCAGATCGGGGTCTACGGCATGAATCTGAAATTAAAAAGTTCGTGTAATTACAAAATATAAATCATATCCTGAATATTATTGGACATTTAAATAGTCACACATACCTTGGCGATGAGCGTGCCGGGTTCGGCATCCTCGGGAAGCGTGACGCTGTACACGTTGTTGGCGAACACGGGCGCGTTGTCGTTGATGTCGTCCAGCGTGACGGACAGCTCGGCGCCGCACGCCCACTCGGGCCGCGTGACGTCACGAGCGCGCGCCATCAGCCGATACTCGGACACGTTCTCTCGGTCCAGCTCGGACGCTACTGTTATAGCTCCGGTCTCCTGTAAAACCATTTCGAAATTACTATTTAAAAACTGTGAATAAGATAATTTATTTATTAAAGCCTTAAGTTCTTGTAACCAAAAACCTATTCATATATCCATCAGATAAAAAAATAACATTGATGACCTAAGCCTGCAAGACCGTCACCTGGTTGATGTCGAAGTGCTGGTGGTGGTCCCCCTCCAGCCAGTAGTGCAGGCGCGCGTGGGGCGCGGTGTCTGCGTCGCGCGTCTCCAGTGACGTCACGGCCGCGCCGCGCGCCGCGTCCTCACGCAGGCGCACACGCAGCCGCCCGCACGGACAGTACGGCGGGTTGTCTGTTAGACAAACGTAACAGTTTTACTAATAATGACAGTTATTTATTTCTTTATTTACAGTTTTGACTGACGGGCGGATCAATGCACAACCGAAGTTGTTGATAATAGAATAGAGGCCGGAAACTTAGACGTTGTGTTCTTTATATAACGTAGAAAACCTATAAGCAACAAAACCCGAAATACTCACGTAAACAAGAATTATAAAGTTATTGCTAACTGAGTAGTTTTCGTCCGCTAGTGTAATGAAGCGACAAAAGAACAACAACAAAGGTGTTCATAATTACCATTGACATCGATGACAGTAACGTTAACGGTAGCAAAAGCGTTGAATTTCCCATCCGTAGCGATAATGTCGAGCACGTAATGGTCGACAGTCTCGCGGTCGAGTGGGCGCGCGAGTCTCAGTTCGCCGTCGGCGCGCAGCGAGAAGCGATCTCGCGGGTCTCCGGCGGCTATCAGTAGCGACATCGGCGCGGGGCGCGCGTCCGCGTCCGTTAGCTCGAGGCGTGCGACCAGCGAGCCGACGGGCGCGTCCTCGGGCAGCTCGGCGGCCAGCTGCGGCGCGGCGAAGGCGGGCGGGTTGTCGTTCTCGTCCAGCACGCGCACCAGCAGTAGGCCGCGGGCGGCGCGCGGCGGGCGGCCGGCGTCGGCGCAGCGCACGGCCACGCGCAGCTCGGCGCGCGCCTCGCGGTCCAGCGGCCGCAGCGCCGACACCCAGCCCGAGCGCGCGTCCACCGCCAGCACGCCGGCCGCCTCGGGCCCGAGCGACCAGTACAGCGTGCCGTTCGCGCCCTCGTCCGGGTCGTCGGCCAGCACTGAGCAACGGAAATAAAATGTTTATATATCACATTATATACTACACACATACACATACATACATACACACACATTATATAGAGGTTTTACACAATGTAATAACTAAATACATCACTACATGGAACACAGCCTAGCACACTAACATTGCACAAACGGTCCAGGCGGCGAGTTCTCGAGCAGGTCGGCGCGGAAGGGCGCGTCGTGCAGACGCGGCGCGTGCTCGTTCACGTCCGCCACCGCCAGCGAGAACACCAGCGTCACGCCCGCGCCGTCCGCGGCCTCCGCCACTACGCCTACAGTCAATGAAGAAAAAGATGTATCACACACTTGACAGTCATTTAATCATAAGATTTTGAATCTGATTGTAAAATAAAATTTGTATATAGGGAAAAAGCATAAATATTTTTTACGTTCCGATTGTATCTATTCGCAAGGCAAATCTATGACATTTTGACAATATGACAATAGCGTTACATAATTATTGTAAAGAGGGTTGTAATATTGGTATAAAGAACAGCTTATCAAATAAGATATTATACAGGGTGTAACAAAAGTGGTATAGTAAGCGAAAAGCTATGTAAATAGCCCACTAAAAGGACTTACCCACAAAATTTCAGACACTCTCTAAATCACATGTTTGTTCTACCAGGATATGAAGAATTCCTAAACAACTCAGGAATGTTTATATTGAAAAAATAAACATGTGATTTCGAGGTTTAAAATTTTGGTAATAGGTTGTCTATAGTAAGCTATTTATGTAGGGGTGGTGAAAAGCGAAGCGCTTCCGGCCCCACCGGGCCGCTAGTTGTTGTTCGTCCCATGTATATATTCCAATCATTGTGAGAAACTTCGATATCGCGTTCTAGGATTTTGCATTCGATTGTGGTTCTCTCTTGCATCCAATAGATGGCTCTGCTACATCACTCCCTTTCTAGACCGGAGGTCGATGTGTCTTCAGCAGCACCCAGCGTGTACTCTCACAAGTATGCATTCGGGTCAGTGAGTCGACGAAAAGTGTTGTGACGAGCGTGCAGGCGAGATGCGTTCTGGTCGGTGAGTCGACTGGGAACGTGTTGCAGGCGATACGTTCTGGTCTTTGAAGCGACTGTGAACGTGACGCGGCTGATGTGTTCTGATCTGCGCGTGGTCTGGGAACATGTCGTGCCGTGATGCCGTTGCGTGCGTGCGTTGCTAACAGGTCCAGGAAGCTGTCATGGCGTTCTAGGATTTTGCATTCGATTGTGGTTCTCTCTTGCATCCGATAGATGGCTCCGCTACAATTTACATAGATTTTCGCTTAACATATCCTTTCTGTGTAAAGTGGTAGTGGGTAGGCCACATCTGTCGTAGAACCGATGGACGGTGGAGTGAGTAAACGGGTTCTCGAATGGAGACCGCACCTCGGCAAGCGTAGCGTTGGGCTCCCTCCGGCCAGATGGACCGATGACTTAAAGAGGACGGCTGGTAGTCATCAACTGGATGGCAAAAACAGGAGATCGAGCCATGTGGCATACACTGTGGGAGCCCTACGTCCAGCAGTGGACTGCAATAGGCTGACGACGACGACCCTTTCTGTTACACCCTGTATAGCAACTCATTGAGTTAGACGGGAGTGTATACTTTTTGGAAATGCATTTAATGTAACCAATAATACAACAAACTGCATACTATACAGCACCTTGACATTGCTGTAATGCCGTGAAATCTGTGTATCGCATAAATAAATAAATAGCCTGTATAAAATTCTCGACTGTATCGTATGACTCACCGATAGTATGTCTCGCAGTTTTCTCGCGGTCGAGCGCGCCGGCGAGCAACAGGCGTCCCTCCGCGTCCACCGCGAACAGCTCGCGGTCGGCGGTCACCGCGCTCGGCGCCAGACTGAGCTTGACCCCCGCGCCCCCCGCGTCCCCAGCACCCCTCACACTCAGCCGCGCCAGCAGCTCGCCGGGCGCGGCGTCCTCAGAGACGCGCAGCTCTATGGGCGCTCCGCCCGCGCCGCCCGCGCCCCCGCGCCGCCCGTCGCCGCGGAGACTTGCGGCGCGCTCTCGCCGGGCGCGAGCACGCGCACGCCGACCGCCACCTCGCCCGAGCGCCCGCCGCCGTCCGTGGCGCGCACCCACACCGAGACGGACTTCGATACTGCAATAACACAGCGTTAGGTTAAAACTCTTACTAATATTATAAATGTGAAAGTAACTCTGTCTCGCGTTCACGTCAAACCTACTGAACCGATTTAAATCAAATTTAATACACAGGTAGTCTAGAACCTGATAAAGTGCATTGGCTATTTTTAATTCCTGGGATAGTATTTTTATCCCGGAAATAACAAAAAGGTAATGATCTAGTGAAGTTATAATGAGCTTACCGAAATCCGTAGCGTTTTTAGCGAAAGCCAGCGCGCCGGTCTGAGGGTCAATGGTGAATAGTCCCGTAGTGTCGGATTTAGTATCGCCTTCGTATATTGAGTATGTGAGGCGAGCGTTTTCTCCAAAATCTGGGTCCTGTAACAATACAATGTACCTGAGCAACATGTTATGTTGTAATGTATAGGCAATGTGTAAATGTGAATAAGGCAATATTCGAATTATCTGGAGGCACGGTAGTGTCCCAGCCAAGTCTTCAGAAAAGCTAAGGATTTAGATTTTTAGGTGACCAAGAGTGCAGCAGCGGGAAGGCGGGCGCGTGGTCGTTGTCGTGTGTGTCAGACGTGAGGCACTCACCTCGGCCGCGAGCGTGAGGAAGGGGCGGCGCGGCGCGGGCGGCGCGGCGGCGCGGTAGTGTAGCAGCGGGAAGGCGGGCGCGTGGTCGTTGTCGTCCAGCACGCGCACGCGCACGAGGCCGGCGCGCGCGCGGCCCGCGGCGTCGCGCGCCAGCACGGGCACGCTCCAGGCGGCGCGCGCCTCGCGGTCGAGCGCTCGCCGCGTGCTGAGCGCGCCGGTGCGCGGGTCTACACTGAACGTTTCACGTAGGGCGCCCGACGGGATGGAGTACGACACGCTGCCGAGCTCGCCCGGGTCGTCGTCGTACGCCTTCACCTGCGAACACAATTTATCACTATAATCTCGTGCGGATAGTGTATTGTATCCCATGATGTATATTGGCACTACTTGCCATAGTTATACTACAGATTTAATTAAAAAACCCCCGACCCAAAAAAGTACGCAATCATTATGACAAAAGGTTTAAAATGCTAAACCATATAAAAAGCAAAAAATAACTTTTAACATTACGTAAGTACCAACTGAAGCATGTCAGACTATCTACTCGGGACATTGTGCCACCTTTATATCGGAGGCATAACCGCTAATTTTGAACTACAAATAATTATCTTGGCCCGCTGTTGACCGTACGTATGAAATTTTTTAATACATTTTGTCGCGTCGGGGAACCGCTCTAATTTATTAGCCTAACGTTAGAAGCACACATTAAGAAGTCCTCAATCCCATTGTTATACAAATATAATTGTAATAGCTTACTTCGCTTTAATTCTGAACACCTAATTACTTTAAAACATTATATCAGTAATTATAAATATAATTTTGTTTAGATAGGTGATTTTTTTAATACGAATGTTGTGATTAGGTAGGAATCATTTGATTTAGGTATGTATTTTTGAAGGTAAAAGCGGTCCCCCGACGCGATAAAATTTAATCAAAAATTTCATACGTACGGTCAACAGCAGGCCAAGATAACCATTTGCAGTTCAAAATTAGCGATTATGCCTCCGACATAAAGGTGGCACAATATCCCGAGTAGATAGTCTGACATGCTTTAGTTGATACTTACGTAATGTTAAAAGTTATTTTTTGATTTTTATAGGGTTTAGCATTTTAAACCTTTTGTCATAATGATTGCGTACTTTTTTTGGGTCGGGGGTTTTTTCAATTTTTTATTTCATGCTTTTTGAAGGAGCTCCTTAATTTTTCATTCTTTCATTTAATTTCTTTTATTTTTTTCCGCGTAAAAAGTTTAGATGGGGTCTATATGCGATCTCGACCAAAGGAAGCTGTTTAACAATCCTCATGACAAACTGGCTCTGGGAGAATTGCAGAGATTAAGAAACAATAAAGATTAAACTTTGGTCATTCTAGATTTTCAGCAAAAATATTAATCGGTTTATCTGTTTCATTCCGGCATTCCAGGGTTTCATCCGCCACATCCCGTTTCCAGCATCAGGTCCTCGTCAATTAGAAACATGAAGAGAACCAGTGAAGACAAATTCAACGAGCCCAAACTCGATGAGTTTACTAAAAGGCAGTCCAAAGTTACGTCTCCTATCTTCGAGCCCTAACAGCAGACCAGCTCAGTGGTTCCAGAAGACATTAGTGTTTCAAATGTCAGATCCCACATATGCTTGCAAGCAAACTGAGCGTGTAACGTTCCTATAATACCTAACAAACGACCTGATGACCTTGAAGGCCTGAACAGATTTCCACCAAACATAGCTAAGAACACTCTCGACTGATACACCTTTCAAACAAAAAAAAAACCGCATTAAAATCGGATCATCCGTTTGAGAGCTACGATGCCACAGACAGACACATACACATTTACACACATACACGTCATACTTATAACACCCCGTCGTTTTTGCGTCGGGCGTTAAAAAGGAAATAAGTGGTTATAAATGCAAACAGGGACTTAAGGCCATATTCTTGGTACATTCCACTAAAGTGGAAAGGTGATAGTAACAGTTATATTTCAACGGTTGAATGCGACTGAAGTTTTAATTTACGATGTAAAGAAATCTCTAGAGTTACCTTTTACTCGTATTCAATTTTGAGAAATTTTTGTCCTCTGGTCTAATTATGATCTTATTCCTCATGCTTAGTTTTGCCATGTTTTTCCAATATTTAAAAGTACCTATATAAGAGTACACGAGTAATAAAATTATATAGCGTGTCGCAATAATTATAATATTATAATCGCGTACCGTGGTGAGCAGCAGCGGCGGCGGCTGGTTCTCCATGACGCGCGCCTCGTACACCTGGTGCGGGAAGCGCGGCGCGTGTCGGTTGGCGGGCGACAGCGCGAGCTTGACGCGCGCGAACGCGGCGTGCGCGCCGTCTGACACCGACACGTTGAGCGAGCGCGGCACGCCCGCGAACGACGCCGGCGCACTGCGCAGGCGCAGCAGGCCCGACTGCGGCTCCACCGAGAACAGCTGGTGCGTCTGCGGACACGGATATCAATTCAGGTCTGACTATGATACTGCAGTCATCATTATCATTCTCAGCCATGAGAAGTCCACTGCTGAACATAGGCCTTTCCCAACAACATTTTTTCGAACCGGTCGGAAGCGGTCTTTGGCCTTCCCACGTTGTTTTTTCCGATATGTGGTATCCACTCTAGAACCCCGCTTGTACCTGCGGCGCCGCCTCGGCCAGCGCGTACAGCAGTCGCGCGTTGTCGTCGGGGTCGTGCGCCCGCACGCGCGCCAGCACCGTGCCCGCCGCCGCGCCCTCCGCCAGTGCGGCCGGCAGCGCGCCGCGCGCCAACACCGGCGGGTTGTCGTTCACGTCCAACACTAGCGGAAGTCATAATAATAATAATTATTAGTTTTAATATTAGTTTAAATGTACTTTACGTCAATTACGATCACTTACAGCTAACGTTAGTATCCAATTATCCACAAACATCAATTTCACACCCACAAAAATTCACACTAACCGTTAATAAACAGATGCGCCCTGGTAACGAGCGGTCGCTGGGCCTTATCGGCGGCACTGAGCACGAGGTGGTGCACGCTGGCGGCCTCGCGGTCGAGCGGCGCGGCGAGGCGCACGCGGCCCGCGCCCTCCACCGCGAACAGCGCGGCGCTGGCGGGGTCTGCGCTCCACAGCGAGTACACTAGCTCGCCGTTTATACCTGCAATGATAGAGTAAATAATATGTTCAATAATAACAAACTTTCTTGAGTGACGCATGCTATTGATTAAACGGAAAGCTCGGAACGAAAGATCGGAAGCGACATTTCGCACCAAAATTTTATATATAATAGCACAATGAAATATATATCTAATAGATTAATAGGAGCCAAAAAATTTACGCGTGTCCCGTGGAATTCTCGAGAATTCTCCGGTGGTTATTTCGAAATTGACGCTTCCATTCCACGGCGATGTAATTTGAGTCTTAAGACGCAATATAAGGTTTGTAAACACCCACCAGTATCATTATCAGAAGCCGGCGCATCAAGCACGACAGTCCCCACAGGCGCGGCCTCGGACACGCGCGCACTGTACTCGTTTTTCTCGAACTCGGGCGCGCAGTCGTTGACGTCCGTCACCGTGACGCTGACGGACACGTCGGCGAAGGCGCCCGTCACGCCGTCCGTCGCGCGCACGCGCAGTTCGTAGCTTCGGGTTGTTTCGTAGTCGAGCGGGCCGCTGAGCGTTAGCATGCCTGGGAATTATATTAGGTTGTCAGCGATTACGTGTACTCTATGGAATACACAGTTGGATGGTGTAGATATGCATCGACTTAGAGTGCGACGCGTCATTTGCTTGTACACTCAAACAATGCAATGCAATGCTGGGCTTATGCCGCGCGCACTGCATTACGTTTATTGAAAAACCTGCTGTGTCACGTCACATCTCTCAACAAACTTGCTAAATATACCGTCCAAGGAATAAAACGTACGTCCAATAAAACTAAGATGATCTATAAATATACAAATAGCATGCGATAATTAAATAAACCCATTATAAAGTTCAACTGAAGTAGGATGCGGTGGTAGGTAATGACGGACCCAACTAACATAAGATGAAAACGAGTGCACAGTGTGATGGAAAACGAATGTGAAGTACGTGAAGGAGTGAGAGGTTGATACTACAAGTGCACATAGGACACGTCCATCGAACTTACATGGACTATTGCTTCTGTCAGGGGCTGCGGATAAAAGTAAAGCTTTATTAGTAGAGGATCCGGGGAACGCGAGTATTGGTATTATAGGTTTTTCACAAGGTTATATGTGTTAGTAATGGTTAGTCTAAATCTACTAAAAATAAACTATATCCCGTTGTAACTAAAGTTTGTATGTTTAATGTATATAAATATGTCTATAAAACATAGCAGCTAATTTTGATACTATAAACCAGAAGATTATTAGGAAGCGGCTACTAGATTGAGTATAAATGGAAAATATCAGTATAGAAAGACCCTGCACCGCGTCTTAATGACAGTTACGCCCAATAGACGTGCACCACATACCTAGTATAAAAAATATATTTATATATACATACAAGGCTGTTTTTCCGAAATGGGGAAGTCTGAACTTCAGGATCACAAAGGTCCTACAGCCTCGTTTATCACAGTGGGGACAGATGTTTATAGTCTGTTCTAAAAAGTGTTTCTAAAGCTTCATCCTGTGATACCTGTGTCGAAGTTGATCTGGAAGGGCGCGTCGGCATCCGCGTGCAGCGTGTAGAGCAGTGCACGCTGCAGCGGGGAGTCGGCACGCAGCGTCAGCAGTGCCGAGCCGCGAGCCGCGTCCTCGCGCGCCGACACCGCGTGGTGCGCGCGCGCCCAGGCCGGGCCCGCGCCGCCGCCCCACACGCGCACCAGCACCGACGTCTCCGCGCCGCACGCCGGCACGCCTGCGGGTAGGGGTATGTTATAGATTTGCTGAATAAGGTTGAGTGGCTAGTTATATTTGGAATCGTGTAGTGAATTTATCATAAAGTACAAATCATAAAATGCGATATCGAATTTAGTCACGTCGAATGGAAGATTTACAAGGGCCAAATAAGAACTAGCGATCGAGTGGGACTAGAAACAATTTCCTTTTCTCAAGAGTCGCACCTCCGTCGAAGGCGGCGACTCTGAGCTCATACTGCTGCGCGTGCGCGTCGAGAGTCTGGCGCAGCGTGATGCGCCCCGAGCCGCGCTCTACCAGGAACAGCTCGCCGTGCCCGCGGGTCATCTCGTAGCGCACCTGGGGGACGCGACGCTGTTGTAGCATAATGATGGAATATATGTATAGAAGCATAAGAGTTGGACTAAAATTCAGATCAATATGCTTATATCTTTTCCATACATCCTATATTTGTCTGAACCATCATTGGCTAGAGCGTAAAAATAGTGTTTATATGACACGCGGAAGACTTCTTGAAAGTGCCGATTGTATCCTAACCCAATCGAACAGTAGATTGTGATAGCAGATTGTAAGTAACTCAAGAAAGCTAATGTAAGGGATGATATCACCCACCTCTCCATTGTCGTTAGCATCCCTGTCGATAGCCTGCACCCGGGCGACCTCGGAGCCGGGCTCGGCGCCCGCCAGCACGGCGCCCACGTACGGGCGGCGCACCCACTGCGGGCAGTTGTCGTTCACGTCCGACACCGCCACGTGCAGCCGCGCGTGCGCCACGCGCGCCTCCTCGCCCCCCTCCCCGCCCCCCGCCTCGCCGCCGTCCGCCCCGCCCTCCCCCGCGCCCGAGCTCCGCGCTTGTATCAGCAGCGTGTACGAGTCGATCTCCTCGCGGTCCAGCGGCACTCCTGTGCTGCGCACTGCGCCTGATGTACGACCGATCTGTCAACAGAGGGTAACGAGAAAAAGTGTTTTATATATCAAATGTATCAAAACATTCAAAACCAAATAAGCATTTTAACGATGGCTAGAGAATAGGTATATACTCGAAGTCCACCATAGATAATATAGAGTCCGCTCACCGCAAATCCCTCGGTAGGGTTGAGTATGCGGAACTCGAGGTGCTCGTTGAGCGCGGCGCCCAGCACGTTGAGCACGGCCACGGTTGTGGGCTTGGTGGAGTTCTCCAGCACTGAGCCGTAGTAGTCCGGCTTCTGGAAGGCGAGCCCCGAGTGCGCCGGCTCGCGCAAGCGCACGCGCACGCGCGCCGTGGCCGAGCGCCGCCCGTCCGACGCGCGCAGGCGCAGGCGCCGCTCGCCCACCGCCAGCGCGTCCGGCGACGCCACGCGCAGCTCGCCGGCTGCCGACACGGCGAAGGCGGCGTCCGGGTCGCCGTCGATGACGTCATACTTCAGCACGGGCGTGTCGGGGTCGTGCGCCGCCGCCGTCAGCACGCGCACGCCGCGCCACGCCGGCAGCAGCAGCGTGGCGGAGTACTGCGCCTGCGCGAACTGCGGCGCCTCGTCGTCCACGTCCGACACCGACACCGACACCAGCGCGCTGCTGTCCGACACCAGCCGCGGGGAACCCATGTCCAGCACCTAACGGAATCGGCCATACAGTTAAGTGGGCTAAGCACGAACCTTTTTACGCGGAGTAACGCTAGCGACTCGCTAGCAAAATCTAAGTGATTTCACAGTTGGATGATTGCGTTACGGACTATCGAGAGGTTCGTGCTTACCCCTCTGGTTTTCTAAGATATATACCAGATAAAAAAATCATATCTTAAAAGCATATTTATAAAATACCTATATATCACATTTAGCTGTTCAACATTTTATTGATCATTGAAAACTGAGAGGTTCAAAGTTCGTGTACTGTGTGTGACTCACTCTGACGGTGAAGGTCCACTCGCTCTGCGTCTCGTAGTCGAGAGTGATGGCGAGTGCGAGTGCGCCGGTGGTGGGGTCGATGCGGAAGGCGGCGGCGGCTGCGGGCTCCACTATCTCGAACGTGCGCTGTCTGTTAGCGGGCGAGTCCGAATCTTCCGTCTACAGATAAATAAATTTAATATTTGATATGGTGCTATCTATGTATTTCATGTAAATAATCACAAAATCTCTAGACTGTAAGGCTCGACTGTACTATATGAAATACTAGTGGACGCTCGCGACTTCGTCCGCTTGGACTACAGAAAAAACAATATGTCGGGATAAAACTATTTTCCTGGGATAGCGCTATATAGATAGAGCTAACTCTATATCAAATTAAAATCGCCATTTTTACGTGAAAGAGTAACAAACATCCATCTATCCATACTTACAAACTTTCGCGTTTATAATATTAGTAGTAAGTAAGATAAGTACTGACTGTAAAGCTCCTTGAAAGAGAAGTATTCAATTGGGTGAACTATACAAAGCACTCACTTCAAATACAAGTGGCGTTCCAAGTTCGTCAGCATCCGCGTCAGCAACAAGCGCGGCGGGCGCGGCGGACTCGCTGACGACACCGCGGTAGGTGCGGCGGCGCAGCGCGGGCGGCGCCTCGTTGCGGTCCAGCACGGTCACGCGCACGCGCAGCGCCGCCTCGCCGCCGCCCAGGCCGCGCGCACGCACGGTGAGCTCGCGGGCCGGCGCCGCCTCGTGGTCGAGCGCGCGCGCCGTGCGCAGCGCCCCGCTGGCCGGGTCCACGGCGAAGGCGCCGGCGCCGCCCTCCAGCGAGTAGCGCAGCGCCGCGCCGCCGCGCGCCTCCGCCACGCCCACCAGCGTGCCGGCCGGACAGTTCTCCGCCACCGACCACTCTACGCTCTCCGTATCGAATCTGAGGCGATTTCAACTCATATATTTAGGAATGAAAAATTCTATTTATAATTTATATTTTGAAGCTAATTTTAATAATTCAAAACAGCTACGTAGTATTCTGTCGTTTGTCTTTCACCCCAGATAAAGATTGATTTTTCATCTTTCGTCTCTACTCGACCACAGATTTCTTCTCGCTCACTAACCTCCATATTTTAATGAAGTGTCTATATTCTATAATGTGCGAATAAACTTCTACGTAGGAAAAGCAGTATACCTAGGCGGTGCATCGGGCGCGTCCACGACCAGTAGATGCAGCGGCAGCGTGGCGGCGGCGGCGGTGGTGGCGGCTGTGGCGGCGGCGGCGCGCACCTGCAGCGTGTACTCGCGGGGCCCGCCCGCCGGCAGCGCGCGCGCCAGCCGCACGTCGCCCAGCGCTGCGTCCACCGTGAATAGGCTGGTAAAATAAAAATGTTATCACATTATTTTTTTTATCTTATCTTATTATTCAATTTAAGGCTTTAGCTCAATATGTACCCCTTTAAAACTCATATTGCCAAGGATTTGTTTTTTTTTATGGCCGGCTAATTGACGCTAAGTGACAATTTCTAAAATTATAAATCCATACATGAAATCAGTGGCATAATAGACCCTAGACTGGGATCTGAACAATTGGGCTGTCATCGCTTTCACAATACAAAAAACAAATAAAATTTCCACATGAACTATTATGTTACTCGAACAAAACAGAAAATTCCTTTGGACGGTACTCACCCAGTGTGATCATCTCCGCCAGCTAACGAGTAGACAATAGGATCCCCGGCGCGCGTGGCAGCTCGCAGCTTGACGAGCAGCGCCCCGGGCGGCGCGGCGCGCGGCACGCGCAGCTCGGCCAGGCGCCGCCCCCACGCCGGCGTGCCGGGCGCCGCGAGCACGCGCACAGACACGCGCGCCAGGCAGCGGGCCGCGCGCGGCGCCGAGTCGCGCGCCCACACTGTCAGCTCGTGCAGGGCCGCGCCGTCTCTGCCAATACACAATGCCGTTATCAATTAAATGTTTTTAACTAGAATGCTTGTCAACAAATAGCTCCTTGTCGCTAGATACTATGCATATTATTATTATGTGTGTCACTGCATACAAAAAATATTAGTTCCGAAACCAAATTACCATCGTTATGTCAAAACGTAAGGACGTAAAAATTACATCATGTTAGTTCGGTAATAGAAGAAGTTGAAGTTAGACTAAAAACATACCTGACAGTCATAAAATACGGCACATACCTGTCAAGCGGTTGCGCTAACTCCAACACTCCAGTGAGCTCATTAAGCCGGAACAGTTTGAGTGACTTGGGGTCCTTTGTGCCCTGGATGCCGTACAGCAGGCGTGCGGTAGGCGCGGCGGGCGAGGCGCCCTGCCCCTCCAGGCCGGGCGGGGGCACCACGCGCGCCGCCAGTGCCAGCAGCGGCTCCCCCGGGCGCGCGCCCTCCTCCACGTCCACCGCGTACTGCGCGCGCGAGAACTGCACGCCGCCCTCGTTCACGTCGTTCACCACTGTGATGTTTACCTAAGAAGTAAAAGAATATAAATCATACAATTAGTGAACTTACATAGAAACCTTTTGTCTTGATACAGATATGTAAAGCGAAGGGATAAAGTGATTTTATGTTCTTATATGTATAGAGCACTGGGCATTAATGTGGATGATCATAGAGGAAGACCTAAGAAGTATTGGATGGACTGTGTAAGAGAGTATATATAGTACTGTAGGAGTAGATTTTAAGATGACGGTTAATAGGGAGGAATGAATAGAAGAACAGTACATATTGGGCTGACCCCAAGTGAATAGAAATAGAGCACGAAGAAAAAGTCTCCGAAGATGTATTGATCCGCTTGCTCCATCAATAAGCTTATAGGAAGTTCACTACTCACAGGCGTGGTGACGGTGTTGCGTCCATCAGTAACAGCCACAGTCAGCGTGTAGCTCGCCTGACGCTCCCACAGCAGGCGGCGCGCCAGCAGCAGGCTGCCGTCGCCGCGACCGATGTAGAACTCCTGGCGAGGGTCGCCGTCTGCAAAGCGACGTAAGTTTCAGTCAGGTTTAAAAGAAGATAATCAGTATTTTGTAAAATTTACATCAATTTCCATTACGCTATATGTTGTCAAACTCCATTCACCTGGTTTATCTAAAGAATCTAATAGTCATACATTCTGTTTGGTAAAAAGTATAACTCACCAATAATGTCGTAGTATATGGGATGGTTGTCGGGGTGCGAGGCGGGCAGCACGGCCAGCAGGAAGCCGGGCGGGTCGAGCTCGGCCACGGCCAGCGCCGGCGCGGCCGCCAGCACGGGGGCGCGCGCCCCGGGCGGCGCCGGCGCGCTAATCGACACGCGCGCGCGCGCCACACCGCATGCGGGGGGACTGCCGCCGTCGCAGGCGCGCACCTACGATACGACGCATTGTTTTAGGGTCAAACACAATCATAGGAAGATAAGTTTTTAAGCATTTCTTCCTAAATATTGTAACTCTATGTAAGTAGCAATTGACAAGTACAGATACGTACACAATAATACAGACAAAATATAACATGACTTTGAATCTCGGTACGTGAGAAATATCGATGTTTGTTTCAGAGTCATGGATGTTTTGCCTTGCCATTGCTTAGTACCCACAACACAAGATCTTAGGGCTCTTAGTGTGATACTAGGTTAACGTATTGTGAAATGTGTGAATGTTTACTATATCAGAAGCGCTATACTAATAATGAAGATGACTGATGAATTCTATCAAATACAAGTTCAAATTTGACAGCATCATATCATGGCCAATTGGATTTATAAAGTGACAGCTGTAAGTTCCTCACCGTAAGATCGTAGGTCTGCCCCGCCCTCAGGCGCGCGCCGTGCCGGGCGCGGAGCCGGCCCGAGCGCGCGTGCACACGCAGCGCGCCCCGCGCCGCGCCACGCGCGCGTGCACTGTAGCGCACCGAGCCGTTCACGCCCCAGTCGCCGTCCAGGGCCACCACCTGCAAGTAAAACATCATTATTTTATAACAGAGGGTTGAGATGGGACTTGGGACCTAGACCTAGACAGTATGGTTGTCACTCTATTGAAATGTTTGATACTAAGCCGAGTTTCCATTCCAGACAAGCCAAGTTATACATTAGGTAACAATCATACTTTTAATTAAAATTAATGCATCAAAGCTTCTGGTGGGTAAAATGTTGTGCAATTAAAATTCCACTATCGAACATGCCATCCTTACCGTGCCGAGATACATTCCGTCCGATTCATCTTCGTCCCATACGTCCCACAGGCCGTGCTTATCGTCGGCCCCCGAGCCGTCCTCGTCCTCGCTGTCCCACTCGGTGCTGCTCTCGTCCCCCTCCACCCCGTCCCCGTTGTCCCCCGCGTCCGGCGCCGGCTCGTCCCCCTGAGGTCACACGTCATGCTCACTACAACGCCACACTCTTGTTAGCTCAAACGTCAATGCGCTCAAACAGAAATCCAAAACGATGTCTATCGACCTAATCTTCATCACGCTACACGTGCATATGAAGTTTGTTAAAATCAAGAAAATGAAATGCAGTTAAAAATCTCAACATGACTCCACATCTTTCGAATAAGTTACAAGAAAACTCAAACGTAATTACTATAGTATACTGGCGCAGTACGTACTTGCGGCATGACTAGTGTAGTGGGCGTGGCCGGCAGCGGCACGCGGAAGTCGTAGAAGCGCTGCGTGAAGGCGGGCGCGCGGTCGTTGCGGTCGGCCACAGCCAGCAGCACGCGCGCCGACCCGCGCAGCGCGCCGTCCGAGCAGCGCACCTCCAGCGCGTGTGCCGCCGCCGCCTCGCGGTCTAGCGCGCGCCCCGTCAGCGTCACGTCGCCTGTTATTGTCACGCATTATAGGTGCCGACAAAATTTATCAAAGTTTCTTGCATTTAATAGGTTCTAAGCAGTGGGCTAAGAGGGCTTACGTTGATTCGGTAGATAGAACTAACATGGAAAACTAATCCTGATGATGCCACGGGTGTTGGCGAAACATATGTCGATTAAAATTTTAATTGGTTTTCGGATTAGCAGCTATGTATTTATGGTTGCATGCTAGGTGCTTGGATCTGGCTTCTCGTTGCGACTGTAGTGTCTTGTGTTGAGGGTATAGGGCCCGGTGGCGGGCGATCCCTCAATAGAGATATTTTTCAGTTCCGGTTAGCTCGGTTAGCTGATGCACGTTAATGCAAACGAGTTTGAATTGAAAACTCACACTAAGCTCTCAAAAGGGCCTACTTACTGCATAAGATTTATGAAATTTTACCATATACTGCTAGTTTCCTTCATTTTAAAATGGTAAACTATAATCAAGAAACTATCTACTCTAGAACAAACGACTGATGTAGCAGTGGCAGAATATTATTCAGATGCAATCAACAGGGATGTGTTCTGCATTACCAGTTCGCTCGTTGATGGAGAACAGCGAGTCAGGGTTGCCGGCGACGATGGAGTAGGTGATGTTGTTAAAGCGCGGGTCGTCGTCCGCGTCCACCGCACGTACTGATGCCACCAGCGTGCCGGCCGGCGCGTGCTCGGTCACTTGCGCGTAGTACATTGCTTGCTCCGGCCATGGCGCGTTGTCGTTCTCATCCAATACTTCGATGTATACCTGTAATAATATATCATTGTATACTAATGATGTACGGTTCTTCATACTTTTCATAACAGGTCAAATCAGATTACATTTTTTAGAAAAGACAGGGTATGTATGGTCTTTGTCACTGTAAGATAGCGATAACATTATGTATGGTGAATTTGTGTTAGGTAATTTAGGTAACATAGAAAAAATATGTACAAAACTAACATTACAATAATGTGTAAAATTATTAAGTCGACATAAATTAGAGGCTACATACATTTTGAGAGATGTTATAAGCAAGAATTGGTGGATAGCGAACCTGAACACAGCTCTGTCTGGGGACAAGCCCATGATCCTGTGCGCACGCTGTAAGCCAAAAACTCGATTGTGTCTCGCGGTCGAGCGGGCCCAATGTATGAATCATGCCTGTGGGTAATAAAAATAAATTGTATTAAAAATCTTTAAGTGTTTGAAGGATTTCAAGTAGACAAGTACAATTTTCTTTACACAATTTATTTACATAGGTACATCAGCAGTACAACGTATAGCAATCAACCTGTGTCATCAATGGTGAAGTGTGCGAGTCCACTGCCGGCGGTGAGGAAGTAGGCGAGTCTGGCATCGCGTCCCGGCGCGTCGCGGTCGGTCGCCGCAGCACGTAGCACGGCCGCGCCGCGCGGCGCCGCCTCGCTCACCGAGCCACGCAGCAGCACCGCGTCTGCGAACTGCGGCGCGAAGAGGTTCTCGTCCACGTCTTCGAGCTCGACGGCCACGCTAACGTCCGTCCATAGCGCTTCGCGTCCACCGTCCGTGGCGCGAACGGTTACGCCGTGCACCTGTAATGTAAAGAAAATAAATGTCTTGTATTTGTGTGTGGTTAAACGTTAATTTCAATTGAACATTATGTAATTTGTACAATCGAAAATTACCTGTCTTTCTTCAAAGTCAAGATGTCTCGCAGTACGCAGGGTACCGGAAAGGCGGTCGATAGTAAATAGTGCGTCGGCAGGCTCGTCGGGTAGTGAGTAGGTGACCTCGCCGGCTGCGCCCAGGTCGGGGTCGCCAGCGGTCAGCACTGCCACAAGCGCACCTATAGGTACGTCCTCGCGTACGCGTGCGTTGTATGCGGGCAATAAAAAGCGTGGTGCATTGTCATTGACGTCGTCGATAGTCACGCGCACACGTGCCTCAGCTGTCAGACCGCCGCCATCTGTAGCACGCACTGCCAGCTCATAAAGTTCTCGTCGTTCGCGGTCCAGCGCTGCGCAGACGGTTACCGAGCCGGTAGCTGCGTCTACACAGAATTCGCCATCGTGTCCGTTGAGAGAGTAGGTGATGTGAGCAAATTCACCTGCGTCGCGGTCAGTCGCATTAGCGCGAAAAATCTCGGTGCCGTTGAGGGCATTCTCGGTGACTCGGTAGCTTGCTAGTGTACGCTCAAAGCGCGGTGCGTTATCATTGACGTCCAGTACGGTAACGGGTAGTAGGCGACTGGTTGCACGCGCAGGGCTTCCGCGGTCGTACACGGTTACATTAAGGTAATATTCCGCCTCACGCTCGCGGTCAAGGTAGCCAATAACTTTAAGTTCGCCAGAGTCCGGGTCGATACGAAAAGCGGAGTCAACGTCTCCTCCTGAAATACCGAATACAAGTAGCCCGTTGTAACCTAGATCACGATCTCGCGCTCGAAGTCGCACAAGTGACGTGCCGAGCGCCACCGATTCGTTCACTTTAACTTCGATTGGAAAATCAACAAACTCAGGCGAATGCAGGTTCTCCCCGTAACGTGAAGGTGCAGGGGGAAAGTCATCCGGCTCTTGTGGTGCGTTGCTACGCTCTGCCGCTGCCAGTAGTTCTGTGAGATGACGCGCCACACTTGAATCACGGCACTCGAGGGCTGCTTCTCCTGTTCCAGCGCCGACTCCCCCTGCTCCACCTGACAGGTGTAGCGTGAGTGCGGTTGCGTCAGCAAAATGTGTACCATCAGTAGCAGTAACATTGAGAACACGTACATCAGGGCCCGAACTCAACTCGCACGCAAGTGTTAGTACGCCCGTTCCGGGGTCAAGGGAGAAACAATTGTCGTCGTTGCCGCCGATAATGCGATAGGAAACCACGTCACCTACATCAAAGTCAATCGCTGACATTGTGACAAGCTCGGTACCAACGGGAGTGCGACGCGACAGGTATCCCACGCAGTCGACTCTCTCAAACTGCGGCCGATTGTCGTTGACATCTTGCATCTTGACTGTCAGCTTCATCTCCGCCTGTCTCCGGTACGGCAGACCCCAGTCGCTAGCTCGAATCCGCAAGATATATTCTCTCCGCATACTCTCGTAGTCTAGAAGACGCGAAGTGCGAACGGCGCCGGAAAAGTGGTCCACATCGAAGGGAACGGGCTGCAAGTTGGCAATACTGTACGAAATGTAAGAGTTTTCTCCAGAATCTGCGTCACGTGCACTCACTACGGTCACCACGGCCCCTATTGGTCCGTTCTCTTTGAGTAGCACTTCCTCCTCAGTTTGTTCGAAGATAGGATCGTTATCATTGGCATCCAGCACATTAACCTTAACCTTAGCCGAGGACTGCTTACGAGCGCCGGCATCACCGTGATCCACGGCGGACACCGTGAGCGCATACATCGCCTGACGCTCTGCGTCTAAAGGTGTCGCTGTATACAGTACACCAGTATCTGGGTTTACGACGAATTCACCTCCCTCATTGCCACCAACAATTTCGATGAAGACGCGTGCATTTCGTCCCTCGTCACGGTCAGACACCTTCAACCGGATGACGGGCGTGTTTGGTGGAGCCGTTTCGGGTACACTTGCTTCGTAAACCTCGCGGCTGAATACGGGTGGTGAGTCGTCGGTATCCAGTAATGTTACAGGCAGTGAGAGATATGAGGCGCGAGGCGGACTGCCTGCATCTGCAGCTCGTAGCGTAAGGTTGTAGGAACGCGGTCCGCGTTCGCGATCCAGCAGGGCATGGACCAAGACATCATACTCGCCGGCCTGTTCGGAGGGCCTTACGCGGAAATGTCCATCAGGGTCACCGTCCACTATTTCGAGAGATGCGATGCGGCCATGTTCTCCTTGGTCCTGGTCTGTTACAGTAACGATGGCGTACACTTTTTCTGAAGAATTTTCGTATAGCTGTGGTACTCGTCGTGAACTTATCTCTGGAGCGTGCAAATTGACGGGCGAAACACGAACGGTGACAGTAGCGCGAGCGGCCGGGGCGGCATCCCCGTCGGTCAGCAGAGAGGCTCTGTCTTGCGCTAGCACGGCCAGGCGGTGAACAGAGCCACCAGACAGGGCGCGCGTGGCCGTTAGCACGCCGGTGGTGGGCTGCACGGCGAACAGGTCGCTCGACTTGGCCAAACTATAGTAAATCTCGCCGTTAATGCCGAGGTCGGCGTCCTCAGCGGTGACTCGCAGCAGACTCGCGTGCGGCTCCACATCCTCACCCACAGCGGCCTCATATTCGGTAGGGTAGAACAGCGGACTAAGGTCGTTGACGTCACCGACGGACACCGCGATGCGCGTATCCGCCTCGAGCGTCTCTCCCCCAGCTAACGCAGCCGTCGCCCGCACATCCAGCAGGTACGAGTCTTTACGTTCTCGGTTCAGCACGTCCCCGTGACCGGCGCGCGTGCGCACGATAAGGAAGCAGCGGTCACCGACGGTGCGCTCCTCGGCTTTGAAGAACTTGTCCTTGTCTCCGTGTCGGATGCGGAAGCGCACGCGGGCGCCCGGCGCCGGAAGCGGTAGGTATAGCGGCTCGTCGCCAGGGGGCTGCAGGGCGGCGGTGCGCGGGGGGCTGTTCTCAGGCACGGTCACGTTGTAGAGCGGCAGGGGGAAGCGCAGCGTGGGCAGGTCGGGGGGCGGGGGCGGGCCGGGCCCGGCGCGCGCGCACCACGCCACGCTCGCCAGCACGAGCCACGCCCGCACTCCCAGCATCTTACTGACAATCTGAAAACATACAACAGTGTGAGTTCCATTATAAAATTCCCCAGTTCAATCAGATAATCAAATAATAAAAAAAAAGAAAAGTATTACGCAATAGTGAAGTGTTAGTATCCTAAAGTAAAATCCGACACAAATATAAACAGACATTCCTTTCTTCTATGGTAACTCAATATGAACGAATAATTAGGTTTCAAATAATTATGAAAATATATTTCAATACTTAATTTTTATGCCTATATAAAAATTTTATACTGTATTCCTTTCTCAAGTGAAATATTAGAGCTTCTCTTGTCAGGTTTTATCGTACTGCCGCCGTCGTCGCTCGAAATATCTAATGAGAGAACTTATGTAGACACCTATGTTTACAAATAAAGAAACTTTAAACTTTATGGTTACTTGATGGTTAAACGTATTTTGCTACCGATATTCATCATCATCATCATCAGCCTATTGCAGTCCACTTCTGGACGTAGGCCTCCCCCATATTACATAGAACCAATTAAAGATCTCGTACATACATCACAAAGGTTAAGCTTATTGTCTGAAGAATCTAAAACTATTTGTGTAACCCACAGATTACCATTTGTATCTGGTGTAACCATTGGAACTAACAGAAGAATCACTTTAAAAGTCTTAAATAACGGAGCGGCGGTGTAGGATAGTGCTCCAAATTGGCCGAGTTGAACACACGCGAGAGCCCCTCGAGCGCCGGGCGAGTCGGATCCGGCTCGAGCCCACAAACACCCCATCCGCCCCATTCCTGACTCGCCCCTCTCCCACTCGCCCTTACCGCCTTTATGAACGAGACGGGAGCGTCACACAAATACAAGTATTTTTGTTCCGCTTCAGCGCGAAGAGGCGCCGCTTCAAAACACATCGCCAGTGACAGTTACTATAACATCTTACCAGAGAGAAATATTCCTTTGACAAAGCTGAAGGGTTCGTTCGTTTGTTTGAACGTATTTACTTCAAAGCTTCCATTCGCATTTAAATAATTCTGCGAGGCTAACTAAATCAAATAATTATACTTAGCGATCTATCCGCGTTCGTATCAATCTAACTAAAGCTATGTTTGTTTATTGCGGCTATTAGGCCTTTCTCTCTAGACTACATTTCACTTCAAGGATTTGAGTAATAAATGAATTTTCTAATAAATTCTTCAGATTCCCTATACTCGTATGACACTGGATAACTTTTTAACGATAATAGATATGTTGATATGATATTATATGATAATTTATTTGCTCAAAGTAATATTTATCCTTTTGGTTTCACGTTTTGATATTATTATCTATCCTTCGCAGATTAACATAAATTAGTATAGAAGGACCGAAGAACAGCGGGTAATAAATGCTCTTAGGTAAGTAATGCTCTTAGTAGAACTGTGTTCAATGAACTTTACTTAAATTTCGATAAAACGTTAAGAAGCGATTTGTTCTCGACAAATATTAGTAACCCAGAAATTGGTGATGTGTGATTAAAGCGGTCGCTATCAGCCGACGCCGGCGCCGGTAGCTATCGCCCGCTATCGGGTAATTACTCCACATTACATGAGCTAGATTGCTGCAAGGTGTGGTGCTGTGTCAATATTTGTTACCAATTTGGGCTATTTACCACCTTAAAATTAGGTTGCTAAGCGGGATATCGATCAAAGTATTGGACTAATGCAAATAGAATATCAAGAATTCATAATATGAATAGCAGCTTGTTAAATTTGTCACTTAGCTATATCCGGGGAAGGATGGCGTCATGCAGCCGGCCGTAAAAGTAAATGTCAAATCTTTGGCAAGGTAAATTTCGAAAGAACCCATATTTCTGCGACCCCATAAATAAATGGTATAAGGGCAGGAAGATGATGATATAAATCGTTAGTTCGCTAAAAATCGAAGATCTGAGTAGAAGCCACCTTTAGCAGATTCGTACGAAAGTTACTGATAGGCTCTTACTTTTGAATAACTTCCAAAACTTGTAAAGGTCTGTAACTATTGACCTGTCAGATGTTAGTCACAATCGATAGATAATAAGAGATATGATATAGCTGTACAGTCTCGGGTCCGGCGGGAGAGGGAGCTAAATTATTCAGGGCAGACTAGGGCGAGACTTACGCTGGTTTGAGTTCGAGACAATTAATACATTTCTGCTATTGAAACTTAACATCAAAATTATCTTATACTTCACCCTACAGTTTACACAGGTTTGTTAATTATGTTATTCATTCATAATCTGCCGTATAAACACCAACACGAGCCAGCATTGCAACGCCAAGCTTAAGCTAAGGTACTTATCAGATTTACGGCCGATTTTTCCAACGCTCAGAAAACCTATCTGAGGGATAGATCAATTTGATGCTGTATTTCTCTACATGATCAAGATAGAGACAGCATCAACTTTATTTATTCATTTGAGTTCAAACTTTACAATAATACAGTGTAGGGACACCAAGCCACTGTAAAGTCCATAAAATATAAACAATATCTATAAAATGTAAACAATATAAAAATATGAAGTTAAATCTATACACCTGACTACTTACTATAGCTAATGACAAATAGTGCAGTTCTTGTGAACTTACTCAGAGATCACGCAAATATGCCGACGTGGTCATCGACCTTGTTAAGTCACCGAATGCCCGCGTTAGAGGAGTCTTTCGGTGCAGGTTAGTTCTACCGTCGGGTAGAGCAAACAGACGAACTCTACGCACTCTCAGATATCCATTGGGTACCCTTCAGATAAGCTATCTGATCATTGGAAAATTCAGCCCTAACACGACTCAGCGTATTTCGTGCCCACCTGAATTTTAAAACAATTTGTACCTATTCTAACTTCCCAAAAGATAAACGTGTCGCGTCCTGCAAGTACCTACGTATACGTCATTAGCTGTGATGTCACAGTCCGGACTCCGAGACTCTAACTTCGTCACGTCCGAGTTTTCGGAAAACTAATTACGGACTGAGATAGCTTTTCTTTACATTTATTTACCTCTCGTCTCGCGCGTGTTGCTCTGTAGGTAGGTTAGAATTAGAATCTCAATTAGAATATATCTGATTTTACCTTGATCTTTACTTTATATTTAATTAAATTTGTCGCAAAAGTGAGATGTTCATATCCATACGATTCCAACGCTATATGTATAATTTTAATTTATGACTTATAATTTTGCGCAATATGATCACTTTCACTCATGCTTGAACCTTATTAGGAATGATCTTCTTGACCTTAATAATCTAAATCAGCTTAACGCTCTACCCGCGTAGAGTAACTTACTTAACTCTATTAGTACGGATTACTCCATAGTTAAGACTTTGCTTTTAGGGATGGTACATATCTGACGGAAAATGCGTCGCGTATTGTCAGTCGCGTAACATCAGAACAGACAAATATTATGTACTAGTGGACGCCCGCGACTCCGTCCGCGTGGACTACAGAAAAAACAAAATAACGAAATTATTCCGGATAAAAACATTTTCCCGGGATAAAAAGTAGCCTATATGTTAAGTGGGACCTGTCACAATATATTCCTGAAAACTGCATCGAAATCGGTTCAGCCGTTTCTGAGATTAGCGTGCACAAACGCACAGACAAACAGACAAACCGACAAACAGACAAAATTCCTCGTTTTGGGTTCTATTGCGTTGATAAAGGTCTCCTATAATATTTTTTCTCATATATCTTCCATTTTTATTATATGTATAGATAATGATAAAACATTCAACCGAAGATGCGTTAGTGCGTTTGCCTGTCAGGTACCATTCGACGCCAGATGTGTACCTACCCTTAGTTAGTATCAATAATTCATTACAGGATATATGTGTACAACAAAATTAGTAGCTATACACCTACGTGCTGTTAGAAATACAGAAAAAAGTATCTTACAAAGAAATAAGTGTCATTCCGAGCTTGGCACGTGTTAGCGTCACGACACTATGTAGGTACAATGAAACTCTCAATGAAACAAGCAACAAGCTTTAGCCATCTACATAAATACATATACACAGGTGTGTAATCCTGGAACGGGATAGCCAGAACTGCAAGATCATAAGGGAGATACAACCACCTTTAGTATAGCGGGAACAAATGTTTATGATCAGTACTAAGTTGCTACCTTATCGCCTGAGAGAATGCCGGAGTAGTCTTGAGTCATCTACGTGTCTATTTTACATACATACATACAGTCAGGCCCATTATCCCCCAAAGAGGTTGGGCAGAAGTGTGCAAATTACACACCCACTATTCACCAGTTACATGAATAGCCTATTAAGTACCATGTTGTAAGGGGTGAGCATACCGCCGCTTTTCGAGCATAAATATAAAACTATGTGAGTACCCACCTCATATAGCGCGAGTTATAATGTAGACAGTGGCGCGCGGGGCTCGCCGCGTCGCTGCCAGCGAACACTTGAGATCCTCACCGCGGCATCTGAAATGATAGATAATACAACAATTATTAAGGTTTTGAATGGCTAACCAAAAGGGCCAAATTAACGACGAAACAGATTCAAGAAACTAACAACCCACGAGCATAATAATAATAAGCATACGAATTTGGCTCCAATGATTTTAATGTTTTAATTAGATAAGTATACCTGTTGTTGATTCTAACTTTTCCAGGGTTTATTCAGGTAGACTTCAATGAGTAATTTATTAATTTTGGAACTAGTAGGTTTATTTATATTTAAATATATAGAATGTACAATAATGCGATACAATTCTTGAGATAAAATGTATGTAAAAATATCAAAAATAGTGAGGGTCCGATGTCCGAGCGGTCGCCTTTATAGATTGTAGCAGCGCCTCCTTGCGGCCATCGGTGGTCATCTTTTTCTATTGGTTGGGCTTCGTTAACAGCTAGTTGTTCGTGTGGTAGATGCCAGAGGGCGTTCTTAACAATACCTTATTATACCAACTTTAAATGAACAATGTATAGCACATTCACATTTGAAAATTATTATTTTTAGGCTTCTGTGTGTTTTCAGCGATGTGTGCAGTAAATAGAGACAAAGTTTACTCCTCCCTATAAGAGATGACGCCAGTAGTAGCAAGAGCTTTAAAAACGAGTATTGTTTCCACTGGGCCGTACTAAAAATATCTTATCACGGGTGAAGTTATTGATGTACTTACTTGTATTATGTAGCTTAAAGTTATGTTATGTAAAGCATTTATTTAAAATGTATTGTCAAAATATTGTGGTATTGTTATTCTGTATTCGTGGGAATAAGGGGTAGATGAATATCTTAGAGTCTCGGATACAACCTTACGAATACTTAATAGGGGTCTGATGAATATTAAATTAAAAGGTTAGTTGACCTTTGGCAGTTGCTACTAAATAATATAACTGTAACACAGACTAATAGATACTTGAAAACTACAACATTTAAATAACTTTTAGTAGAATTATGAGTATTCACAGAATATGGGTTATAGTATCTGCTATTTTAAAAGAAATTGAAATATTTTTTTTGTTTTTCCGGTCGTTTCTAGTTATCCAAAATGTATTAGGTTCGAAATAACGAGAGTGAATAGGTAGCTATTAAATATAAATCCATAAACTAGATACTAGCCAGTTCATATGAATAATATAGGTACGAGTACAAGTAAACTACCTACCTATGCCATGTTAACCTGTTAGTGAGAGTAACTTCAAGTGCTAGTTGCATCTATTGCGGTGAAGCCCAATAAGTGGGGTTGGATTGAATTGGAGTATTGTAGTTGTTCAAGGGAAGCTTGAAACTTGATACTCAGTATTGAGAAGTTCCTAGGGTGTAATTTGATACATCATGAGGGTAAGCTGCTGCATTTAGATTCAGTCTCTAACTAGGTGCAGGTAAAATTAGTGTTAGCAGATATATAGGTAAGTTTTAATTCTGTTTAGAAGTGTTGTTTTTGTCTCAATGTACATTTATCATAAAAAAAAAGATTTGGGTTCGGTAGATAGAACTAACATGGAAAACTAATCCTGATGATGCCACGGGTGTTGGCGAAACATATGTCGATTAAAATTTTAATTGGTTTTCGGATTAGCAGCTATGTATTTATGGTTGCATGCTAGGTGCTTGGATCTGGCTTCTCGTTGCGACTGTAGTGTCTTGTGTTCGTGATCATGAGTCGGCAGATCCGAGGGTCAGCGGAGGGTATAGGGCCCGGTGGTGGGCGATCCCTCAATAGAAATTTGAACTTCCAAATAGTGACGCCTGATACAATTAAATATTTAATAAAAAGAAAATAAAAAAAGGGTAGACGAAAAAATAAGGAAGAGGGGGTAGGGCGCTATTAGTAGATCGATCTTGTAAGGAGAATCATTGTATTTTACTTGGAGAAATATAATCTGTTGTAATTGGCATCGAGGTATTATTTTGAAGAAAACCCATAGGATAACACTAGGACTATAATCCAAGTATTTAAACTAGATTCAATTTAGAACGATAACTTTATTTAAATAATAAAATTAACAACATTCAGTCTTTCAAGTTTAGTTTTTTGGGTGTAATAAAATAAATAGTTTTGATTTCATTCAAAACTGAAATTTTGTAAAACTTACAAAATATAGTTCCTGACAATATGTACCTAGATAAAAGGAAAACCTTTAAGAATAGGGATGTTTACTATGGTTGAATTTTTAATGACATTTTATGCTTATCAGAATAAATCATCAAAATCATACCTATCTGTAAAATTAAAATGAGGTAGTGGTAGTAAGCCTTCAAAGTTAAGTGGACAAGTTCATTTCTCAAATATGAAATTTATTAAAAATTACAACGTCAAATGTCCACCTGCATCATTTACAGCAACTTTTGCTTTGTGACCATATTTATAAACGCAATATTTAAAATAGCTGCAGAACAAAAGTTCTTTTACGCGCATACAAGTTACTGAAAGAGTGACGTCATAATTGTGGTAGCCGTTTGTATGGAGCGTTTTTTGGCAAATCTAAAATTATGATTCTAAAATCGTTATATCTCGGAAAGTTTTCACTCTAGTGAAGTTTTTCTTTCGCAAATGTTTATTTTATTTTATGAACTTTCGATATAAATACAAATAAAAAAACCGTAAACGACCCTATTCTTGGCAATGTATGGAATCCCTTTTACGTCAGTTTAGCTCGCGATTAGCCGATTTCTTTAAAAGATGGCAAATATCACTTGTACCGCTCGATTTTCGTTATCAGTAAAATCGATTGTAACATTTATTGTACATAGAGCTAGTAGGTATGCTATTGTGTCTAATCCCATAACTTAGCCTCCAAGATATACTACCATGCCACCCAAGTGCCTGCATTCAAACGTATCTCATTACGTTTAACGTTTGACTCATAATAAAATGGTAATAGACTACACTTCAGATGTAAGACGTAGGAGTCATCGACCGAGGAGCGCCACGCGAGATAAGCCGGGGCTGTACTATACAGTGTAGACACAGTTTAATAATTGGTCAATGATGTAAACAAACGAAAATATAATCTTTTAAAAGAACTCAATTAGCTGTTGTAAATTATATAAAATTCACATATAATTTTACATTAAGGTGAATCACGCTGTAATCCTTAAAATATTTTTTTACAGTTTTTGACAGGGCATTTAGAAAATGTAACATCGTTTGGCATCGACGTTCGTTGTCGCAAATAGTCCCACAGATAGCGACAGTACTTAGAATTCGTCACGTGACTTAAGAACGCATAAGAAAGTAGTGTTACGACCGGGGAGTTTACCTATTAGCTCACTAGATGTCGCTAGTAGCAGAATAGAACGCAATATCGTTTACTAGCATGTTCTGTCGTAGTCTCGGCGTGTTTAGTTTAGGTGTTGTTGAATGAACGCCCGAGAACGTTCCAGGCTTGCCCAGATAACACCTACGGGGTTTTTGTAGATGGGTCGCTCGGGTATATTCCCGAATGTTCGGGACCGAACGTCGAGCCGTATAAATACGGCGGATCTCGGCCGACGGAGTCAGTCTTAGTTCAGTCTTTGAATAAGATTGGAAGCTAAACAAGCGATAAATGGTGAAGGAAGTTATAGTGGAACTATTCAGTATAGTGTAATAGTGATTAGTGCTGGAATTCTGTAACCTGCTCCACCTAATATAGAGTTCTAACACCTACGCCTCCCTTTTAATCGACAGCTCCGAATTACCCGTACCCAGTACGTAACAAATGGTGTCAGAAGTGGGATTTGGAGTAGAATGTCGATTGTCAACAAGGAAGGCGTGGAGCGAAGGAGTAGCATTATCGGTGAGCCGGAGACCGTGGAATCTGCTCGTGCAGCAGTAGCAGCGGCGACGTCACCTTCGGTGAATGCTATGCTTCGAGAATGTTTTAGTCAACTAATGCAAATGAAGATGGAAATGGTGGAGGGGCTTAGCGTAATCGACAAACATTTCAACGAGCTGGACAATACTTATGCGAACTACTGCAAGACCTTTGGGATTAAGTCGAATGTTGGGAATATCGAGAAAGTGGTCTCTGAGCTGGACGACCCGTGTGCTAACATCTGCACAGACGTTGAGGCAAAGTCGATAGTGAAGGACGTTCACCAGGAGCCGCACTCGGAGGAAGTGCACGGGGCGGCTGAGGGGGTGAAACGGGTTGAAATGGATAGTGGATCCGGAGGAAGACTTACCTCAATAGTCAAGGTCGACAGCGCATGTGAGGACATTCGGATGGACGTGACGGAGTCGGACGTGGAGATCGTACGCCAGGAGCCGCACTCGGGAGTAGTGCGTGATGTGGTCGAGGAGGTGAAGCAGACCGAGGTGGATGGAGGATCTGGAGGATTTGGCTCCATCAGTGATGGCTGCAGTGAGCTTGACCACATGGGAATTGGCTGCGAGAAGAATGAAGTGATTGCGACGAAAAGGAGTAAGGATTGTGGTGACGAGTCAGAGGCACCTGCTGGTGATGTGAAACAGGTGGAAGATCCTGAACAGAAGAATGATGGAGTAATGATTCTGGCTGATGGAAGAAGGATATATGAAATGGACTGGAACAGTGATGGTCTACAGATTGAAGATCGGATGGATGACGAGCGCTGCAGAAAAGCGAAGACATGGAGTAGGAAACAGGATTTGAGAATATTGCCTTTGAACACGGAACGGGAAGTTGGAATGCGCGTGAATGGTGTTTGCTGCTCAACAAGTGGGAGTATTGGTTTGATGTTGAGTGCATATGTGGAGACTATAAGCAACTGGAAGGTTAGACGCAGAAGAAGAACAGCGGGATCGTTTGTGTGGCTGCATCATCCTGTGCGGCGTAAAGAGAAGGCATCTGATTTATGGAAGATATGGTTTGTGTCGAGCAGGGTAGTTGCCCGACGACGGTCGCAGGATGCAGTGAGGAAGAGACGTAATGTTCGGATGCGCTTTGTGGCGGCAGCGATGATGTTCGGGACGAACATCTCTAGGAAGGGGGCAGTGTTACGACCGGGGAGTTTACCTATTAGCTCCCTAGATGTCGCTAGTAGCAGAATAGAACGCAATATCGTTTACTAGCATGTTCTGTCGTAGTCTCGGCGTGTTTAGTTTAGGTGTTGTTGAATGAACGCCCGAGAACGTTCCAGGCTTGCCCGGATAACACCTACGGGGTTTTTGTAGACGGGTCGCTCGGGTATATTCCCGAATGTTCGGGACCGAACGTCGAGCCGTATAAATACGGCGGATCTCGGCCGACGGAGTCAGTCTTAGTTCAGTCTTTGAATAAGATTGGAAGCTAAACAAGCGATAAATGGTGAAGGAAGTTATAGTGGAACTATTCAGTATAGTGTAATAGTGATTAGTGCTGGAATTCTGTAACCTGCTCCACCTAATATAGAGTTCTAACACCTACGCCTCCCTTTTAATCGACAGCTCCGAATTACCCGTACCCAGTACGTAACAGTAGGCTTTCTATTGGAACAAATATCCGATACAAGTATCTATTCGATTGAGAAATTATGTTACCACGTCTAATGTCAGTTTTTGTTTTGGTCACTTGCTTACATAATGGAGTTAGTTTTTCTATATCTGAGCTACGAACACTGATAAGGTATGATGCTGATATGGAAAAGCATCCTGTCAGCGCTCAGCGCTACAAATGACCTTAAGTTTAAGTCATTGTTGAGAACTCCAATATTTTTACTTGGTTCCTGATGAATGTTTCTTTCAAACTTTGTGTGATTTATTTATGCCCAGACGGCGAACCTAAAGACTTTTGGGATCCTACCTTAACAAAAGATTCTTGCGAGATTCTTGCATTTGACGCATGAATCACGATTCATGTCAGCAAAGGAACGTTAGTTAGCCATGATCTCTGAACTTTCCACTATCCCTGGAACTCCCTGGTCTCGATTATTTAGCATAATAGAGGAAATTGACAGTAACTATCACTATTAAGATTGCACAAAGGCAACATAAATTGGTCTTTACACAAAAGTCTAGCTGTAAATCTTGACTAAGCCCCTAAAAAGTCATAATATTATCATAATCATAAGAGGAGATACCAAATCCTTGATCATAATAACCTCAATAAAAAATGAACCTTGTTTGTAGAGCCAGCGTCTAGATAAAGGCACGGTCAAAATGTACATAATAGGTATCTATAATAATATATAATTAAATACGGCTGTGTTACGAAAATGGGGAACCCTAAGCGAAGGAGATCCTACATCAACGCTTAGCATAGCGGGGCCAGATAAAGATCAGAGATAAGATGCTAGCTCATCACCTGAGAGATCGTCAATGAGTTACTTAATCGACTCTAACGACATGCATGGAAGGATTCTAATGAAGCCTCGCATCAGTACAGATTACAGAAAGACAGAATCAAGGATAGTTATATTTTTATTACGGGATTTATTGATATAAAAATAATCATTCGTTTATTAAATAAATATCATTATAAAATTATTATTAATTACCTTTTACAATGTACTCTTGGTTGCCTTGTACTCGCAGTACTGGATAAGATTAAAAGTGCTTAAAAACTTCATCTGAAACTTAAACAGATTAAAGAGCTTTTTGAAATATCTTATGAAATTTTAACTGGATTGAATTATTATTATTTAATTTACTTGTTAATAAAGGGATTGTGTTTGTCAGCTTTTTATAATGCTGTTTTGCTTAAAGCTCTAGGCTTCATTCGGTGCGGCTGTATTATACGCGTATCATAACGTGTACCTATTTTAATAAATACACATCTATATTATTTTTATTATAACACATCTATGTATATTGTCCAAAATGTTACTTTACTTTCAATAATTATCTACATACCTCCGTTTTGTTACTTCAGTCTACGATCTTGGCATACTTTTCGCTCCTCGCTACATTCACAAGTAACAAGTAAGAAACAAACTTTGTGCTTATAAAAATGAACTCCACTTCGCAGATTTGTTTTGTTTTAAAGTGGTTTCTTTTAAATCAAGTAAGCTAATTTATAATTAACTGGTATTAAATCGTACTTGTATTTATAATTTTAGGCACTTTTATATGAAAAGTAGACATATTACCGCAACTTTAAACTTAATTACCAATGTTATAAAAAAGTTAAGGTTTCATAAATCGCGTATTTCCATAACTTACACAAAAAGTTCACATTCAAATGTTTTTCTACCCTTGACCTCCAACCCTGCTTATACGAAGCATATAGAAATAAATAAGGGTAGAGAAAATAAAACTTGAACATCGAGGTCATGATAAGACAGTAGGTACCTACTTCACACATTCTGAAAAGATTACCTCTTTGTTGTTATCAACATGAATAACGTGTAAAAAGGACGAGATCGCTTAGCTCGGGGGTTGGGGCGAAATCATATTATATCGATGAAATGAAATCTGTTCATGAATACTATTGATGCAATAAACTGAATTGTACCACTAGACTTTCCAATTTATTTCATTACATTATATGTACATTACATATTGAATTATTTATAAATGAAATTTCTCGTGGCGATTGTAGTTAGTGCAAGTGCCTGTTTTCGCAATTATGAGTTATCAGATCCGAGGGTCAGTGGAGGGTGTAGGGCCCGGTGGTGGGCGCACCCATAGTGAATTGAATTATTTATTATACAAGGTACACAAAAAAAAAATTAAAAAATCCAAAAACCCGACTGCGTAAAAAAGAACCAAACTATGTACATAATAAAAACTGAAAAGAACATTTATCTTTAGAAAATCTCTAGGTACTTACATATTGTTTTGGCGAAGTGCACATAAACTTGAGTCTGAAACTCTATTTTAATGAAGACGCGATAAGCATTAAATCGTCGTCATTTAATCGATACGTATAAATAATAATAAACATAAAGGTCCATTAGCCCAGTTTTTCCAGAGAATAATCTGATTATTGTCGAGGGACATTATATGGTCAAAAAAATTATCTTTGAAGGAAACTCTTTGATAATACTAAATACTCATACGAGTATTACGCAATCTGTACAATTTAAAATTTCTTTGGAAGTGTCACGGTCACTGGGCGATGCATGTTGTCTACTCGAGTGCACACAGCACAGTTACTACCAGATGGTGGATATGCTCTATTTACTCCAATAAACTCCCTTCAACCTACTAGTGGATCATTTAGTAATTACAGTAAGCGGCCTGTGCCCGTGTCTGTATATATTTTTTTCAGGTATCTCTGATAACATGGTGTAAAACTGTTCGGTTAAATCTATAGGCTTAACAGTTTTCTCTAACAGCTTTTTCCCGCGGATTATTACGTAGATATTTTATTTACCCTTTATAATTCGATATTTTTTAATTTCAGTATCTGCGTCACTGTTCAAATGTTTTGATAAATAATTTTACTTACTTTAATATAAGTTAATGAATAACCATAATCAAATAGATTAAATGAACTATTTTTAAATTTTATCTTTATTTCGTTTTTCACCGTAAGCTTTTAACAATACTAATGTGTTTTTGAGCGCGGATTTTAACTTAAAGCAGAGAAGTCTTCCTGTCCGATTAATAATGCAGGTGGGGGGCTGAGGAACTCAAAGGGAGTGAAGGGGGGTCTGACACGTCACAAGGGGTAGGGCTAGGGTCCGCGAAGGGGGAATCGTTTCACGCACAATTAAAAAGCCCAGTGAGGCGGCGGGTTTTATCTGCTGCAACAAAAGGCTGCAGGCGAGAGTTCAGCCATATTTAAATACGGTTAGCTTGCGGTTGTAGCAACAATCTACTGCTTATATAAAGCTGGAGTTGGATTTAAAATTTATTTTCAACTTTTGATAGCCTATTTCAGGGATAGGTACATATGTTATAAATAACATTTCTCCAGGAAAAGTATAAAAAATGACTACGGAAAACTAACAGTAATGAAAACTATGTAAGAAAAGGAAGGAAGAAAAAAGTTTTTTCTGCCGCATCTTTCCCTTCCCAAATGGGTCAGACTCTCTGACCCATGTGGCCCCCTTTAAGGGCTACTTAAGTTAGAGAATTTTGCCCGGGCATGGAGGTTTCCGCAAGGCCCGCAACCCGAAGCGTATTTTTGCGCCAAGGACGACCACGTCCTTCCATCGGTACTATGTCTTAAAATGTATAACACTAGCATGATCCTAATTATAGCTAATCAATAAATTTAAAATGTTATTTCACTCCAACGCCCGCGCCGTACGTCGTATCTTATTATATTTGATTAGATATTAACTGTCAACAAGACATAACCACGGTATTTGAATTGAATAATAAAATAACATTATATCTGTGAAACTGCCTGCAAACTTCATTATCATTTAGCTATCATAAGTCAAAGGCAATTCACATGAAATGAAGGATTCAGCAGATCTATTCAAATGAGAGTTCCCCAATTCTCCAATCAATGCACGGATTTAACAATTGACTGGCCTATTAGCATCTATTAGTGTCCCGGCCAATGCGAGTGACTAATCAGGGACGTGGATTCAATTCCACACACAGTGTGGTGTGTTAGCTTCGTGAATGGCTGGTCATCCATGTGCGACACGAGGACTGCACCTTGGAAATCATTAGCGTTGATATTAGAAGTAGGAAACAGTTCCACTACATACTCGTACATGCTATCCATACACTTGTTTACGTAATACAAAAAAATCTGTCAATATTGATTATAATGCGATACGAGTATAACCTCACTTACATTTACTAGAAAAAAGCCCACTATGTAAAAATATGATCAGTGTGACTCGTACAACTAAGACAAATCTAATGACCTCTCAATATCAAATGAAACCAGTTACTCGTTAACTAGGAAAAACTCTCTCTATAAGCGTAGACATATTAATGGCAATACCAAATGGGTGAAAATTAGAAAATATATTAGTAATGAATCTATCCCATGTTTAAAGCTGTATTATAAAGCAAACACGGCGAGTGCCCCAAGTTCAAAGCCGCCACTCGGCTGTCACATTACCGGGCGGAGGTTCCACTAACGACTGCTATAAATTACCGCACACTTTCGGCTATAATATACGAGTTCAGCGACGAAGGTTAAACACCGGTTCCGAGGGAAAACAAACGTGTTTCTACGGCGACGAGCTCCCGGCATAGAGCTACTCGTATCCAAGGAAATTATATACTAACCAGAAAACGCACGGAAATATTATTTACTGTCTTAGATATTCGTTCTAATCCCGTACGTCTTCAGCCTATTGCAGTCCACTGCTGGACGTAGGCCTCCCCAAAGGCATGCCAAAAGGCTACTGTCACAGGGGGGGTTAGTAACCGCAGTCTGGTTTTTAGACTATGTTGTCAGCACGGGAGGCGCTGCTGCCCGCCTCCCGGAAGTCCTTAATCGCTTCGTACGATACCCATGAGGTGGTACAAACTCTACTCTGCCGGCGCCACGCGGCACATCCCGTATAAATGAGGTTATTGGATCAAATTATGAACAATATCAGATTTTTTAAAAGCTATTTAGAAAGAATATCATTGAAGTAGATAAAGCGAGAGAGGTGTATCAGGACCGTGGCAAGTAGAGATCCGTGATCTTTGCCTAGCCTTCCGGGAAAGAGGCGTCATGTTATGTGTGTCTGTATGTATTTAGAAAGAGTTTTGTCCTTTTCCCACTAACATACTCGTAATGCCAATTTGATAGAAAGATAGGGCTCTACCGGAACGAATTTACCCGCGCTCCATCCTCTATTATAAAATCCTTGCTCGCATATAACAACTGAAACGATTTGTCAGTGTCCCCCTGTGCTGTCCCCACACTCTACTGTAGGCTTATCTATTTTAGGCAGACCTCAAATTGTAATTGACTGGCTGGATGGTTTGTCCCAGCTTTTTTCAGATCATGATGCACGGTCATGAACAAATAAATTTATGCGTTTTTCTATATCCGTTTATACTTTATACTATATACGTTTATTACTTCAAAACAAGAATTTGGTGTCGGTTAATTGTTAGCGAACTTTTAGTAGCAATCCCGCAAGAAACTGTGTGTACTTTAGATTTGTACATTCTAATTTCCATATACAAACATTTCTACACATTTCAAAGGCAAATTAACAATTCTATTCGGAGACGCAATTTTTATAAATGCTTCATCAATTCGCTTTAGATACGAAATTACTATTGATTTGATAGTTTCTACATCCGGGTTACAACCTACCTGCCCTTATTGCATTATTATAGGGTCGGCGAAATATAGTTTCTTTCGACATTGACTATGTCCGGGTAAACGAACAATGTTTTTGTCAGAACATCTGACCGACAGATGGAAGTAGGCGAAATCTTATGACACTGCATAATTCATTCTATAGATGGTAGTGATATTTTCGGCCTCGATAAGTCGTGTGTTTATTGTTCTACTATACTCGTAAGTCATTAGCTTTAAAAAGTCAACGTCCCTAGCCTACGACAAATTACTCTATCAACCAACAAGTAAATTCGTTCTATTTTAGAAGTATATAAATAATTCAAAACATATTGATTACCTATATACTCGTAGTAGCAACACATTATCATTATCGATAGAATCTTGTAATTTTAACGCTTTTTTATAAAAATCCCATCAAACTTCGCCGACCGCTACATTGGGATATAGCCTTATACTTGAGGTTTATAAACTCAATGTATTGTCAGTATTTGTGGTATAAGACGTAGGTAAATTGAAGTAAATTGAAGTAAACAGCAAGTTTGTAAGTTCGTGGAAAACGGAGCTTCGGGTCGGCAACTAAGGCCGGGGGCACATTAGGCGCTCGCATTCAAACTTCATAATGAGTGACTGGATGTATTATTGCCCGAGCGAGGGACGTACTTTATATATGCGTGTATAGATCAAACACGGTTATTTGATTGATGAACACAACTTTTCCCGGGTCAGGTTATTGTTATACGCCGCATTAGCGGTTTTTATAGGCCACTTATAAACGTTCAGGTTGGTTTCCTTTTTGATGTTGATTAGGTATATTATTTTATTGCCGACATTATTATTATTTTATTGCGTTGTTGGTATAGGGCAGTTATAGTAATGGATTTTTTATATCGGAAAGTTAATGAATGGTATAACGTTCAATGGATAACGAAATCAAGCAAGAGATCCAAAAATTTCTAAGATGAAACTTTTCAATTTAGATAGGTATCATCATATTAATAAAATGTAGATCAAGTACATATAGCAGAAAAGTTAGGAAATGAGCTAAGATTTTTTTATTTGGTGTAGAATTACTTATTTATTTATTTATTAATTATTTATTTCATTTTATAATAATTTGTTATGGAAGACATTTTGTAGCCTATATTACACTTATGTGTAATTCGATACTTAGGAGTTGTCTATAATACTCAGTTATATACCAAATTACTTTTCACGGAAGCACACAGGGAAAACTATTTTTATCAGGACGATCACGATCCGTGTCATTTTTATTATTAATGCAGGTTTCATATTCGTGTGTTTCCGAGCGAAATACACTTTCGTATTATGTTCGGATTTTTATCGAAGTAGAAACGGTGCCAATTCTATTGTACCCTCTTATGTTTCCTCATCATAGTTCATTATTATTGACAGCCTATCACCTAATAATATAGGAAAATAATTATTTATATTTCGTGGAAGATTTTTACAGCATTTTTAAAGCAAATAATAACATTAGTCACGCAAACAAAGTAGAATTTATAAAATTATTAATAAAGAAATGGAAAAAATTCCTCACCCGGGTGGGAATCGAACCCACGACCTCTGCATTCCGCGTGTCAGTAGAATTTGATAATAAAAAGTGTAGCGTCATGATATAGTTATTTGAACTTTTTCTGTTGTGTGATCTCAAATGGAAACTAATTCGCACAGAGGCGACCCTATCAGACTATCATCGGTCCTTTAATAATCCTCGGGTTTCGATACCATTGAGTTTTCAAGAACCTCCGGAATCGTAAGAAACACCGAAAATACATTAACGTACTATGTAATAATTCTATTTTGTCATTTCACGTCTTCCCGATACCAAGAGAGACAGATTGTTGGGCATCATACGATGATAATGAAATATAATACGAGTATCAGGTATTAAACGTGAAGGTTTGTGAGAATGTCCCTAGTAACCATGATGGATAGATAATGTTTGATATTATTTCAGAGAAAATCTATCGAACGGATTTTGTTTTATTAATTAATTGGCATAACTTAACGGATTATATTATGGAAAAGTGTTTTTATCTTAGTCAAGATATTATATATTATAAAATTATTAATAAAGAAATGGAAAAAATTCCTCACCCTACTTCCCACTCGGTGAGGAACTTTTTCCATTTCTTTATTAATAATTTTATAACTTAACGTACAACAAATTAACACATAACGATGCCACGTAAATAGTTTAGCGGCATACACTAAAGATTTTCTACATCGTCAGTTATAAATCTGATTTTATTCCAGACATAGATAACCTATCTATGTAAGGTCACCATTATGAAACCGTTATATAAAATGCCATTTTAAGATTGTTTGCTAAAGTAATTTAACTTTAATCACCATGTTTTTAAGTTTTCTCCTAAGTTTTTCTAGATTATGGAACCTGGATGTCCCAAGAAGTACGCCATGCCAGCGTTTGAGATAATCACGACGGACGCTAGATACCGAATTATGTACAAAAATATCTGCCAAAACCTTAGCCCTAAATGAACTTTGTTTTCCATATTTCGCAAAACAACAAGGTAGTAATATTTCGAGCGTAAGCTTAAAAATACAACTTCCTCCGTCTAGCGTGCATGAAAAAAGAAACAACCAGCTATAAGGGAATCGATATTTAAAGTTGATAGACTATTAGAAAACAAATCGTGTTGCGGCAGGAACTAAAGACTTTACGAATGCTTGGATAAAGGCTGAGGATAAAGCGCTGAGTAACTAGAACGAGTAATTTAAGTTAGTACTATCTAACGCGAGTTACTTGTAGAAAAGTCATTAAAGTTACGGATCGTCCTTGGACTTGTAAAGACAAGGCGAGAAGTGTCACGTCCAGTCGTTATCGTAACAGTAACGAGGTGTTATGTCGTGCGTGATTTGTTTTACTTTTACGCTTTTTTGTAGGTTGGGACAAATAAAAGTATTTTTAATGTTTCGTGTTCTGTTATAAGTATGTAACCTATTAATTTTTATTCGACTTTGTCAATTGATTTAGTTTTGTAAAAAGGGTATGTACCTACTAACTTTTGAATTAGGTAGTTGAACATTTGCATTCCATATGCGGTGCTGTCATTGTCAAAACGTGCCTATAACACTAAACATAATCCTAAACGGGTCAGCATTTCAGATAATTTAAGGCCGCCAATGGCCTCAGGCCGTCAAATAAACCGTATTCGTTGTTGCATATGACCAGATTGTATATGACTCTATAATCTGTCGTCTATCAATCAGCATGACCAAAACATGGCACAACATTTCGTAGGGTAATGGTTGAAACATATCGAGCTTCACATAATTTGCCGATATATTTGGCCAGAATAACGTTAAATGTAAAGTGTGACCGGCATCGTATCATGGATATTCGGTATTCTAGTCTTCTTCTTTAATAGTCAAATATATAACTGGAAGACAATAGCTCATTTAGTGGTATCTTTACATAAACCACAAAAAAAAATCTGTATAAAGTACCGCTTATGATTGACAAGATAATTTGCAGTAAACATTCAGATAAGAAATATTGCTACTCTGAAATTTGTTTTTAATGCAGTGCAGTCTGGTACCACCTCTAATCCCGTGTGATCTAAACTAGAGCAGTGTATCTGTCCGCGTTGCGCTCGAATGCTTGTGCTCGTGCGTGACTCATCCCGCGTCGCCCGGTGCGCGCGCGCATTGTTTACATCTGCCGCTGCTTCTACAACTTGCTAGTTTAGTATTTCAGACTTCAATTCAACTCAACATTCATTAGTCATTCTTAGCTATTATGTCTAGAGGTAGGTAGCCTTACTGAAATTTTCATTATTTATTTATTTATGTTATAAAAAAAATTCAAAACATTACAGCTTGCGCCAATACACCTTGATAGCTAAATAATTTAAAGTAGGTAAATAATTAAGTAAATAAATTACGAACTAAGACATACAGGTTGTTACCTATCATTCGCTATCTCACAGTACCTCAGACAATCCCGACACACGACCGTCCATCCACTTGCAAACAAGACACATTGAGGTGCTGAAGGCAGAAGTGCATTAAGCAGCACCAAAGCTCGGAGAAGCGGCCAGTTCTTGTGAGCCACGGTGCGTTCTGGCGGCACGGCCAGCAGCGCGTGTCTCCGCGGTCATGGGGCTGTACTTCGGAACGTCGGGGACAAACAGTCGCACGAGCTGACCCACTAATTCTGGACAATCCGAGTGGCCTCGAAGGGTACGACAAGCTGTTATCATCAGATTGCAGTTACGCCTTACTTCCAAAGAGTTGAATCCTAATACCCCCAAGAGAAACTTCGTTGGATATAGAAAGGGATAGTACCCATACATTTTCTTATACAAGAATCTTAGGAAGGCCTTCTGGACCTTCTCCAAAAGCAAGGCGTAAGTCCCCTCGTGTGGATTGCAAACAATCGACGACGCCTCTATCTTACTTCTTACTACCCAGGTAGCACTAATGTCCAATCGGCATCTTTAAGTTCATGATCAGGTTGTCTTTCGGACATATCTTAAAGATGACTATATGACAGCTTTGAAATTTCAACAATTGTACGGTTATCTGAAAGGTGGGTTTTTAATGTTCCCAAACGATAAGTCTAGTAGTTGTCTTTATGATGACATTTCTACATGGCATATAGATGACGTTATAAAGACATCTAAAAGTCAACAGATAATGGTTAACCAAATTATCGGTAAAACAGTTATCCAATAGATATCTTTCGCGGACTTTTTAAGGTTATGGAATGTCAAGCAAAGAATCGGCGAAAACCAGCGAAAACGTAACACAGGAAGTTTTACTCCCAATAAAATATAGTGCAAATCATAGTGATACGTCGCAAAATTAACATATTGTGGAACGACAATCTCCAAGTAAGTGTGAATTTGTATTTTTTTATAACCGTCACATCACATAACCATCTGTGAAATCCTCGTAACTTAGATTTGACATGGGCATTGAATTTCTAGGTTATACGGCACAAAATCGGGAGAAGACGTTTTCGTTACAATATCTGCATATCAAAGGATTCTCGGAGGAGAAAACATTCCGAAACTATCCAAATTCAAATTTCCTTACTTGATAATTGGTAGGTATATCCATCATGCATGCGTGAATATTTTTGCATATATTTGTATTGAAATATCTTTGTTTAATATTTTACAGAGATTATTCGTGATCGCTCGAAGGCTGCACGATTAAAGAGGTGGAGCATAAAATAGCGGACTGGCTTCGTCGAGGAGGCGATCGAATCAAATGCGCCACAGCAATAGCCAACAGACGGCTGTAAACGAAGTCCAAGGAATTTGCCGTGCTCTCTTTAAATTTTTTCATAATTTTTTCTATTTATTTGTTGATTAAAGAAAAAGTACGATATATATTCTACGAAAAGAAAACATTATTTTTGAAGTATGCTAGCTGAAATATAGATGATAGATGAAATAATTTGATTGTTAACATATAATTTATATATTAACAATCAATTATTTCATCTAACATCTATATTTCAGTTAGCACGCTTCATTGTCGCACGCCTGTCCCATATCTATAAATGAGATATCTTAAGGATGCCATTCGTTGTTGCCAGTTGCCGGCTTGTTAACATGGATATCAGTAAATTGTATGCCCTTACAACGTCATCTTCTGGCTATGGACAATTGGATAACTTCACGTTATCATATTGGCAGCTGATATAGGTTAACTTTATGCTGGCATATTGGTATTCATTATAAGATAGCTTATAGCCAACATTTAGACACGCATAGGTTAACAAAACAGCGGACATTTGTCGCCTATTTGCTGTTCATGAGATAACTTCTTGGACGATTAAAAAGTTATCCTAAACTTTTTTTGGTCGTCTTTTTGATGTCTAGTTGGTAACATATTGCTACCTGGGTAAGGCAGAATATATGAGTCTGAGAACCCTGGGTTCACTGAAGTCTTGCGAATTTCGGATCACAAAACCTAATCTACGAAAACAGTTGACTGTAAGAGATCTCATATGCTCGTGAAAAGTGAGGCGGTCGTCAAATACTACACCCAGGTCCCTCACAGAGGTGACACGATTAATGGGGTTATTATGTTTTCGATTAGACACGATTATTATGTTTTCGTTCCTATTATTAAACTGCAAAGTTTATTTGGCTCTTAGATCCTCTACTCTAGTTTACTGTTATTAGCTAAGTTAAAAATGGATAATTCTTAAAATTTTATGCCTCTTGTATACCATTGAAGGCATAAACTTAGATACCAACTATAAAATTTTCATGCTCCAAAAACTTCGTATAATTTGGGAAGGGTTGACGGGGCTGGTTTATTTTAAATCTGTCTTTGAGTAGGTACAGAAATAGTTACAAGGTTTTGTCACCCCCCGAATAATAAAGCAAGTGTTTCATCTATTTTGGTAAATAGGTTCTTTGTGGTTGGTTAATGTACCTACCAATTTACTTATGATATGATTCGAAATGTCAGTACTTAAGACAATTACCTATTCATTAACAAATTCAAACACACTGATCAGCTTCATGCAAATTTCTACAGACATACTACACCTACGCCATACAGTACCTATTTCTATTTCTGTTGACGAAAGAGAAAGAATTCCAACATTGTAGGAAAAACTAAATCTGTTGTAAGTTTTTAGAGTCGGTAACATAAAGTTAAGCACGTAAGCTGGTAAGCCATGAAGGAGATATGGTAAGCACACAGATACATTACGTACACAGAACGTGTCGCGAGCGAGGGTGGGGTTACGAAGGTAATCTCTGCCAGCTTTGTTTCTATTGACAAGTTCGAACGCGTTTGCGGTCATAGGGGTGCTTTAGACTCGGGCCAGATCTCGTTCACCTCTGTGTCTTCATTATAGATAGGATCTTTTTAGATTAGGTTCTTCTCCAATATAATTAAAAAATTTAAAACAAAATTTCTACTTGGATTTTATTATTCTTTCATTTTTATTCTTCCCTAATAAAGTATTTGATAATTAAACGCCAAAAACAAAGTCTTTGGTTTTTAAGTGAAATTAATGCTAAAAATATATCAAACAACATCATTAATTTTATAATGAAGAAAAAAGCTATTAGGTAATAATGATAAGTAAATAAAAAAATTTGGAGCCAACATATTAATATTTTGTTAATTTAAACTTGGATAATGACTGAATTCTTCATTACCATTCGTTCGTATGCATAGTAGAGTAGATAGGCGTAAAAAGGTCATAAAATTTATGCACACTGCATAGTGTCACACGCCGGCACAGGAAGGTCCATGCTCAAGTAAGCATGTAAATACATTACCAAATAAGTACATTGTCATTCTAACCATACAAATTGCTGTCCTCAAACATTTTCATCATCGATTCATGACCTTTGCTATTGACATCAATGTAGATGGTCGGGCTCTATTATAATATAACACATTCGCAGTGTCTCAGTGAGTGATCCGAGTGAGCCGGCGCCTGAGCGGTGATGTCACTCGCGAGGTCGACGCCCGCCGCCGACGCTCCATTCGGCCTAGTGTTATTTCGGATAAAATTTTCAATCCAAACATGGGTATTATCTTTACTCATACTGTTAGTGTTACTAGTGTGCGTCATTTTTACGAAAGGTCTTTAAAAAAGTTCTCTTGTCCAAACTTGTCTAATTCTGCCACATGAATAAATGCGGTCAAGGCTAAATATTATCTGCAACTTGAACATACGTAATGTGTGACAGATGCAAGTAGGATCTGCGACATTCAAGACTAAGTATGTACTCTGTCACAATTCTTGGTCGTGCGACTCGTGCGTTGGATCAATGTGCCGGACATATTCTGGCATCTGGAGTCCTCTGTTTTGTTTACCTTCAAATTCTTTCTGTCTTCTTCGTTAATGGTGTAAACTTTGAAACCAGATCTAATAAAGAATCTTTACTATACAGAGAACCCAACATAGGTACTGCACATATATAACGACATCTGACTGAATCATTTCGGAACATATTTGGTGCTTTGTGCAACTAAACACACAACACACACGGTAACACGACACGATCGGGTGTCCACTCCCAATACAGAGAACGTCTCCGGATATGGAGATGCCTAAATTCTTACAATATGAGCTTATTGATCTTTACGAATGTAGTCGAGTTATAGTACACCTACTATTCAATGCGATCATTTGTGTAATGAGAAACCAGTATCAAAATCAATGGCTTTACTTTAGTTACTTTAGTTTGTAAGTAGACTGAGAATTATTCAAGATATCACTGCTTTTCTACAAAATGTGTGTTAAGTTGTAGCAATAAAAAAACGAAAGACCAATTTAGAATTTTTTTTATTATATAAGAACAGTCGAAATACAACAAGAAGCCTTTGTAATATTCAGATTCTAGGAGATTATGTTGTCAAGATCTACTAAAATAGTTACTGTATTAGATTCTGCGTCAAACAAGAAGCAGACAGTAATAGTATTTCCATTTTTAGCTTAACTAGCAGTTACATTGTTGCTCTAACAAGGTTTACCCTTATAGCAATGTTTGTTAGGTTAAACCTTTGATATCCGTATTATCTCTGTTCGTGCTTGAGCTTTTATTACACAGAATCTGTTTGAAACTGATCTTGATGGGGTTGTTACCCATTACCGCAGTAAAGCATGGGTGCGGTTTACCGTCAGACGTACATTTCTGTTTCATATGGAAAAATAATGAAAACATCCGGCTCTCCTGGGGGACGGCCACACAGAAGACGTAAGACACGGGCGCCGCGACTGCGACAGGTCCGTGTCTTACATCTGTTCTGTGTGGCTGTCCCCTCGAATTCCCAACAAATTCACAGAAAGTCTTAAAAAATAAACTTCGTAAGAATAACCCATTTTAATTGGCGTCATTATAATTACGAAGAAACCAACAGGTTGGTTATTGAAGCTTTAGAACTTCCGTCAGCTGTTTGTGAACAGATGGTCCTGAGCCCTTGTATATTATACAGCCGTCAAGTGCAAGTGAAGGGCGAAGGGAGTGCAGGTATGTGAGCGCTCTACCACTCCCGTATGGCGGCGCCGGTTTACGGAACTGACGCGATTGTACAGTCTCTTTCATGCTCATGTTTACTTACGCTTTTAACTACATATTAATGTGCGTAATCTTTGTCTTGTACAGGTAGCGGCCAATATCCCATTCATATTTCATTCTACTATAGTCACATATCAGAAATTGCTCCAAAACCTGAATTACCGCAATCAGAATAATATTTACTGTGAAACTCTATAGTAGGAAGATTAGTATTATTATAACAGCTCACAATATCAAAATGAATCAGTATTATACGTGCTCCTATGAAACTAGATTTATAACAAACTTATGAAATCAATGTTTAATCACGTTTAGGTAGAGCGGGAGAGAAATGTGTTATGGTGGACTGTATTCGTAAAGTACAGGGAGCGCGGCAGCTGCGCGCGCGCGGACCCGCACACATACACGCGCATACATGCGGGAGGTGCGTATGTATGCGTGCCGACAGTCAACACAGCGGCCGGCCGAAGTAAAATATTGCATCCTAGCGCTTTCCGAATTGCATTTCACGTGGCGTAAGCTTGACTCAGCGTTATATGAAAAACAATAGACTGTAAGAGGTTTGTTATAAACTAAATCGAGTAACTATAATTGGTTTTTGTAAAATATTTTCTACTTGCTCCTACTTCATGCTTGAATTTATGTTTACGGCCGCATGTAGGTGAAAAAATGCGTAGTATAATTTTAAAGTATCATTTTCTAGAAAAATATTATAGTTATATATAATAGTAGAACCGAAGCACTGAGTGTTAGTATTATGATAGTAATTGAACCGCTCGACTTGATTTAACCGAGACAGTAAAGTAAACACAGTGGATCCGGAGCAAACACAGAGCCGACCACCTCTAATACGAGGAATCGATCCGGTCCGTCCATTACGGTAGGAAATGATGAATCATTTTGGACCGATATAAAATCTCATCTGATGATCAAAATTACTGAATATTTGGCTGTTTAACATTTAATTGACGACTTGGATTAATATCAAAAAGGTATGTGGAGTATTAATTTTATATTGGTGCTGGCAGCATAATTAGTTAGTTCAAAATATTGAATTTAAACATGTACCATATTTCATTCGTTTCAAAATATTATGTGTGTAACAGGAATCATTTTCGAGAAACTATACATATAATAAAAACTAGTGGACGCCCGCGACTCCGTCCGCGTGCACTACAGAAAAAGAAAACAAAATATCGAAATTATCCGGGATAAAAACATATAGTCACAATATATTCCTGAAAACTGCATCGAAATCGGTTAATCCGTTTCTGAGATTAGCGTGCACAAACGCACAGACAAACAGTGTTCAATTAGTGATTAATGGTGAATTCAAGAGATAAACATGTAGAGGTGTGGAGCATTGCGCAAGATGCTAACAGAACAGGGTTCTGGTGATGCGTATCGTAACGAGGGGAATGCATCATCTGATGCTACTAAACGTCATTTCTCTGTGACCTGTATATAAACAGAGATGATCATGAACCTACCGAGGCTAAAAATATACTCACAGCTATTGCAACGAAAACATTTCTCTGACCTATCTTTAGCTAAAATGCTGTCTAATTAAGTTCGAGAAGGGTTGGTGTTTTTGGAGACATCTTTTTGGCAAGAACAGAAATAGTGGCATTATGATAAGTACCTTTTATTTGTCTAGTTAGTTAGTTTGACCGGGCATTTTCCGCACTTAGCCTCTATAAGTGAGGCCATTGTACGTATTTTACCTTACCTGTCTACTCCAACCAAACCAGATTTTCCCAGAAGGTCAGCAACCTTCTAGGCTTGCTGCAGGCTTCCGAGAGTGATGCTGGCGATCGGAGGATCAGTGCCCGTTGTTCACGCTTGTGCATTCCAATTCCATTATTTGTGAAATAAATTATTAGATAAGTTTATTCATTATTACCTGTTTATCGGCCATTATCTATGCCTACCACTGTTACTATATCGATCGGGACCTCATTTAAATTTAGGTTGCGAAAACAAGGTAAATTTACATATTGTCGTGGAAGTTTAGCGACTAGTTTGTCAATTGTACCCTGTTTATAGAAGTAATGGAGCAGCTGTGTCGGCCGGAGCTACATTCCTGGCGCAATTCAGCGCCGGGTCAAGTGCCGTGGCACTCACATCACGTTATCAAGAGGTAACGCATTTTATTGTCATTGTCTCCGTGCTCGCTTACATCACCGAACAGAACGATATTGACCTTTACCAAAGACAAAAGCTTTTACGTTTCGTATAAGTTTGCATTTTTTAGCTCTTATGATATACATTCCTTTATCAGAGACAAAAGGATTAAAATTCGTGTAGGTTTTGATTCTCATTACTTTTGATTCATTCTATACGACTCATAAGCTCGATGTCATTATATTGAATGTTTACGAGTACAGGGTTTACATACCAGTCGATCGAGTACGAATTATGTACTTTGAAAGGTTAAATGGAAATCTACTTTCACCATTTCGCAAAACCTATATCCATAAGTACGGTAATCAGAAATACGACGGCGAGTTAGAGTTTGTAGATTTTTTGTCATATCTTAAAATTTTATATAAAAAATATTACTATGACACCAGATTCTTGTAGATTAATTACACATTATTACTGTGAATTGTAATCACATGTTATCTCATTGCCGATAATATAATAAGGGCAGGTAGCTTATATTACCGTTTGTATTTTTAGTGGACACTCAGATGAGAGAAGATTGTAATTATCTAGACCATATTACGGAATAGTACTAAATAATAGCTCTACAGGAGATTTTTCTCCTTTGGATATGACATTATCTCCATGCGGCTTTAGGATCAGATCGGATTTACCTTGCAGATCTTCAACTTGTACACAAACATTGAACAGATTTTATTCCAAGGTTTTTTTATATGTTTCTTCTAAAATATAATAAATCTTGTTGAGTAAGTTGAAGAGCAAGGACAATATCCCCAATTTCGTGAAAAGATGGCGTGTTTAACACAGCGATAGTTTATCTCAGGTAGCTGGATGCGGGTGTCACTATCAGGGGATGGATTCAATTAGTGCCCGCGTGAGGAAATTCCAATAATCTCTCTCGACACAAACTGCCGTGAGATAAACCTCTGTTTAGAACAACTGAAGTTTCAAATAAGATCAAGTTAATTTACGTCTCTCAGTCCATTCCAAGAAATTCCCTCTTGTATAATGTTTTTTCTCCAGTTCTTTTTATTTCATGTTCGGGGCTAAATTTATTGGATGTTAATAAGTAGTACAACATTTATATATTATATCTTTAGAAACAAAAGTTAAGAAAGTTTTGTAAAGTTTGCGTTTCTAAGAATTTGCTTTAGAAAAGGTACAAGTGTCTGGTTTATTACTTTGCGTTACTTTATTCTCAAACATTTTCAATAGGTTTATTGTAAACTTTAGTTCATCCGATGTATTCTGTTTTTATCATACCCTCTTGGGTATTTCATTAAAATTTTCAATGACTTGGGGGTTTCAAATAGGCTTTTATTATATCATAATAAATATTTCCAACCTGAATGAATCAAGTAACTATTCGTAAGGTTTCACAAGGTATTTGCCGGCCTTCTCAGATGAGTCGATAAGCGCTCTTGGCGTGATTACACCATAGCCCAGTTAGTTCACGAAGGGCTTCGCTCACATAGCATACAACATCACGAACGACACATACTCAGTTTTTTGTCTTTCGTCGCCGTTAATGTAACGCGCTTATCCATCGCGAAGACCAATTTAATTGTAGGTACAATTCGTGTTATGTTTTTTGTCATCGATTTTTTGCTCTGAACAAGAATTGTTCTGCCAGGCATTGGTACCTGATATTTACAATAGCCAATCTATAGAGAAATAATTTATTCATAGGTACCAACCAAGTATCTACACTTTTGTAGCCTGGTTTAATATAAACCAAAAACATGTCGGAATATGACATGAGTTTAAAGCTTTCGATCGTTCAAATTTGGTTTTTCAATATTTATTTAGATTTTGGTAGTGTCGTTGAACTAGTTTTTAATTTTCTGATCGGCTTATGTGCAGGGATCAGGAATGGGTTAAAATAAAAGGTTAATGGTGCAAAATAGTTTATGTTAGTAACATGCAATATGAAACTGGACAATGTTGTTATTTCTTGGTAAGATTTCCAAAGAATCGTCATAACGATCCTTTCTGTCAGAAGCTCACCTTTTAGTAAATAAGCTAAAGACTTTAGTCGTGATTCCGGGTAGCCGTGTTCGCGGCACTGGCTCGGTCGTCAGGATTCGTTTAGAAAGCACAATCCGGGCAGCACGGCGACCGGCACAAACCGGCCTCGAGCACGAGGTGAACGAGCTCACTACAATGCACTTATTACATCCACACCAAACTTGTAAACAACCACTTAATCACTATCCGAAGAGTTTGGCAAGTTTCACATGTAACGGTTCCAGTAACGATCCCGATATTTGGTTCGGGTTGAAACGGGCTCTGTAGCGGCATGCGACGCGAGACACGGCTGCCGGCGGACTGGCTGGTCGAGCCTGTTCCTGCGGCGCGGGGAGGGGCGGGTGCGCGGGGCGAGGGGCTCTCTCCGCTTGCCCTATAAACTTGCTTTCTGCCTGCTCTCATATCGTGAGTAGGCTGGCTGGCTTCTCGTGCAGTTTTGTGAAAGGCAAATTACTTGCACCCGCCGAGCTGCAGTGTGATGAATGCGTACCTGTACGTAGGTAGAGTACCTTCAACACTGTGCATGTGGCTCGATCGAACTAAAGCAAAACCGTCAACAACGCACTCGGTTCGATGACTTCCACTAAAACGTATGATTTTTTTTTATCTTTTCCTATTTGATGAATGGTAAACTGACCGTTAGTTAGTCGTGGGTCGACACGTAGGTTGATACAGCACCGTCAAACGTAGTGGGTAGGATTGAATGGACTTTTTTTAAGTGTCTACTTTCGAAGTTCAAAAGGTTAATGTCAAAACACTTTAGTTGCTGATACAAAGTAATAACAACAAATAGGACGATATATCAATTTATAGTCAGAGCATAAAAATAAATCTATAACAAATTTCCATTAAAAATTGATTGATGAACGACATTTAAGGCGATTCATGAAATTTCTTGTAAGCACTTACTGCATTGCAATAAAATTGAAACTTCCACCAAACTAAATCTTAAGAACGCTCAATAAAACGGAGGCAAAAAGCTTCCACAGGCTGATGGTAGTTGATGATATTACTTGATGAACTAGTTAATAGATAATATACGGGTGTAACAAAAAGGGTAGGAAATAGGAGGCGAAATGCCATGAAAATAGTCAACTATAAGGAAACTTTGCACAAAATTTGTCTCTAAATATTTCTTTTTCAAGATTATTTAAACACTCCTGAGTTGCTATATGCAACATAAGCATCTGTTTCATTTCTCTTTTGTGGACAGGTACTCTACAGTGGGCTATTTTCATAGAATTTGGCTTCGCTTTTGTTACACTCTGTATAGGTATAAAACTATCCGCACAGATTCTGCATTGTAAAAGCCAATCTCTAGAATCTAGAATAGAACGATCATTTTTTTTTCTTTGGGGCTAGTAGTCGAATCGCACGAAATTTGTTCGCACGATCGTGCCAATCGACCCCTTTCGAGGCGTTTCGCCCGAATGTGCATAGATTACAATCCTAAACGCCTATTCCTACGCCTGGGCCAAACGCTTACTAAAACTGAAAAAATTCGTGCTAATCAACTACTAAGCCTTTTTTGAAGCTTTTTGAAGCTTTGCGCTGCCCAATTTTTTTACGAAACTTTAAATTGCCAAAAAAGGATTCAAAACCGAATGCTTACCTTGTCAAAACTACATTAGGTATTAAAAACAACTTTTATTTAAATGCGCATAGACTTTTACAACGTCCTAAACATTTGCCTAAAAGCTTTCGCGACTACTCGCCAAGGTGAGGCCGGCCAGGACTGAGTGGCGCATGATGTCGTGAACTACCACCTCGGGGCACCGGGGCGAACCCAATACTCTTCTACACGAAGCTCTGGAAGGGTCGACAGATATTTTTGAAAGGAAAATCTGGTGCCTAATAAACGTTTGCAACATTAACGTGCTAATCAACTATTCACGACATCAGTCATCATACCCTCAGTCCTCGGCACGGCCTCACCTTGAAGCTTTTTGAAGCTTTGCGCTGCCTGAAATTTTAAATTACAGTTTATTTTTTCTTTAAGCGCATTTAAATAAAGCTTGTTTTAAAAAGTTTTTTTACCATTTTAATAAAAAATCTGGATTTTCAAAAGTCCGCCGATTAAAGTGACGTCACATCGAGTTATTAGCTATATTGTACCCGATAAAAAAAATTGTGGGTATGCCGCCAATTTAGAATGACGTCACACTAATATGCCTCCGAACATGGAATCGGTTGAGGGCAAGTGCCAAATTTCACCCGAACAAATATACATTGCAAGTTAAATAAAAGCTTGTAAAAACGGATACGGGAGCACTTACTTATGTTAAAAGAAGATTATCCTTCAGGCCAAGATCAAGTTAAGCTATTTATTACTGACAATACATTTTTGGCGATGTCGCAAAGTATGGTTTTGAATTCTTTATTATCCATGCACGCACACAGGTACATTGCGCGATGCAAGATCTTAAGAATTAGTCCGACAGATTATATTTCGGGGTTTGAAGCGCGTGTGTTAGGTATGTATGATTCATATCCTTAATTTTCATCATTTCCTTTTAATAGTTGAATTTGAACAAAGAGTTTCTATGCAGTGAATCATGTGATTGTTGTTTTAATTTTGATATGTACGTGATATTTAGTGTAATCCAGTAAGCAAGAGTATCGTACATTTGAGCCGTGAATTGTGAATCACGTTTTAATAATAATTGTGGTTTAGATACGTGGATGCAATTTCTGCGGCTCTCATAATTTGAAACATTCATAAATTGCGTGGATAATTGTTGCTTTGAAGTTTTACTGTTCATAGTGATATAGGAAGTGGAATCTAAATTCAGCGACTTAGAACTATGTTTAATATTAGTATACTAAAATATTAAAGTTTGCTTCGTGGAATCGAAGACTCAATACTTATGACCTCTGTCATGAAGACGAAGTCGCAGGAAACAATTTGTTTATCAATCAACCAATATGTATATTTGCTGAAATATGTGTATATATATATATATGTTATTATTTGTATTTACAACAAGCGTTCTACATATTTCGTCATATCTAACATGCAAATTTTTACAATACAAGCATTCATTAAGTCTGGTTTGTTTACAGAGAGAGTTAAATCCAATAGGTTTAAGGTCCAAGTGTACAGGCAGTTTCGCGATTACTGCTCAAAAGTTTGTTCAATAGAAGGAGAGGAAATGTTTAATTGAGCCATAACTAGCGTAAAATCAATGTGAAGTGGATCGAGTAGATATAGAGTGGTCACCCATACCCGCGGGTATGTCCACTGCAACGAGCACGTAATGAGGCGCCTCATGCACGTGTCGGCCTTATCACACGCTCGTGCGATGAGATCAGCTATTCTATCAATTCTACGAATCTACACGAGTACTCGTCCCTAGTGTCATGAATTGGAAAATTTTTCATCAACCCGCCGATAGTTCGTTTTCACCTTCACGTTAACACGCCCTTAAAGACGCGACAGTTTTATTTCGAAAGGAAATTTATTATTTACTGTCTTCACGATCCCCCAGAGATACGCCGAATTGGATAATCTGCTCCCCTACAAGGTTATTCGTGCTTTATTACTAGGGCCGGCCCTTTCAGCTCGGCCGTAATTCTTAATTCGAGTGTATAGGGCTCGTTCATCTCATTGTTTCTATCGGCTCGCGGCAGGGGGCGCGAGTTAATCGACGCGCCTCCGGTTAATAAGCGGCGAGCGTCAACGCGATGGGAGTCGAATTGGAATTCCTGGCGAGTACTGCGGTAATGGCGGAGTATGGAGATACGACAAGCAATTAGACAGCCGGCGCCATGCTGGACCAATGAGATATGACACAGAGCAGACGAAGCAGTAGGTCGTCTCTTATAGTAGAATTATTAAATTGTACCTAGTTACTTACTACGTTCAGGATTAGGTGCTTTACAAAAACATGAACAAAATATTTCAAACCTCAAATTCACTACACTTTCATTTAGTTGCGCATGCAGACAGCCTGTTCTATTCTGGGTCTTTCAGATCTACAAAATAATAAATCAGCTTAATAATAAATTATCTTTTAGTTTCATGATGAGATTAACATGAAATAAAAGATGAAGATATAGCAGATGAAAACAATATAAATCAAGATATAATTATTACTTGTGGCTGATCGATCTCTCCAATTCATCGCATTATATAGCTTAAATCATTAGCTTAGAAAGATGTGTCACTGTTGTTGCTGTCCTGTGTACATTGGTTGGACACGGCTAAGTATAACGTGAAGGTGTCTCGGGTCAAAACTCCACTAATGGTGGATTAATCTCGCTGCGCCTGCGCCTGCGTCCCGTCAGCTTTGTCTCGTCGCATCTGTTTGTTCTCGCAGACTGATCGCTGTAACCACAGACTGGGTTATTTACATCGGATTTCAGATTAATTGCGTTGTGTTGTTTTAAACTTATTGATGTGACACCTTATTAACATCTCGTATTCTTTTTCAAAGAACTTTATTTAAAGTTATTTATTTTGAATTACACGGTCCTAGAAATTTGATGATGATTTTTATATTTTGAAAATTTGTGTGTAGGTTTAGACTAGTAGAGGCTGTTTAATTTTGTTTTTTATAAATTGTCGAATAAGGTATGGAAATATGTACCTAAGTATTTAATACAAAATAACTATATACGGAAAATTACGTTATTCTGTTCTGTAGAACATGGAAATTAATTCACAACCATGTAACAGCCAGCATTAATATCTAAGTAATAGTTTATCGACTGTCATGTAAACATAAAGTTGTGTGTCGTCAAAATACCTCTATGAAAAGACTTTTTTTATTACTTACAAGTTACTTTACGGTCGGTCTGCGGCAAAATATTACTTTGTGTACTAAAAAGCATTTTAGAAACTCTGCAGCTGAAACGATCGCCAGTAATATATTAAATGGAGGTATAATAATGTGTTATGAATAGTAAGTAAGTGCAGGTTCAGCAGTGTGCAGGCGGTCAGCTGGCAGAGAGCCACGAGACGCCTTTATGAAGCTACCCGTTACTTCGCATTATATACCTATATAGGCTTTCGCGAAATACGATGGGATAAAAGAACGATCCAGCTTCGGATTTCCGTGGCAATATTTGTTGGGTAAATATAAAAAAGTTTACGACAGAAAGACATCGGTTTTCAGATATGTTTTTTCGCGATGTCTTTCGAAATTGCAGATACAGTGTTGCGTTTCTTCAAGCGGTCATTGACGACTCCCATAGATTTAACTCCGAATTTAACACTTCTTTAGGTACCTGGCTTTACTTGAGATAGTTAAAGATAAATGTTCCATATTGGTATGCAAAGTTGCGAGTTTAAAAATGCATGTATTGTTATGCAAGCGTCGAGTCACCCGAGCCGACATTATGTCCCGCGCGAGAAGGGCACGTCGTCCAGCCCTCTTTCCAGCTTAACTTGTTAAGGTCGCCCCCCTCGAATCATTACATCAATACCTCGACCTTTAACGTACGCTTTCCAAACTCTCTGATTAAAACCAAAGTATCCAATTTATTCATATCACATAAGCAGATTTTCAAAGACGCGGCTGTTATGAGCGACTCGGGCTCCCTAAGGGACCCTGCGGTTTTGAGGTTTGTGATATATCTTCATAGGCCCGGATCCCTTATTTATACAAGTAGGTACACACTGCCTATACGTCGTTATTTGGGGCCCAATTAAACTGTGTTCTAATTAATTCCCTGTGATTTACTGCGCGGAGGCTTTTTAATTTCTACGGCCTTTTACGCCACAAAAAGAGAAATCTGATCATCTTTAGATTAGGGACATAAAATGTTTTTCATTCGTAATATATTATATTGCAGCAACCAATAGACATCTATTTCGTACACGAATCAACGAAGTAATTTTAGATCAAACAGCAAAAAACTTTTCGATTAAAAACGGAAATAAATAAGGAAAACACAAGACTTGACTTCCAAGTAATGAAATTAGTAGGTTTATCTAGGCCAGATCACGATTATACAGATTAGATATCGCGTTTCGATTGAAAAGTAAACAGGGAGGGCAGCACGGGACATTATCGGACGACACCGCGAGATATCTGTACGACAGGGAACTTACACGACTCAACTATCGTCGCGCGACTATACCATAGTTTATTATAAAAGTATACCTGCGGTTACTGTACGTAGTTTATTTATATGAATGTAATTTGATTTGGCGAATGAAGTAGGTAAGTCATTTCGGAATGTTATAGATATCGAACATTAATAAACTTTTGAGGTAACTGACACTTCGGACTCGCCTGAATTCGATTTAAAGTAGCCGTTGTGTACTTATAATTGTACAGAAGTTTTTATTTGATTTTAAATTTCCACTTAATTTCTAATTATCACGAATTCTGATTGACATGCTGTACACAATCGTCTCTCAATTTTGCAAAATTGAATAACACTGGTACCTGACATGAATCACTAGTAAGGTCCGCATTCGCTTTACGACTCAACAGGCCTCGGAAAGAATTAGCTCGGTCGTTAATTTGTTAATTTAACTCTCGTAAAACTTAGCCCTTAAGCCTGGCCCAGCTCCCTCGGCAGTGCTTAGCGACAGGTTATATCGAAATGTTCGTTTAAGCCCGGGATGAATTAACAAGGCTTTAGCCTCTATTTTCTATTCAACAACTGGAAGTTCTGCTAAACCTTTTAGTAAGACTCTGATTTGAATTTACTTCAAGGGTAATGTTTTAATTATTATTTTAGGGCATATATTTACGAGAAAGATTTACGGCACGGGGTAAATTTAATCCTATTCTAGGTATTCTAAAATCCGTCTTTGTAGACAGAAGCTCAGATGCTCAGGTATGGCTAGAATTGCTGACATCTGTCGAGGCGTGTTACTACACTATAACAAAGGAAGATTACTTCTCGCACGACAAGGCTGCAAACTGAATAATTCAACGAAAAACATTTTCCCTTTTTGCTGGATTTATACGCGCTCATGTACTCGAACTTAGAAAATTAATAATAATAAACGTCATGATTTCACTCAGCAATGTAAATTAATAGCAATAAAAATGTTTTTTTTTCTGAAAACGTCGCGTCACTCTGGGTCACGGAGTGGTTAAAGTTGCTAACGTGAGTGAGTTACTACATATTACTGACCTCTACTATTACAAGTACACATGGCGCGAAAATAAAACCTCTTGTCTAACTTAAAAGAGTCATGCATGGTACTTGAACTCGCCAAAAATAGGTAGATAGCCATGTAATCATTAAAAAAGGAGTGATACCTTTTAATAGATAGAGCCATACGAAGAGACATAGGCTACTTTTTATCCCGGGAAAATATTTTTATCCCGGATAATTTCGACATTTTTTTTTCTGTAGTCGCGGGCGTCCACTATATAAAGTTCTATATAAAGACGAGCTTAATGCTATTCAATCAAAATTTAATAAACAAAACCTTTACTATCAAAACTAGTGAAAGAGGAAAAGTGGCTTATTCATTTCATTAGGCATCAAGTTCTCTTGAATATCACCACGTCGACTAACCCAGCGTACTAACAAGTACAGGTTAGTGAATGGCTACCGATATTTTAGTTTATTGCTTCGTTCCCGCACACTCGATGTAAGTAAATGAATATCGACATTGTATAGCCGAGGTTGGAGTGTTGGGCAAGCGGCCCACTTGGACCCACGCTGGGCCACGGGGAGCGCCCACACCCGGGCTAGTTCACTTTCGCTTGACGACGCAATCATTGGATTTTAATACAGTTCTTCTTGAGTTATTTCTAAGAAAAACTGCGGGTAAAAAGTATTTCAGATAACAATATCTTTCTTTTGTAGTTTCTCTTAAACGGCAATTTACTATGGTTTTTCTTTATTAAAATATTATTATTACATACTTTTTAGATCGGTCAACTCGGAATATGGTGACACTGGTGCAACCTAGATTCTAGAGAGATAAGCAGATAAAGCTCGATTGTATACGAGTATGTAAGTATACAGGGTGTAACAAAAAGGGTATGTTAAGCGAAAAGCTATGTAAATAGCCCACTACAGAGAACCTATCCACAAAATTTGGATCCGAAATCACATGTTTATTTTTCCCGATAGTATGGAGAATTTTTAAATATCTCAGGAATTTTCATACAATCTTGAAAAATAAAAATGTGATTTCGAGTCTCAAATTTTGGAAATAGGTTCTCTATAGTGGGCTATTTATACAGCTTTTCGCTTAACATACCCTTTCTGTTACACCTTGTATAGTAAGTACCTCCTTACTATTTAAAGTAAAAAGGCAGCTCATCGTATATGACGTGGTGAACAGTGCTCTATCTAAAGTGTTACATTGGTTTAGTAATAATAATCTTGTCCTAAATAGGTAGTAGGAAAACGAAATTAATAAAATTTTCTACTCCCAACGTGAAACAAGTTAGAACTAATGTTTACATAGGCGACGAGAGACTGGATCAAGTGGATTCGACTGTTTTCTTGGGCATAACTTTGGATGCCAAATTACAATGGGGTCCTCACATTGAAAAACTAAGTAAGAAACTTAGTTCTGCAGCCTATGCAGTTAAGAGAATTCGTCTACTGACAGATGTCGAGACTGCTAGAATTGTTTATTTTTAACCCCCGACGCAAAAATGACGGGGTGTTATAAGTTTGACGTGTCTCTCTCTCTCTCTCTCTGTGTGTGTGTCTGTGTAAATGTGTATGTGTCTGTCTGTGGCATCGTAGCTCCCAAACGGATGATCCGATTTTAATGCGTTTTTTTGTTTGAAAGGTATATCAGTCGAGAGTGTTCTTAGCTATGTTTGGTGGAAATCGGTTCAGGTCTTCAAGGTCATCAGGTCGTTTGTTAGGTGTAATAGGAATGTTATATGCTCAGTTTGCTTGCAAGCATATGTGGGATCTGACATGTTAAACACTAATGTCTTTTGGAACCACTGAGCTGGTCTGCTGTTAGGGCTCGAAGATAGGAGACGTAACCCTGGACTGCCTTTTAGTAAACCCATCGAGTTTGGGCTCGTTGGATTTGTCTTAACTAGTTCTCTTTATGTTTCTAATTGACGAGGACCTGATGCTGGAAATGGGATGGGCGGATAAAACCCTGAAATGCCGGAATGAAACGGATACCGATTTATATTTTTGCTGAAAATCTAGAATGACCAAAGTTTAATCTTTATTGTTTCTTAATCTCTGCAATTCTCCCAGAGCCAGTTTGTCATGAGGATTGTTAAACAGCTTCCTTTGGTCGAGATCGCATATAGCGACCCCATCTAAACTTTTTACGCGGCGAAAAATAAAAGAATGAAAAATTAAGGAGCTCCTTCAAAAACCATGAAATAAAAATTAAATTAAAAAAAAAACCCCGACCAGAAAATGTACGCAATTATTATGACAAAGGGTTTCAAATGCTAAACCCTATAAAAAGCAAAAAATAACTTTTAACACTACGTAAGTACCAACTAAAACATGTCAGACTATCTACTCGGGACTTTGTGCCACCTTTATGTCGGAGGCATAACCGCTAATTTTGAACTGCAAATGATTATCTTGGACTGCTGTTGACCGTACGTATGAAATTTTTGATTGGTTAAATTTGGAAAAAATTATCGTGATGATGAGGAGATTCCGTAGTTTTCGGGAACGTTGACGACCAAAAACATCTGTATATATTTACTTGCATATTTTATTGGACATTATTATATTGCATATTAGCTCGTGCCTCGAAAGCACGTAAAACCGTTGGTCCTGCGCCTGATCTTTCTCCAGTCGTGTCGGTTTTCCGTCCCATCGGACTATGAGAGTGAGGGAATAGAGAGTGCATCTGTGTTTGCGCACACACTTGTGCACTATAATATCTCCTGCGTACCTGGCCAATCTCCGTAGAGATTGGTTGCCTTGGCCGAAATACGGTCGGAGATCGTCATCATATTGGGCGTCACATTAAACAATGAAGCTACTAAATTAATATAACAAAATACAACATTAACTTTAGCAAGTGAACCTATAAATATTAAGTTACATTGATTATGTCAGTTCTCATATAAATCTTCATAGAATAACATAGTGCACGTTTTCTGCACGAGTTGTAGTACTGACGCAGAGCCAAGACATTCTCATTACGAATTCAAATCACTATCTTCGGAAACATTAAGCTCTTTGGCAACTTTATAATATAAACTGTGCACAATCAAAAAAGGTTTTATGTATGTTACTTCGGCCAAATAGCATACATGCAGTTCTCATTAGTTTGGCAACAAGAGACGAAATAAAACAAGCCGTGAACAAATATGTCTGAAGTGACAAAATCTAAGTTGAGTAAAAATAGCTCGTGTCTTGTGAGTTGTCACCCTCGAGTGGGGAAGCCGGGCACATCATCGGGTGCAGCGGAGTGCTTCTTAACCTTAAGTCAAACACACATACATACATAATAAATAAGGTACAGCTAAGATATGATATACCAAGGTTACCAGTCTTACTATTGATTGTTATATTGAGTCCATTGTCATCTATTTTCGATGGAAGAACAATCAATACCTTACAACCAGTCTTGTTTAGTATAAATTGTTCAAGAAGTAAATCAATTATGTAATTATAAATTAATATTCACGCTTAAATGGAAGCTTTGTTCTATATTGGTTTAGTAAAAGTAATTTAGGAAACCTGTTTCCTTAGGTTTACACTCATAATATAACCAAATAACAGCTATAGTCGCCATTTTGTAATAGATTTTTAAAAGAGAATTGGTTTAAAAATATTAGTTTATAGGTTATAGGTTTATATGTGTGAGACTGTTCATCGGGCATGATGCAAAACCCCCGTGGAGGTGTAAGAGGGGACAGATCTGTCCTCGCTCCTCGTGTCACATGCACTCGCTCGTGTCTAATTTTATTTTATCACCAATCATAGCCGCCGAGTGACTTGTTGTGTCGCGGCGAATGTGTCCCTTTGTAAAAAACACTAAAAGCGCACTTGCTTGTGTATGTATCATACAATAAATAAGTGACTGATGAAATTTGGTGTAGACCTGAGACAGAACATAGGCGAAAAAAAGGATGAAGGGGTTGAAATAGAGGTTGAAAGTTTGTATGGGGATAAAACCGATTGATGAAATCATTAAACATTTGTTCTAGCTCGACCAGCTAAGGGTGAAATAGGGTGAAAGTTAATGCAACAAATATCACGTCATAAGCGTTTGTTCTAGCTTGCTTGTGTATGTCATACATATATCTATAAATATGTGTAACGAATTAATTATTCATAATAGCACTAGCGCTACATCTCACATAGTATTTGATTAAAACTGCTTGAATATTTCCCCCAGCGTAACTATCTTCGTGTTATAAACGTTCATATTTCCCGGGGCATTAAAAATATTGGTGCTTAAAGCTCAAACAATCGTGCCGCGGGCTTTAAACAATGTTCATTTAAAGTTTTACAGCGTCGTCCATAAAGACGTTTGGATGCCGTGCGCTGTGGCGTGCAGGCAGAACTATAGGAATTCAAAATAAAGTCCATGAACTGACCTATATCGATCGCGCTCCGCAAAATATAAGCGCGGCTTGTTAGTGAATATGGCGCAGTCAGGGCACGTTCGCAGGCAACGATTAGATATCGTTTTGCCTTCAAGTTTCGGACAGCTTGAAAATTTGTTGGGACTTATTAATAAATAGGAAACTTTGCGAAAATTATGAAAGCCGCCTAAGGGAAATATTACAAAAGAACTTTCCATTTTGTTAGTTTGAGATATTTCTATGAATCTCTCTTAGAAATATTACAAAAACTCGACGTGGAAATTGTAACTATATTGATGTCTGTATATGTCTATTGTATATACAGCAAGACAGACAGATAGACAGGCTAACAGTAATAATACGTCAATGTCTGCGACAGCAAAGAATATTTGGATATTTTTCTGAACATCAGACGAATAAAAACTAATGGAAACACGTGTCAACGCAGTCAAATTCCAAATCACGTCGGGATGTGGGGAGAGGTTTACAGGATAATTATAGATGTTTCATAACCGTCGAGACGAGAGGGGAAGCTGTGTGTCAGGAGTACGGGGGGGAGTTAAGGTATGCAACCTCTTCGGAAATAAACCAACTCTGATGGGTCAGGCGGTAAGGGCAGGTTATTGGTTTGTTCAGATCTGAAAGGGCCAGCACGTACGGTTCTGGGCTCGGATTGATCTTGGGAGGTTAATTTTTGACCCTTCTCAGCGGTGATCGATTTCACAGTTTGCATAATACGCAACCGTAACGCACGTGAGAAGTGTTTCCTAGAATACGAGTATCGGATCGCCTTAGCGACCGTATGAACGCTGATAGACATACCTTTTTACGTTGATGACATTTAACACAAATTCCTTTATAGCAGCTTTTTGACAGCGTTACTATACTAGGAAACAATAGTTTTACAAATAAAACAATAACGTTAGTTAAATGTAATAAAAATAGGTCACTCAGTGACTAATTAACGGCGGTTAAACTTAGTAAATAGAAAGTAAAAAGAAGAGCTTTTGAAACTCATAAAATAATCTTTACTTTCATAGGATGCAACTCGTGGTTGAAAAAAATATGGAGTGTCAAATATTGCGCGAGCAGTTATCTGTTCCCTCTATATTAAATTTTTATTGCAATTCTTCTGCAAATTTGAGATTTATTGTGCAAACATTGGTTCATCATATTGCTTAGTAAACTTAACTCAATCGTAATATTATGACCATAATATGTACAAGAGGAAAGAAATGCAATAAATCCTGCCAACACAATCATATAAAAGCGATATTTACTTTTCGAGTCTTTTCAAATGGAGCGATTTCGTGAAATGAGGTTAGGATCATCCGACACGACGACCACGTTCCGTATACGACTGATACGAGTATCCTGAATTGTTTATAAAGTGGTACGTGTAAGCAACATTTTAAAGTTATAACTTTCTACAAACAACCTGCTATCAAGAATCGATGCAATTATGAGACGTGTCATTTCGTGAGTTTCGGGAGCGGCTGGGCCATGAAACTAGCTTCTATGACTTTGACAGGACTATATCTTGGAATAACTATTCTGCTCTTACAGAAGTAGAATTTGTGAAATGTAAACCTAAAGGAAACAAAGGTTGAATATTGTAACTGATATATCTTAATATGTAGAAACGTAACGTTTATATTAATACCCCGTTTAGACAGTTGTATCCAACCAAATAGCATCCAGACTTTTTTAAGTTTGCGAAGTTTCTATAGATGCCATTTAAAATGAATGCTATTCAAAACTCATGTCATTTAAAACAACTAGGCTCTCGGTTTTACCATATCATTAACACAAACTTGACGTAGGCTAGTGACATCATCATGTTTAATCTAGGAATGCAATATGACATTAATTAAGTCGTATCCCGCAGGTTGCCTGGCCCCGTGAGGAAGTGCAGAAATAGCCGATGTTTGGGCGACCGGAGTCGTTGACACGTCTGTTTACTCGACGCGTATAGTTTCACAATACTACCGAGCCACGATATCATTCATGTGTGATGTAATTTATTAAACACATCGTAGTAAATGTGAGATAATAAAAAAAAAGTTGGCTAGACTGATTGTAATAGTCTTAACGATGACTGGGTTCATTTGTCATGTAAATATTTATTTACTTTGCTCTGATGCAAAGTGGATTCTGAATTGCAAAATAAATTTTCTAAGTTAGATGGTATAGTGATTAATGCGAGACAAGGGCTGTATATTTGTTTGGCTTACCTTATGGTTGAAATAAATACGAAACATTATTAGTAAAGCCGATGCCGTGTAAGTAAATGAGACCTTTGTAAGCGGACAGCAGTCTAAAGGCTTCGAATCTTGCTTACTCATGTAGTGAGGAAACAACTTCACAAAGTGAAAATATGAATATTGAAGGTTAAACGAAAGTATGAAAAAAATACTGATTGACGTAAATAACGTTAGGGATACAATTGAGTTAAATAGTAAATACCATTTAGAAATAGGTGGATCATATTTAGGAAACAGGTATATTGATAAAACGTTTCGACATTTTGAAATTGTGATGAAATTTGTAATAACATAGCATTCAATGTAATTTGTAATTAAGTTCGTTATTAGAGCCATAAACTGGGAAGGCGATTTCAATATTAATGACTAAACTGACTACGGGATTCTGCCAGTGACGTGATTATACTATAGATAGACGCGGGGTCACATACAAAATTTATCAAAAAATTGGTACCACGGAATCTATACATAAAAAGTAATAACTGTTATAACCAACATTTTTTAATTAAACCTTATGCAATTACCATAAGACATGAATTTGCTTGAAACAAATTATCACCCTATGCAGCTTACAGCAGTGTCCTGCACTTATTCAGCTTACACTAATTTGAAGCTCTAACCAAAAACACATATTTGTCGAACATTTGGTCAAACAACTCACCATTGGCGTGTTCAACTATACAGCATTGGTGCTTTGATCAAAGTTAACATAGGAAGACTTTCATTTGTAAACTTTCATACAAGCTTTTATTTAAATTCCCATTAATGCAAATTTTGAAATCCTGGACCATATCCCGGTGATCAATTTCGCTTAAATTTAGCTATGATTTTTGAACTTTGACCAGAGATATCTTTTATGTATGAAGTATAAAAACGTCTGATGACTAAAAATGGTACCTATTTGGTCTTAATTTGAAAAATAAACTTCAACATTACAATAATTATTTTAGTTTGTGTAATAAGATAGTTTTAAAATATTTTTATTTATTAACATTAAATGTTTTTTTTTATATATAATAAAATAGTAACACGTTGACGTGTGACCACTATTTGCAGAGTTGGATTAAGTTGGTCTCCCATCACCAACACACGTGAGGTCTTATATTGACGTTGGGCCAATATATCACTTTAGACTGATTTTAGGCTAATGTTTACATCGATCATCGTAATAAAAAATCATAATAAATTATTTTTTTAAAGTTTTTTTTTATTCAAAATGTGATATTATCCTCTGATTATTAACATGAAATGAAACCTGTTCAAGATTATTCACTTAAAGTATGAGATATTCCCTCAGAAACAATCACTTTTCAGGACTTTTTTTGCAACAAAATCTTGTGATCTGCGCTCGACAGTTTTGAGCTTATCACGGACGTTCCGTATATTGAGAGCTGACCCTATATCTAGTAATAATTCATCTAAGGATTCTGCAATATTTGTTTTCAATCTTGCTTATTGCATTCAAATAAAGTCGAGTGATCGAATAAAAATAATGAAGTGAAGTGTGAGTTAATATTCGAACAGTACGAGTAGGTATAATAGGGAACGTGCACATCGATGGTGCTGCCAACTGGTGCCATCAATTTGAATGTTTTACCCTAATTTGACATTTACAGTACGAGTAAATAAACATAATTTTAAAAGTGAAAATACATATTATATACCTCATAATAATGCATTGTTGCATTCCTGGATGTACCAACACATCAAAAAAATGCAGTAAATCAAATGGCGTAAAATTTTATTACTTTCCAAAGAATAGTATTCACATGCCATGGTTATGTGAAAAACGGCAAAAGTGGATAAACGCAGTAAAGAAACATACGTAAGTATGAGTTTTAAAAGCATTTAGGAATTACTAATGATGTCATTAATTACTTAAAATAACTAAGTTTTGTAGTTTGTAGTTAATACGATACTTTTGTATGTAAACATACCCTTCAAATCTGTTTACAGCAAACATTCGAATGATTGGCTTCCATCTAAAAATATAACAATATGCAGTGCTCACTTTATTGGCAACAAAAAATCTGAAAATCCTACACATCCATCATATGTCCCTACAATTTTCCCTGGTGAAGAATCCACAAATCTACAAAATCTGGTTAAGAAATTGCAAAGGTTTGAAAGACATCAACGTCGAATGCATCAAGCCAAGTTTGTAATAATTTTTTTAAAACGAAAAACCGACTTCCTCCCAAAACTCGAGCTTACTAAAGTAAAATTTAACTAAAGGGCAAATATATATTGAGTTAAGCCGTGTACGAAGTTTAGGAGGCATAATATTGTCAGATTTATATAATTTTATATAAAATAGGCCACATGACAAAAGAGAAAAAGGACTAGGCTTCGAAACTTTACGTCTGACAATATGATGATTATGATGATAATGATGACCTCCGACCAATTTCGGTCATGGCGACCACTTCTACTCCTAGATATTACTAAAATGGCGTTCATGCGCTCGGAGATGGCTTACATTTACATAGCCAATCTTCGCCCTGAATGCCCGCGCACACAGAGGACAGGTTAGTGCGCCATTATTGTATTATAGATAATGGCAGCAGGAGGACGAGTCTTAAGTTCATCACGTTTAGCGTCAAGGTCAGCTTGACGCTGCTCCTCGAACTCGTGTACTTGCTTTATCACCGTCCTGCGCCACTCTGGTCGTTGTGCTGACAAAACTTCCCATTTAGATGGATCTATATTTCATCTCTTCATATGTTTTTCTGAACATTTTTGTCTCTGAGGAGTTGCCCGCCGCGTTTCCGCTTGCCCTCCTCCAGTTCAGAAAAGAAGATGCGCTTAGCCAATCTCTCCTCCGCCATACGAGACACATGACCCCACCACCGAAGCTGCCGACGCATTAAGTAGGCCTCAATGCCACTTACATTGGCTATTCGCAATACTTCGGTATTACGCACTCGGTTGGACCATCTGATTCTCATGATGGATCGGAGGCACTTGAGGTGGAATCGATCCTGAGTGCGTATGTGGCGACGGTACATGCACCACGCCTCAGAGGAATATAAGAGATTTGGCAGCACAACAGCCATGTACACACTTATTTGAGCAACATATAATTACACTCCTTCTTCCTGCCCTGTTCCCAATCATTTAGGGTCGGTGCAATATGTAGGTACTCTTTTTTCATTCATCCCTATTATCCGTCATCTCGTTATTCTCATTTCTACCTCTTTCTCTATAACCATCTTACTTCGGACACGGCTTAACGCAACATATAATTTCATGACTTAACACAATTATCTTCATCTTCATAAGCCTATTGCAGTCCATTACTGGACGTAGGCCCCCCTGCCATAGGGGAATTTTGTTACTAAAAGTTCCACTATCTGTTTTTCGGCGGCTCCATCATCAGACCCTCGTTTCCTTTATATTATATGTAGCTGACCAAAATTCTCTATAAAAATCTAAAAACGGACTACTCGTGCCTTTTATATTTGAGGATATCCCTAGATTCCTTAGAGATTCCATCATCAGATGTTATGTTTTATATGTAGGTGATCAAAACGCTCAGTAAAAGTATAAAAACAGACTACATGTGCCTACAATATTCGAGGATTGCCCTCGATTTCTCCAAGATCCCATCATCAGATCCTGATATGGTGAATATGGGACCAACCTGGAAGTATACCATGACCAACTATAAAAAAAATTTGAAATCGGTTCATAAATGACGGAGTTCTGAGGTAACACACATAAAAAATAATAAAAAAAATAAAAATAAAAATAAAAAAAAAAAACATACAGACGAATTGATAACCTCTCTTTTTGAAGTCGGTTAAAAAGAAATACTGTTCAGGATTCTTTCCAAGAATTTATTGCTGAAGGTGATGTTCTATCTGAAAAGCTAGCTAAACAAAGCATTGGTTGTCAATGTGATGATTTATTGATGAGAAATCAGACATATGATACTACATATTTTTTCTGCAATTTGGCCAATTTAAATGGTGTCTGCACAGCTGAAATTCAGGTTAATATAGTATCTAAAATGTTGGTAAATAAAAGCTGTGAAGCAAATATTCATGTAGCTACCAAAGTTATGAAGGATTTTAGTTGCGACCCTCTTGACCAACATTCACAGATGTTGCTTTGCCAGGGATTCCATGGCATAACTTCATTAAAAACAGAAGAAAATTTCATTATATCAACAGGTATGAAATTTTCGGTGTTTAATTTGCTTTTAAATTTACTTCCTGATTCAAGTACAGACAAAAGAACTCAGTTACTTATAACATTAATGAAGCTAAAGACAGGATTACGTTTTTCAGTATTGAGTTTAATATTCCAAATCCACAGAACAACCATACGTAGAATATTTGAAAACAACTTGTTTTTGCTACACTCTGCATTGAAAAAGTTCATATATGGCCCTCAAAATCTACCATCCAAGCGAACATGCCAGAAACATTTAAACTTCACTATGCAAATACACGTGTATAAATAGACTGCACTGAAGTTCACACCGAATATCCTCCAACAGTTAAACAAAGAGTCCACATGTACTCAGATTATAAACATGGATATACAATAAAATTTTTAGTTGGCTGCACTCCTTGTGGTTTCATAAGTTTTGTATCTAAATTCTATGGAGGGCGTTCTAGTGATTGCTTTATAATAAATGATTGCGGACTAATTGATTTGTTAGAGCTTGAAGATACTGTTCTTGCAGACAAAGGGTTCCCTTCCATTAAAACATCTGTTGAAAATAAGAAAGCTATTTTAATTATGCCACCATTTCTTCATGCGGCACAATTTTCATCGGAGGAAGTAGACGAAACATATAAAATAGCATCAGTGAGGATCCATATAGAGAGAATCATGCAACGGATTAAGCAGTTTCATATTTTGGATAAACTACCAATAAGTTTGCTCAAGTACAGAGATGAAATAGTTTATACTATTTGTGCGTTGGTGAACACTGAAAACCCAATTATAAAGCAATGAATATTGCTAATGATAGCTTTAAGTTATGTAAATTAAACTTCATTTAAAATATAATGTTCTTTTAATTATTGACTTTATACAATGAGTACCTACAATGAGATAACAAATAAAAGATAATCTTTATACTTATAAACATTGATAATCACTTTCTCTTATAATGAAGTAAACGTCAACTGTGTTGAACTTTACTAAATCTAAAACCATAACCTTCGTCTTAACGTAAATATTGACTTAGTTTTTTACTTTTTCCATACATTTGGCATACAACTTTGGCAAATAATCATTAAAATAAAATTTTTGTACTTTAGGAATTAAATTAGATAAAACCATATTATCTCTTTGAATAGAAACTACAGACAGACAGGTCTGATAAGTTTCTTTTATTGTCCGCATAGTGTCTCTTTTGTCGCAGTAGTGCTGCCACCTATAGTTTGTGCACGTTCCCGCAGTCCACTGCTGGGCGTAGGCCTCCCCCAGGGAATGCCACAAGGTTACTGACATAGTTTCTGCACATTGTCACCACGCTGGGCAGGCGGGTTGGCTACCGCAGTTTGATTTTCGAACTAGATATGTTGTCAAGCTACTGTCCACCTCCCGGAAACCCTTAATCGCCTCATACGATACCCACGAGCAGACATGAAGTGGTGCTACTTCTATCACACAGCATAAATTTTTATACCCACCAGTAATATCCACCACTAAAATGACCGCATATTAAACCAGCAGTGATGTGATTAAAGCATACATGCGTAGAAGTAGTCCAGTGGTAACGTAGTTAAAATAAATGAGTGTTAAACTAGTTGTGATGCCGGCCAACCGCATCCGCGCCGGGTTGCGAAGCTGTGGACTGCGCTGGTTGTGGTGTTTTATTACGTGACTACACTTCATTTCAGTCGGTCAGAGGCGCTAGTATCCTTGCCGCTGTTATACTGGTTCATTAATTTAATTTAGTTCCGCCAAAATCTGCGAGACGTCGTTATTGTAACAGATTATTAGCTCTCCGCAACTCTATCCGCGTGAACATAATATCGGTTTGTCAAAAATATTTTTTTTTCTCGGAATAAAAGTGGAATTCAAAATATTGAAAATTATATACAAGTGACATGAGCTACCTTTTTTTTTTTTTTTTTTTATTATTCCAATCTTGCGATCGGTCAATTCGACCATTAGCAGATGTGTTGTGTGATTTGAGTGTCAGTTAAGGTTTGTTCTCCCACTGGAGATTCTACCTCATATTCATCATATCCAGTTAGCGAGATCCCATATGTACTGGCGCTTAAGCCTCTGTAATGATATTGGTTCACTTAGAGCTGTGGCTAAGCTGTTAGTATGAGCATCAATTCGCTGTTTATATAGCGTTACTCTGTGCTCTATTTCCTCTCTGACAGTTCTAATCCTTAAATACTCATGCATTTCCGAGTTTTTAATGAACCACGGAGCATTGGATATTGTTTTAAGCGCTTTATTTTGGAACCTTTGCAGAATTTCCACATTAGAGTTCTTCGCGGAGCCCCATAGTTCAATTCCATAAGCCCAGACAGGTCTTAATACGGCTTTGTATATTAATACTTTGTTCTCTAAGGATACATCTGAGGTTCGACCTATAAGCCAGTTCAGTTTCTTGAGTAGTATATTTAGTGCATCTCGCTTTTTCTCTATGTGAAATCTCCATGTTTGTCTCCTATCAAGGTATATTCCAAGATATTTCACTGTATCTCGGTGGGGAAGAGTTTTTGTGCCCAGTTTCACTGGTGGGCAATTATTTGCTCTCAAGGTAAATGTTGTATGTGTTGATTTGCTGGCACTTGCCTGTATGTGCCATTTTGACATCCACTGGTCTATCTTGTTGAGGTGAACCTGCAAACCCAGAGAGGCTGATTCCAGACTTTTGCTGCTGAATAGGACTGCTGTGTCATCAGCAAAAGTTGCAGACAGTACACCCTGTGTTGTTGGTATGTCAGCTGTGTAAATCAAGTACAAGGTTGGACCCAATACGGAACCCTGGGGTACCCCGGCTTGAATTTTATAGAATTCTGAGCAAGAATCATTTACTTTTACATGGAAAATTCTCTTCTAGGTATGACTTGATAAGTACATAGATGTTATGTGGGAGTTGGCTTTTAATTTTATATAATAGGCCGTGGTGCCAGACCTTATCAAATGCCTGTTGTATATCCAGGAATACTGCTGAGCAATATTCCTTTTGTTCTAGTGTCTCTCTAATTTTGCGTACCACTCTATGTACTTGTTCGATGGTGGAGTGTCCTGGTCTAAATCCGAATTGATGTGGTGGAATTATATTGCCACTCTTAAGTGCAGAGTTCAATCGGTGTGCAAAAATTTTCTAAACAGCTTGGACATAACAGGCAGGAGACTAATGGGCCTGTATGATGAAACAAGATGAGGAGGTTTTCCCGGTTTCGGTATCATTATGATTTCAGAGACCTTCCATAACCTTGGGAAATATCCTGTCCTAAGGATCCCATTGAAGAGTTGCGTTATATAAACCCACTGCTTTTCTAGAAAGCTGTCTTAGGACTTCTGCTGTTATTAGGCAGTACCCTGGAGCTTTGTTTAGGTCAAGTCTTTAATTACTCCCCAAATTTCAGCAGGTGTGCAACACTGCATTGGTAGGCTCAATTGCAAGTCTGTTTTAAGGTAGTCTTGTATTTCTTGTTCGGTAGATACATCGTCGTACTATTAGGAGTAAATACCTCAGCTAGAAAGGAAGCAAAAACTTCTGCACGTTCATTATCTGTTCTCGCCCATTTATGTTTGCCAGTTTTATCGGATACTGTGCTGCTTCTGGTGCTGCCTTACTGGTTTTCACCATATTCCAGAGAGAGTGCTCATTTTTAGCATTCGCGTCTAGGTTCTCTAACTTGTTCTTTAAGGTCTCATTTTCGATATCCTTTAAGTATTTCCTCAAGTCTGTTGCAGCCTTGTTAAGAGCACTTTTATCGGCTGAATGACGGCTTGTATGCCATACTCTTCTAAGTCTTCTCTTCTCTAGAACCTTTTCTCGAATGTCCCTGGGTATTTCTTTTGTGTGATCTTTAGCAGTGGCGATTGGTGTACATTTCCAAGCTGCAGTTTGTAGAAGCCTAGTTAAATAAATTGCAGATTCGTCTATGTCTCTGTCTGTTTTTAGTGGTATTTTTAAATTTAAGTTTGAATCAATGTAGTCTCTAAACATCTCCAGTCAGTTCTATTGTTGCATAGCTTCTCTTTAGTGGGTCTCTCTATCAATGTAGTACTCAACGTAGCGATTACAGGTGTATGATCAGAACTACCATCCAAACTGCTTTCAACTTTGAGATAAAGGTTGGAAAATCCTTTGTATACAAAGAAGTCAAGCAAGTCAGGTAGTTTGTACCGGTGTGTAGGCCAATACGACGGTTTTCCGTACTCAATACGTGAAGATTATTTTTGTCAATGCTTTTCTTTAACTCGCGGCCTCTGGGAAGTGTCAGTCGGGAACCCCAGTACATGTGTTTAGCATTCCAGTCTCCGCCACAGATAAATCTCTGACCAAGTGTCTTAAAGTAGTCTGTGAAGCTGTCTTCCTTTAGATTATATTTCGGAGGACAATACAGGGCAGACAGTATCATTGTGTTGTGTTTGTCGTGCACCAATACCGAGGTAGTGGATTTGGTTTGTTTTGTATTCTAAGAGTGGATTGTGTTTAATATGTTTTTTACTAATTATCTGCTGACCCCTGCATGAGCAGTTCCGTCTGGATGGCTTGTGGTGTATGTGCAGTAATTCTTAATAGCGAATATGTGGTTCGTTGTCAGATGAGCCTCAGATACCAGCAGTACATCAATATTGTTGTGTTTGAGAAATACTTCAACCTCATTTTTATGTTTAGTTAGTCCGTTAGTGTTCCAGGTTGCAACCCTCAAAGTGCCCATTTTTATTTTACGAGTTTGTTAATTAATGTTGTCAATAAATTCATGATAGTTGACATTTGGTCTATCAATTTGTCTAGCTTTTGAGCTTGTTGTGTGAGTAGAATGTCTAATGTAGGTTGACTTTTGGTCTTTTGTGCATATGTTGGTATATGGTTATCTTCCAGATTTGGAAGATTAACCTCTTTGGGTTGTTTTGTGAATCTTGTCTGTATCTGAGTACTGTTTTTAATAGTCTCTTGTAAATTCTTTTGGTGTAGATTTGTTTCCCATTTTTCTGTTTAGGATTTCTCTGTACACTGTGCATCCTTTGTAGTTCGCTGGATGTGCACCATCACACAAAGCACACTTAGCAGGTGTGTTCCTATCTTTCTTTGGGCAGTCAGATGTTTTGTGTGGTTGTGCGCACTTTACGCAACGATGAGGCCTCATACAATAATTTTTTGAGTGCCCATACTGTTGGCAGCGTTGGCATTGTGGGATTGTTTTTCTCTTTCTGGGTTCTTCAATCACAACTGTCTGATGGTAAATATATTTTATTTCTTTGACTGCACTATTCCTTGGGCTAGGTTCCAAATAGACAAAAAGGTAGATGTCGTTTTTTCTCTGGTCCATATTTTACATTTATAATTTCACTATGAATCTTGTTTCCAGTTTTTTCTATTTCTTCTACAATAGAACTATGTGGAGTTGTATGGTGCAAGTTCTTTATTACTAATCTGAAGCATCTTTGGTCTTTTATATTAAAAGTATGCCCAATAAGACCATTTTCTCGTACTAAAGTAATAATTTTTTTGTAAGATTCAACGTCAGCGCTGATTATTCTAAGTTGGTTCCTATTGACAACCTTGAATACAAATTCCTCCTTTGCAGCAACCGTATTAATGAGTACTGTTAGTTTGTTAACATCCTCAATTCCATAAAGAATTATCGGTGGTGGCTTAGTTGGACGTACATTTCTTATACCTTCATCATCTTCCGTAAGGTCTATGGGTAGCCCACTAAATTTATTTGATGTTTTGATAGTCTCAGGAGAAGGTGAACGAGATGGTTTTAATCTCTTATTGCTTCTTGCATTTGGTACTCTTTGCCATTCTGGTGGCTGTCGAGTGACAGCATCAACATCTGGCGACTGGCTCTGTTGTGAAGCCGAGAAGACTGGGATTGTAAAATCTCGTTTGCTACCCGTAGATGAACTTCTGGTTCTATGTATAAACATGCTGGGGTGGAGGGTCTGCTGTAAAGTTTTTTATGAGGAACCTTATCTTGACCAGTAGTTTTTTTCAGATGAATCTGCCTGGGTGCCCACAGTTTCATGCTGCTCTTCATGTTTCTGCAAAATTTTGCCCCCCCCAGAATACGATGGGGGCATGTGCCTGAGGATGTCTCAGGGAGGGATTCTCCAGCTAGGCTGGTACCCTCCTGGGGTAAATTCTCTTTAATCTTGCTTCCATTTTGTTAGCTCCTTACACTCCAGTCATTTTAGGGAGTATTTAGTTCCCTAGGCTCGCTGTAGCCTCTTCTGGTCGGTTGCCTGTCCAGGTGTGTGGATATACCGCCATTGCTCGGTCGCCAGAGCCTCGTCTGTTATCTAGCAGGGAGCACCACGGAAACCAGTTGGCTGCCGTCACCTTTCGGCACGTGCAGGTGAGGTTGACAATTGGATCGGTTTGGATGTTGTGAACCGTTACTCCCTTACTCCCCTACATGAGCTACCTAGTTAATATTTTTTTTTGCATTTTTAAAGAGGATGTATAAATATTTTAAGACCTTTATTAGTGAGATCATTGTGCTACCTAACTTTCCTTGACTGCAATTAGATCATAATAGTATTATGAGTGACGCAATATCTTGATATCGCCATGGCTAAAATTATACTGTATCTTATTGAGTCAGAACAGCTTTCCGTCTCATTTGCCATCAATACATAGATAGCGAATATCAAAATATTGTAAGAACTATACTAATAAAAGGTATTTATCCCTTAAACATAAATATAGATTAGAGGTGGAATAAATTTATTACATGGTGCCAAGCAAGCGATATTTTGTATGGAAACATATGAATAAGAAGACGGAGTTTTTATACGTAGACCATAGAAACATGATAGAGGAAGACCTAAGACTGTCTGTAAAAATTATGTTAGTTAAGTTATATATTTTATATTGGTGTGTTGCTTTATGTTTACTATATTATGTGATGTGTGTTGTTTTAGTAAATAAATATTTTTGTATTGTATTATTATTGTAAAAGGATATGCTTATGAGTATGCTGGTAGTAACAAGATATAAAGGAAAAGGAGACCTATCAGATTGTGGCTCTTATAGAGGCATTTCATTTCTCTCTCTGCAGCCGGAAAGATATTATTTCATATAATTAATAGGCGTCTGAGTGTATTGGCCGAGCGTATTCTTCCGAAGAGCCAGTAAGGTTTCCGTCCCAACCGAGGCACGGTTGACGCTATATTTGTTGTTAAACAAATGCAAGAGAAGAGTCTTGAACAGCACCGTGATCTCTACATGTGTTTCGTCGACCTAGAGAAGGCGTTTGATAGAGTGCCAAGAACCGCCCTGTGAACGATTCTTAAGAAGACTGGATGTCCTGAAAAGTTTACAAATCTAATACGTCAATTTCATGAAGGAATGATGGCCAGGGTTCGACATGAAAATCAGCTCACAAAACAGTTCCCAGACTCTAGTGGGGTCAAGCAGGGTTGTGTTATGGCTCCGACATTATTTGCCCTCTAGTTTGTTGCCGTCATGACGAACGCTCTGAATAAATGCAATAGACAGATACAGATCAACGTTAGATCCGATATAAGCATATTTGATGTAAGTCGCTTTAGATCAAAGCGAAAAACCCAGAGTATGACCATGCTGGAAGTCTTATATGCCGACGATGTTTGCCTTATGGCTGATTGCAATGATAACCTGCAGCAATACTTGGACAATCTCGATGAATCGTGCCGCAAATTTGGCCTGGTGATAAGCGTGTCAAAAACTCAAATACTAAGACAGCCCGCAAGAGGCACGTCTGCACCCGGTACTGCTATTCTTCTGGGCGGGAAGCCGATCAAAGAGGTGAGGACGTTTTGGTACCTCGGAACGCTGATACGTGACGATAATAGACTCGAGACCGAAATTGTTGCCAGAATAGCTGGGGCTGCTGCGGCCTATGGAAGGCTTAACCAGAGAGTTTGGAAATCTCACGACCTCCATCTTCAAACTAAAATATCCGTTTACAAAACAATCATACTACCACTTCTGCTGTATCATTTGGAGACATGGTGTCTATACAGGCGCTTGGACACTTTTCACTTAAAATGTCTTCGATCCATATTAAAGATTAAATGGCAGTATGGTGTCCCGAACTCGGAGGTTCAACGTCGTGCTCATGTTTCCGGCATGGAGTGCCTTCTTATGAGAGGGCAGTTGAGATGGTGCGGTCATCTTGTACGCATGGACGCCTCTCGAATGCCTAGGTCCGTTTTTTACTCAAAACTATCCTGTGGAAAAAGTAAGCCTGGTGGACAATATCTCCGATACAAGGATGTTCTAAAACGACAACTAACATCCTGCGGCTTGTCGCATGGTACGTGGGAGAGTGACGCTTTAACAAGATCGGAGTGGCGCAAGGCAATCAAGACAGGCAATGAAAAGTTTGAAGAAGCCCGTCTCAAGGAACTCGTCCAAAAATCATCTACAACTACACGTACAATGTAAACGGGCAGTTACAGTGCAACTTATGCAGCCGCACGTTTATGACCAAGTTCGGTTTCGCGAGTCATATCCTGTGCACACGCCAGGAACTGACAAGGTGTCGCCGTCGACGGATACGTCGTGGAGGACATCATCATCATCATCAGTAACAAGACGAGGGATGAATTTAAGAGAAGTACACATTGCGCCAACCCCACGTGAATGGGAACAGGGCAGGAAAACGAAGTTGTAAAATTATAAGGTCACCATAGCCACAGCATAGATACAAGAAGTAGACCTCAGTCATCACACCATACGGCGATCGTTCCCGGTGCAATACCGTGGTCGGTCCAGCACCGTGACTGTCCGGATAGGTTACTATCCGGTCCGGCGCTCCCCAACCGCAGACAACCCACGCTTTATTGTTTAATGAGCTAATTGTTCGCTCAGAGATATTAACAGACCACAAACTGTTAACGAGTTAGGTTATTTACACTATATAAATGTAGACATAGAAGCTTTAGATAGTTAATTATGTACGTGCGAAATATCTGTTATAACGTAAGAAGTAACCGTTGAAGAGAATAAACACATGATTGACTTCTGACTTCGTACATTGAAATGCATGAATCTATAATGAAATGCCGATGTATTTCCCGAGCACTACAACATTGGTCTCTTCAAAGCTAGAGTGAATAGGCACTTTCTAGGCAAACATGTACCACCCTAGGCCGCATCTTGCTTAACATCAGGCACGATGGCAGTCAAATGTTTGTCTAGCTAATTGTAAAAAAAAAATCTATTAAGATTTATACAGTAAGTTGCTATATGTGAAAATTGGATAGACACATAAACAGTAATTGGTCATATGGATTATTAGTAGTGGGCGTATAAATACGCACCCTTGACCTATATAACCTATATGTTTCCTGTGACTTCGTTCGCATGGACTACATAAGCCTATGTCCTTATCCTGCCACCAATATTATGCAAAATTTTAATAAGGTAGGTCGAGTATAAAGCGTGAAGAGGTAACAAACTTACTTTAGTATAATGTTAGTTAGGACATAGAGGAATAAGATTATAATAGAGTGCTAATGTCGTACTAAGTGTCTCGATGAGCTTAATTACCCGGAGACTTGCTAGTACATCAACGTTCCTCACTATTGTCGCTAGATGACATTACTGTCCATATGTCTTCTTATTTCTCTATGGTTAGGATGACCACTTACTGATGATGTTTTATTGAAATAATAAACAGAGAATTCCGCTTATGTGTAAAATATGATAGATGCGAGGATTTATATTACAATCGTAATTTCTGATCTTTTGCCTGTAAGTGCTATATTTTCTAGCATCAGCCAAACGATACAAAAGTCAATAAAAATCTAAACATCTGTAAAACATCTAAGGCTTCTGCTCTCTGGATGCAATTGGCTTTTACGATCGTGAATTATTGCATGTAAGGGTCCGAACATACCGTCGTCTGTCAGATATTTTATACGGATCTGCTAGTGAATCATATTGAGTAAGTAGAGTCATCAATCTAAAACATATTGCTTGTGAAAATTCCTTGCTAATTATAATCATCATATAGCCATTACCAGGGGCAGGTATTACCTTCCACTAGATATCAACCAACAGTGTTGACTCCATTTTATATCACATATCACACACATCAGCATATTGCAGTCCACTGCACCAGGGCACGTGACAAGGCTCGTTCTCCCGTTTTCACCAGTCCATATACCTCTAGCTTTATGAGTAAAGTACTATCGAGTTTGGATTCTGAATGAATCACAGTAGCGCCACCCTTAGTAAAGGCAGTTATAACTACCAACGTATCTATATATGGTGGACGAAATATGAACTAAAGAAAACCTAATAAAGTTCTAATACATGTTGTCAACTAGCGACGCTATCTACCTGATCTGATAAATCGGTAGTATGGTACTTGTCTGGCGTCGGAGCGAGGCAGTTATTTCTGTAGCGAGTTGTTTTGCTCGTCTAGCGTCTCCGGCGAGACAACACTCAGCTAAGCCGGAAACTTTACTCGCAGGTACTACTTACTGTACAAGGATGTAGCAAGTTTTATGCTAGATTTTACTACACAATAACCTAAAACAGACTTCATATTTGCTCATCAATGTAGTAATCAGAATTCTAGAAATTACCTATTTTCCCATTATTGGACCGTTATTTTATCGTTTCTCTCGAACATATTTCCTCTCACTCACTGCTTCCATGCATCCATCCCACGTTTATAATGAAATACTAGTGTCCATAAAGTTGCTGTATCAAAATCAGTCATATTGAAGTACATTTTTCGTTTTATGGGAAAGTTCGATTCAGTAGACAGAAAACTGACCCTACTCGTAGTAGAGAGTAAATGAGTAAAAATGAAATTATTCGTACGCTGTATAAATGAATTTGTGTGTCATGTTTGTCTGAACAACGACAGCAAGAATAAAAAACCGCCACAATGTAAAAACCCTTTAGAGGTACAATAATGTTTTTAATATTCAGTAATGATAGAGCACAAAAAGAAGATTATGGAGATATGTATATGATTTATACAAAAAGGAGTTAAACATTGATACCCACTCCTTTCATACATCGTTGATGTTTGTGGATTTCTAAATATCTTCGTACCAAGACACGCACTGTAAAGGTACAATTTACACGTGTAACCTACGTATTTAAAAATAATACAATGTCAGTGATACAGGGCGATATATTATCATTATCCTGATTGTCCCTAAAATTCAACCATTTTGTATACAAAGCACATTTTATACAATCTGTGTCGTATCTATACATATTAATATTTCATACATTGTGTTCTTTATGACATGGAAAATATCGCTCATTCTCATTCACGAGAGACTGTCGTGACACTTGTAGAAATACTTGCAGACTTCATAAAGTATAACCTTTATTGCCTCTCACATAAAGCTGTGCGGTCGGGAGTGATATTTTGATCGTATCTTACTTGGCGGGTGATTAGAATCGCGCTAATCGTCACATGTCGTCGTGTCAGTGCGTAAGGCGTAATCTCCACGAGCGGAGCGAGGGAATCGTAGACTATCAGAAATATAAAATAGAAATTAAAAAATTACAAGGGTTTTGGGATAGTTAATAAATGGAGGTTAGTAAATTACAAATGGTTAATAAATGTAAAAAAAAAAACAACAAAGAGAATGATAATAATCATAGGCAATTAATCTGCGAAACTAGTAGATAACTCGAAGTGTATGTCGTGTAACTTCTAGATGGAGCTACATAGCTTGAAGGCTTGCGAAGTTCGCGAAGAAGTAACATTTATCGCACTTAATATAAGCGCGAAAGTTTGTGAGAATGGAAATGCGAATGAATATTTTCTGGTAGCGCTCCTTCATAGCGAAATTGGATATGGGTTCATGCCGAAACGGATCGGATTGAAATTAAATATCAGTTTATCTAAGGTTACTTTATTCCTGAGCAGATGCGGGACTTCACTAAAATACATGTCAGCTGCATCGACTAAGGAACTAAGGCATTCTCTCATGCGATGAGCTAGAAAATTGCTGATTATTTACTTACTTTACTTTTACCTATAGTATGGCTGGTAAGTTGTGATAATTCGCTCGTGGCAATAATACCCTTACATTGAACGTGTCGGTCACTTTGAACTGCACATTCACGACCATGTGATAAATGTAACGACCGTTCATTTGTATCTGCAGTAAGCTCTTGTTCTCTCGCATTATCGGCGTTCGGATTGCATGAAAGCAAACTGAACGTCGAAGAAATTTCGAAAATGTACGAACCGAAGTTCGTAGTTTTAATCTGACTATTTTAAAACCAAACCCGTTTAAAATCTCAATAATAATGACCGAAACTTTATCAAAAAGGTTAAGCCATACCGAACAACTTTTTTCTTCGTCGTTTAAAGCAAGTTTTACGCTACGACGGATTTCGATCAAGGATTTGAAGTTGAATTCCAGAGTTACTCTGCAACGGCTATTCAGTTTCTTGTAAATCGTTTAAAAGCCAGTCTTTAGAATTCCAGTATTACTTGGAGCAAACATGGGCCAACGTGGACCAGCGCAGGCTCTGAATAATTGAACACGCCTCGGCACAAGGCGCGGGAATCAATGCGAGTAGCTGTTGGTGACGTCACACCATACTACACGCGTACATCCTCGTGTGTACAGATATACTACTCCACATAAAGTACAAGGAAATAGGAACACCTGGAGTAGCTGGTTAGTTGCCGACTGCACTGTGTGTTGTGTTGATACAAGGTTACCGCTGTGTATTGAAGACGTGACGTTAAGTGCCCCAATATTGAAACACGGGTAATATATTACCGTAAATGTTTTCCTGAAATTTCGTTACTACAGTTTGAGAGTGTAAGGATTCCCTAAGAGGGAGAAAAATTAGTCAGAGAGAAAAACATGTAAGATTTTCAGCACCAAAATCAAATAAAAATCGACAAGGTTTCAAAAAGTAACACACACATAACAGACGGCAGTTCTTCTAAAATGGGTTAGCTAACCAGAATCGCAGATTTAGAGTTGCTAGCTCATTAACTGAGAATACGCCCCTGAGTTTCTTATGACATGCATGGAAGGAGCTAGAACTGATGCATCCTTGCATAGTCACGCATCAGCACGGGACACTGAGTATGATGATGTAAGGATAACCTGGTTGTTAAAACTTAAATTAAAATTGATCTGCCTATTTTTACTACAAGTAATTCAGATTATTATCATCATCATCATCATCAGCCTATTGCAGTCCACTACTAGACGTAGGCCTCCCCCGGGGCGCGCCACAAGACTGCTATGGGGGGGGGGGTATTTGCCCATAGTCACCACGCTGGGGTTGGTGACCGCAATTTGTATTTTGGCCTATGTTGTCAATACGAGAGGCGCTGCTGCCCACCTCCCGGAAACCCTTAATCGCCTCGTACGATGCCCACGGGCAGACATGGGGTGGTACGAATTCTACTCTGCCGGCACTGCGCGGCCATTATTATAATCTTCACTAAAATAAAGCTGTCAGTTAAGAAATAAACCTATACACTACAATAAGCCACAGCGATGATCGATTAGCCACTAGGAGTCAAGTACCGCATCAGTACAACACAAGCCACATGCGGCGTGAAGTCTGACAAGTGCCGGTGAGTCCCTGACGTGATACTAGGTAACACACGCAATATGATTAATCACATATATGCATTTGCAATATGCTTGAAATTGGATTCAACATTATCTTGTGGACTTTGGTAGACAACTTTTACGTTCGGTGGAATTTTTAAACGTGTTCTATACATGAAGGTTGAAGTTTTACGGAAAAAACTCTTTGGTACGAGTAAACCTAAAATGTTTTGTTAGTTTTTCTTCAGGTAATAAGAAGCAAAATAATACCCATGATTACCGTTATGTATAACGCTGTATTAGTATTGATACTTTTGTCTCAATAAACTTTCCCGCTATTGACTGCTCCACATTTCTCTCATTTCCGTGTCTCAAACGTTTGGTTATCTTCTCTATGCGTTATGGGTTAGCACGTAATGACGGGAAGAGAAAATGTTTACTGCAGATATAGATAATAGATATTTTATATAAATATAATATAATATAATAAAACACATACATGCATACATACATATAATCACGCCTTTATCCCTTACGGAGTAGGCAGAGCACTAAGGGCCGATAGAACCACATGGTGCCACTTCTGACCACTTTTTTTAGGGTATAGTTAAGAAGTACAAGTTCGGTTAGTAGTGACAAGTGGTCAGTCCATCGCCTACAAAACACCAAGACCCTCTACTGGCTTGTACAGTATGCCCGGGAAGAGAAGCAGCTGTAGTATTACACGTTATTTTTTCACTCCCAGAGCAGCATAGAAGACTGAAATAAAACACGGCAGCTAGAATATAGAGACAGAGGCAACTATAGACTCGCAACATGAAGTCATAAACGAATGTAATTCAATATGTAATTTAGAAAAGAGATGGTAAAATTCGTCATCCGAGTAATTGACCCGGTGGCTTAGTGGTTATAGCGGCTGGCACGGTTTGCAGTGGTCGTGGGTTCGATTCCCACTCGGGTGAAGAATGTTTGTCCCTATCAGGATTCGAATATAGGATACTAGGTTCAATAGACAGTTTTAAGCAACTGGAGTTAATTCGATCGTCATAATATAACTAACCTTTATACCTACGTATCACTCATATATAAGAATTTGTAGTACAATAAATTCTCTATCTATACGTATCTACGTACCTGTTTTTGCTCTTTACCTCGTGAAGGCGTAAAGTAACAAACACGAATAATGTAATTTACATTTATTAGCAGAATATTTGGGACATTATAATTGCAACAAGAAATATAAAACAATAAACGTTAGTAATTAACATTGATTACAAAACGTAGAGTTTGGGCCAAAAGTGTCAACCTAAGTAGCATGTGTCTTAGTAGAGACATAGAGGAGAGAGGTCGACGTATCCATCTTTCCGTATGTATCTACTCTCTCGACTACAAACAAACGGACAGCGGAACCAGCTCGCCCGTGATTTACAAGCCCACCTTACGAGCGTTACGCACTCGCAACTCCCCGGACCTATTTATACATCTAATAAATTACATCTGGGACTAGATGCTGCACGCAAAGCTTTTCGCTAGTATGGGATACTCCGGAATTCAGGGTTATGTAACGTTACGATAATTTACAACATTGTTTTAGTTTAGATGTACACTTATGCGTTATAGATATGCCGTGTTACTACAAAATTTTAAACATTGCAAAATTTTAAACACTGCTATCTCTCAAATGTCATTTTAAAACAGTACTTATCTAACTTTAGACGCGCTTTTGTAATAACACCATGATATCTCGTAGAATACAATATCGGATTAAGGGTAACCTATAGAGAGAGCATCTATATCAATTCACTATACGATGTTTTTTCGTTGCCACCCTTAACGAAGGGTACATACTCTATACATCAAATAAAGTAAGTTTATGCCAAAAAAATTCTGGGAAATGATGTAATTTTTTTTTATTACTTGATCGGGCGAAATTTATAGTGCCCAGTGTTTATACTAGTTTTTTCATAGACATATATTAATTATTTCTCGTGAAAAAATCTAGCTACACGCATCAATGTGCATTTATGCAGAAAAATGCAGTCTATTTACTCAACTTTGGACCATAATATTTGGACACCAGACACTTCCCATGTATGCTTCCATGGTGAAAAATGATCGTGATGATGAGGAGATTCCGTAGTTTTCGGGAACGTTGACGAGCAAAAATCACCCTGTATTGTGCCCAGCGCAAGCCAAATTGTCTTGGTATTTTTTGCCATAGTTGCCTGTACATAACTATGCCTAAAGATCATCAGAGCGCTCTCTATATCTTGGTAAATACTCTAGCTAGGAGGTAACCTACATTCAACTATGATTCATGGCTTGATAGGACAATGCTCCAGTAAATCTCAAAATCTCAGACTTTCATGTCAGTACTTCAAAATGTACTAATCTGCTTCACATAAACTAAACTTTACTTTCATCTGCAAGACAATGTTTATTTATTGAACTATTTTTACTGACATACGAATTGAATATTCTGAACGTAGTATAGGTAAAAATAACACGAAATAAACATAACAAATTCTCTCATGTTACGCTCCAGCAGATGCCAGTTAAAATAAATTTTACTCTATGCATTTTCAATTACAAAAACTTCATCGTAGCGAATTTCAGAGCTTATTTTCCATTTGTGTTATTACTACAATGAATTAATATTATATTTTTGTATAAAATTCAGTATGATAAAATAGAACGAGATTCAAACCATAAGGTATCGTACTGACATTGTAATATATCGCACCTTCGGTAGAACAAGGGCACAATTGTCTAACATTGCAAAAGCAAATTGTGCCTTTGTTCTACCGAAGCTGCGATATGTCGACACTAATGACAGACGGACGGACGTAAATGGGCCTTTAATCTGAGCGATCCACCCTTCTGTTCTGTAATACTTCAAATATGCTTCTAATATCTTACTTCTCACTATTGGCGGTTAGGTGTCAGTGAGAGAGACGTCAGATTATGTGACTTTAAGTCTGAACTCGACTCTAGCTAGACAGAAGAGGATTTGTAAGCGCTTGTGTGGATTTTCAGGTTTTCAGTGTTGTTTGTATTACTGGTGTTGTTCGTAATCTAGAGGGGTTAACATGAACACTTATAGCAGAATTGTTTCCATTGTGGAAACGAGATACCAATATGAACAGCGTAGGGCGACATCTCGCTTCCACCATGGAAAATATTCAACTTTAAAAACCATTTTACGGATGTAAAAAAAAACTGGCAAGCTTTACGAATGATGTAACAGTCCCTATTCTAGATGTCCATAATACAACTTTAATACAACACATTCGTACGTATAAAAATATAAATTTCCATAGAAAAATAGCCACATATTAATATCATATCAGTTGAAAACTTCTCGGCCAATCCCCGTGCCATATACGGAATGTAATACGGAACGCAATCTCGTGTCAGTTCATAGTTTAATGGCATAATTGTCGCTTGTGTAATGGCGGCTAATGTCCCAGTAATTGCCGGAGCTGGGCCGCGACATACCAGCGCCGTAAAAGGGCGTGTCACTGCGGATGTGTTGGTACCATGGAGTATACTATACGAGTATAGTGGTCCGTCCTCGCTTCGCTTGGGTATTCTATATTGTATTTTCTTTACTTCGTTATGTTAAAATAATAATTAAAAGGCGTTTGTTCCAGGGTAAAAGGCATCTATGTTAAAACTTATATCTACCCCGTCCCCAACCTACCTTAAAATTCCATTTAGAAATCTTCATATACATTGAACAGATGTTTTACTTGAAAAGTTCAGTTTATCTTTTCAGTTATAAGGTCATACGCAGTTTCCGAATATGTGATATTATTTACATTATCCTAATATTATCGTAGGAAGGTCTAGAAGTATAGAAAACGATAGTGTATCCATTTATCACCTTACCTCTGCTCTATGCTTTCTTTCAGACGTCATACTACTGAAGATTTGGCAACAGTCGTCCGTCACAGTTTTCTATAAACAAACGTAGTTTTAATTTTAATAATCGCTCATAATTTTAATAATACTCTAGATATCTACTGTGTATTGGAAATATTAATTTAAGTTGTTTGATTTACACGAATAGAAAACATTTGCAGATAGCTGACGAATGAGAGATATGAAGTATTGTTGTGATCTAGGGTCCTCTACAGACAGACAGGTACCTTTTACAGGTACCTTTTACAATCATACAATATATGTATAGCTATTTGTTACAATTTCTATACAAACAATAGAGACCCTACTACAAATCCGACCGTATACCCACACGTCCGTTAAGGGTGGTTAAAACCAAGTCGTTTTTCATAAAATCAAAAACAGAACTCATTTGTTTGTGCAGAAAACCTGTTTCATTTGCAGTCGAGAGTGTGCGAAAGGTATGACATATTAGTTGTAATAAATGACGTTTTAGACATGATGTATTCAGGAGGCTCTCGCATATAAATACCTCAGCGGTGAGCCGTGCCCGAAGATATACGGCGGCGATGCCGGCAGGTTGCAGGATTTTTGCACGTGTTACTACGGTCTTTATTGTAGCCATTAAGATTTGTGAAACGGCAGATTTTGCAAGTTATGTAACTAACTAGATGTTACCTGCGACTCCGTCCGCGTGGACACCTATAATGTCAATCTTCAGGCTCTAAACTATTTCTGTACCTTATTTAAATCGGTTCAGTAACATTGATGTACAGACAGACAGACAGAGTTATTTTTATATTTTTGGGATGTTGAGCTTGACAAGGTATTTTTATCAGAGACACTTCATTCAGCAAAGTAACATTATACAATTCAATAAAACAAAAAAGTAAGCATGATGCAACACCATTTTCAAAGTTCCAGTTAAAGTATTGTAACTATTATATATATCTCACAAACAATCCAGGTATATGAAGAATAGTCCGAAATCGTTGTTACGGACATACGAGTGGGTACAATAGTCAATATTATACCTTCTCGTATGTTCGTAACAAACTTCCACGTAACGGTCAAAAACGGATTGCATGTACTCTCCGTGTCATGATCGATCTCTACAGACTAGCCTTTGACCCGCTGTATGTCATGTGTCTTAGCCACAGATTGTTCCAGGAACAATATTGTGTGAGAAGTATACTCTACTATCGTAAAGCAATCCCATGAGATCATGGTATTTCCTCTAACGTAGGTTATGTGGCCGATTCTGACCGTCACAGTTATACCTAAACTTAAAATTAGTCACGACTGTTACTCACCATTCGACCACATCGTTGGTATTAGCTTTGGTACCCTAAATTACATAATATGTATAGAAAAGAACCCGACTGCGTAAAAATTTTGATGTGCCTATCTCTACCTACGAGTACCTTTTTTATGTCAAATAGGCTTACGCTTGACCACAACGCGCCTGATGGTAAGCACCGTTGCAGTCTAAGATGGAGCGCGCTTGCCTAAAAGAAACCGGATCACTCTCGACTTGAAGACCGCAAGATTATAGTTCATGAGGAACACGGCTAAGACGAATCCCATGATACCTCTTAAGATCAAATGCGAGAAGCCATTTAGGCTCTAGAACGTGCCAAAAAAATCCATAAACATACATCGTATCACATCAAGGAGGTGATGCGATGATAAAGACCAGCGACCACATCACCTTGACCTACAGCGTAGTATTTAGAAACCAATCACAGACTAATATTTTCCACATATAGGAGTATTCTATTTCATATTCGTCGACCTTGGAAACATCAAGCCATCTCTACATTGTCCCTCCTCAGTGGATATCACAGTGATTTCCTCTGGGGCGCTCACAGCGAGTGACAGGTGTCGGATACGCGGCCTCTGTGCTCCGTGGCATGGCCCATTTGCATTGCGTGATCATGGCTCCACATTGCTGGTATGAGACACTAGATGACGCCCGTAACTTTGTTCATGCGTATACCTATAGTTTAAAATTACAACTTAAACGGAATACACTATTATTGCACTAAAAAGTTTTTAAAAATCGCAATATAATATGTCTGGCAAGTTCCACTGAAAATCATTACTTATCTAGTTTTTGCACAATCTCATGTATGAAATAAGTTGAAAAGAATTAGCTAGTTTTACTGGACGTATGTTTGTTACTCAACATCTATATAAAAATATATTACCTATATACCCTGAAAAGCATACAGGAAAGCACATTAACCTAGTCATTCTTTATTATGGGGATCTGTTACGTGAAATAATGTTATCTTATTCTATTAGCTTTTTCTATTTTTCACTCCAACACTGCACAGAGACTTTGACTAAGTACCATTATTTCTTAATTCTTTACATGCAAAATATTTTTAGAAGCCATGCCTGCACATGGGAATCGTAAGGAGGCGATTAAGAGCTTCCGGGTAACAGTGCCTCTCGTGTTGACAACATAGTCCGAAAATCACACTGCGGTCACCAACCCACCCAATCACCGTGTTGACTATAGGCAAAGACTCACCTATAGCAGTAGCCCAGTGGTGCCCTGGGATAGGTCTATTTGTGTGCTGATTGTGTGTAAGAGCACCTACTTTAAGTTCGTATAAACAATATGTAATTTAGAAAAGAGATGGTAAAATTCGTCATCCGAGTAATTGACCCGGTGGCTCAGTGGTTAGAGCACTGACACGCGGAATGCAGAGGTCGTGGGTTCGATTCCCACCCGGGTGAGGAATTTTTTCCATTTCTTTATTAATAATTTTATAATATATAATATCTTGACTAAGATAAATTTATAAAAACACTTCTCCATTAATATAATCCGTTAGGATATGGTTGATCGTTTCATCTTTAAACATTGTGCCGAGGGATTCAGCTTTGTTTGCCGAGATTTGGCTAGTGTATAGCTATCGGGATGAAAAATAACGTTGCCAATATGTAATTTAGAAAAGAGATGGTAAAATTCGTCATCCGAGTAATTGACCCGGTGGCTCAGTGGTTAGAGCACTGACACGCGGAATGCAGAGGTCGTGGGTTCGATTCCCACCCGGGTGAGGAATTTTTTCCATTTCTTTATTAATAATTTCGTATAAACAGTTTCTTTTTTCAGTTATTATTGCGTTAGTACTCTTTACGTTCCTGTTCGTAATGTAAACGCGTGTTATATAACAATGCAGTTTATTGGTTCATGTGTCACGAAATGTCACGTGCGTGACATCGCGGAGACAACTCGCACGCAACAGATTACACTGCATTTTTGTTATGAAGTCCTCTGACATCGGCGCTAGTGTCTTTGGAAACCCAACATTTTGTTGGTAATTTTATTTAGTTTTATGACAATCCGAGGGACTTGATATTGGAAGAGATATTAAATAACAGAATGACAGTCGCACGTAGTTCTTGATGTGTCACCACATTATTGGTTACGTTTTATATGATAGTGGTCAGATTGAGGCAGTTGGTAGCGATCCTGCTTCCAGATACAAAGTGTCTGGGTTTCAATACTGGCAGGTGATGAATATCAATTTTAATTTTTTAATCAAAAATGTTTCCATTTTTTTCTTGTACCTATTTAGTTTCTCATGCAAGGTACTATAGCACAAGACGTTAGCGTTCATAAACTATGGCACCATGATAATGAGTTGCAAATTATATGAATATTTATTTAAATCTTATGTCCATCCTATTTTGCTATAAGGGACGACATGATTACCATGTTATTACAAAACAATTGTGCAGTCATTATATATGTTACTAAAGTGCATTTTACCGTATAGTTCAGATGGACGACGGCGCTAGTTACTATGTGTTTGACCACATTTTATGATTCACCGCATACAAAAAATGTTAGTTTCGAAATCAGGCACAGGAACTGCTCTATGTATTACACTGATTAGTTTTGGATGATAATGGTTCTCGTGCTTATGAATGAGGTCTCAACCAATGGCGTATATGTATTTAAATTAATTGTTTCCAGAATGGAGGTTTAAACTCAATCTAAACAAAATAATGTAGGTATGTGTTACTTGTAAACATCCTCTGTGGGTAAAAATGTAGCAATTGACTTGACCTCGTACCAATTAGTAGGGAATTAGTGTTAAGCCCTGATTATATTTATGAAAGTTTAGAAATACACTGAACCATACCAAAGACAATTATAACAGCATGAAGCAGCGCCATCTACGTCTGGGGGCCATTTTTCTGCGGTCGCCAATTTGTATGGAGATTAGCAGTCTTGTATAATTGTCTTTGACCATACTCACTCAATCGAGGAAGTAGAAGGTATTTCCTGACATTAATGACAAATATTTTATACTAAATGGATGAGAGGATTTGGAATATATGAAGTTAGTGTGTGTGTCTTAGTAAATAAATTAATTAATATTTTATTTCCAAAATAGCGATAAAATAAATTTAGGTACATTTTTAGTGAGACACAAAATACAACGATTCGTGACTGCCCGTTAACACAAGTTTTGAACGTAATGGGTGAAGTTGATGTCTACTCCCCTCAGCTACTTATCAAAGAAAGCCCGAGCAATAACGTCTTGTAACAACTTGTAAATTTATACGATCTCCGGTGGACTGGCTAATTTAGTTGATGACTACAAATGTTGGAAATTTCCTTTTTCATGAACAATTCAATCGAGTCTGAACTTCTTGATGAAATTGAAATTAAAACTTAGTTATGAATTCCGTGAAATTACAAAAAGGCTCCATCAATCATGCTGTGCTCACTGATTACGAAAATTATTTATTTAAAATTCACTTTATACTTGAACTCTTTTTTAACAGCGGATAGATCAACCTTCCCTAAATTTTCAGACACAGTGCCAGTCAGTGAGGATCTAGCTAGACCCACAGTAATAAATAAATAATATTACTATCACGTTAAAAGGTCTATCTATAGGTATTTTATTTATTTATTTATGGCATGCCAACAACATATACCTGCATCTGTACATTATAAAATAGAGAATGGTCAAGGTCTGATGCGCGTGTTTCTTATAGGCTAGCACAGCACTAACACATAAAAATTGTTATTACTTCACAACATAGTAATTTAAAAATGAAAGGAGAACTAACAAACTACTTATTGAATTATCTATCTAAAATATAATAAAATTGAATATATTAGTATATAAAAGTTATCTGTTAATGCGCTGAACTTTACTTTTCAATATACCGAATGAGTCGTGAAAAATGTCTAGCACATTCTGACCAGCAGCGGTGAGGTTCGATTCAAGTTGGTCCTACTTAGGGGAATACAAATGTGCTAGTGATGGGGCGCCTGGGATAGTTGTAAGGTACAGAGAGTTTAATTTGCTTACCAATCTTAACACAGTCTCAGGAAAATTTGATCATGTTTCTTAAAAATATCTATAGCCATTTTAACGTTTTATACGGATAACGTTAAAAAAATTTATAAAGCATTAGTTGGAAATTTTTGTTCCAATATTTTGTTATATTTAAAGAATATTAGTTAAATAAAGAGGAATTTTTAACATAGTATCTATCTATTAGGCCATTAGCCATTAGACAATAAATTTGTGAAGTTTTTAGATATTTCATCACATTTAATCGTCACATTTAATCATCACGTCTTCTTATTTTCTAAAAACATTTCAAACTAAATTCATGTAAAGCGAATAGATGTCAAATACATTCATATCGGAGCCGCGGAGAGGTTGCGATGAGAAAATAATTTTAAAAACGAATGAAAAGTCCCTGTGAGATTCATATATGTACTTGTATAAGATCAATTTCGAAGCTGGTACTATAATTTTTGCTCTCATTACTATTATCTTACTTATTTATCTATACTAATATTATAAAGAGGTAAACTTTGATTGTTTGTTTGTATGTTTGTTTGTTTGTTTTTTTGCAGCGAATAGGCTCCGAAACTACTGGCCCGATTAAAAAAATTCTTTCACCGTTAGAATCCTTATTGGACTCGGTTGAACATAGGCTATAGGGTTTCGCATAATTTCCACTAGGCTGGAATAAATATGAATTAAATACAATAAAAATTTACCATTTGACGCATGGAGATATAAGTTTCACATACTCGTACACTATAGAATAACAAGTCCCCAGAAGGAGTCATCAATGACAGATGTATTCCGGGTAGTGAAAAACCAGTCAAAAATCCCTCACCTTCCGCTCTTCTTACCCGCCGATTGTTGCCAAATCGATAAATATTATCAGTTTTTTAGATACAGTAAATATACAGGGTGATTTTTGGTCGTCAACGTTCCTGAAAACTACGGAATCTCAAAAACGAGTGTAAAATTAGTCAAAAACAAAAAGAATTGCGAAAACAACATACCCCATACATAACCCCACGAAGAAACGGACACATGTATACGAATAAATTTTAAATTTCACAAGTAAATTACACCCACTCCCTATAAGAGAGTAGTAAGAATGGATTACCCAAAATTCCCATGGGAACGGGGCAGACAGGAATTCCAAATTTTTACCGAAATTTCCACTGTACCGGAACAAAAGCTTATTCAATAAGTATAAAAATAAACCGTTTGTCGTATACAGATGAAATTTGGTGTGTATGTTTGTTAGGGGGTGTAAAAGACCATTAAGCACGGGTTTCCCGAAATTCCCATGGGATCGGCACAAACAGGAATTTCAAGTTTTTACGAAAACCACATGACATAGAGATGAAATATGACAGGTATATTCGGTAGGGAGTGTAAGAAAGAACTGAGAACATATTTCCCGAAATTCCCACCGGAACGGTACAAACTGGAATACAAAATTTTTAAGAAAACCGTTATACCGTATAACCGTTCGTTAGGGACTGTTAGGGAGCACAAAGAACGGACTTCCCGTAATTCCCACGGGAACTGGACAAACGGGAATTCCCAATTTTAACGAAAACCATTTGACACAATATAACGATGAAATTTGGTAGGGAGTGTGAGAAGGCACTGAGAACGTATTTCTCGAAATTTCCACCTGAACGGGACAAACGGGAATTCCATTCTTTACAAAAACCGATATAAATATAATGCAGAAATCGGGCATCTATATTCTTTAGGAAGTGCGAGGAAGCATTAAGAACGGATTTCCCGAAATTCCCACGGGAACGGGACAAACGGGAATTCCCAATTTTTACGCTAACCACTTGACACATAATGATGAAATATGACAGGTATATTCGGTAGGGAGTGTAAGGAAGCACTGAGGACATATTTCCTGAAATTCCCACGGGAACGGGACAAACGGGAATTACAAATTTTAGATGACATGTACCGAAGCGAAGCGAGGGCGGGTCACTAGTTATTTATTACTTGAATGCCCATGTAGGATTGTTTTTGAACATTCTACGAGTATCGTAACGAAATAAGTTTACAACGAGGGCCTATTAAGTAACATTTTGAATGACTTAGTATTACAATTAAACATGGAATAGAAACGCAATTAATTAAAGGTGTATGAAAAACTCTGAGTTCAAGTTCGGAGTATGCTCGCAGTAAAATGACGAGTTTTAATTATAAATACCGAAGGTAGTTTATATGGTAAGACGGATAAGAGTCAATATGAGTTTCCTAGTATAATAGTAAGTACTAGGTACTACCCGCGCTAAACCATCATAGACCCCTAATATCTAAGTCGCCCATCTAATTGTTAACAAGCCTCTATCAACCCAACCGAGGAACTGTCACTAAAGTACACATCGATAACTCGAGGCCACTTTATAGATATCAGAAGTGGTATGCCGCTGACAGTAAGTAATTGAGTGATACAGCGCGTCAGGGGCAGACCGCGGCGTGTAGCGACGCAGTGCGGCCGCGGTGACGTGACGTGACAGTTGCGGATTTATGGCAGTGCATTGTGCATGGCCGACTATAGTTCTATCTGCAACAAAATCATAATTACTATCTTCATTTCCAATGTGTGTAAAAGTCAATGCTCTAGTCTATACTTACCTTAAAACTTTAAGCCTTTATAATTAAAGTTGTAGGTACCATGAGTTGTCTATACATATTCCAAGTAACATAAGTTCCTTGGTGATGGCAAGTAGGCGCGGCCCGTGAAGCGGAAACCGCTGCAAGTTCCGAGATTGACCACATCCATTACAAGTTAGCAACTAGAGTCGGTCGTTGTAGACTCGATACATCGCTTATACTAAGTGTATAAAGCTCACTTGGTCTAATGTAGTTACAAAGTTTTTAAAGTAGTATTTATTTTATTGTAGCTTAGCCATCATAGGAAATATGTGAAGGTATATGACATGATTTCTAAAATATTTTGTTAAGTTCTAGCCAGAAACATATAATGTCACTATTAATATTAAACCCTAGATTATAGACGTAGACATACCATTGAACAATTAAGAACGTACAATATAATATTAGTATTTGTTTATACCCAGTAATATGCTAATTTATATTACAAAAAAATATTTATAAAGAAAATGGAAAAAATTCTTCATCCGAGTGGGAATATATTGCATACCCAAAGTCAACAAAACGCTCGTCTTCAGCCTATTGCAGTCCACTGCTGGACGTAGGCCTCCCCCAGGGCACGCCACAAGGCTACTGCCAAAGGGGGGTTTTGCCCATAGTCACCACGCTGGGCAGGCAGGCGGCAAGTCAACAAAACGCTCATAATACTCATATATATTGTAATTCTAACTAAGTAAATACCTATTATTGGCAATGTAATACGCTATTTGTTCTGAATCTATTTTATTTGCTCGTCTAATGGATGTCGCCTCGGGGAACTGTTGCCATATTTACCTGCTCATGCATAAAGTAAACATCAAATATTCAAGAAATTATTATAAATTGTACAGCGTTTTATTATGAATTTCTGTCCTAGATAATGTCCTCCAGACATTCATTCTAATTAGGTAAGTCATCACATGTACAGGAGTATTAGATCACAAACTAATTATATCTATTGAGGGATCGCCCGCCACCGGGCCCTATACCCTCCGCTGACCCTCGGATCTGCCTACTCATGATCACGAACACAAGACACTACAGTCGCAACGAGAAGCCAGATCCAAGCATCTAGCATGCAACCATAAATACATAGCTGCTAATCCGAAAACCAATTAAAATTTTAATAGACATATGTTTCGCCAACACCCGTGGCATCATCAGGATTAGTTTTCCATGTTAGTTCTATCTACCGAACCAACTAATGATAATGAGTTATGATAATGGGTATAGGGCCCGGTGGCGGGCGATCCCTCAATAGAGATTTGAACTTCCGAATAGTGACGCCTGATACAATTCAATATTTAACTAATTATATGGCGACTTTGGTCACATGAACATGTGAGCCTAAATATCTCTAAAGTTATTCTGTGCTGATGTGGTGCGGGGCTTTACTAGAATACATCAGTAGCATCTCCTTCCGCCCATGTCCTGCGCCGGCGCCGGCCCGAAGTAAATTTTATAATAGAGTGAGATCTAATTATGGCTCCTCTCCTGTTTGCTCCTAATAATATATACCTATATCTTTAGCATTTAAGCGCCCTACAGGATTGGCCGGCCCTGCCCATGTCATAAAATTCGACTAAGGAATTTAGGGATGTTCTCTCAGACGATGGGTAACTTGTCGCTGATTATTTACATCTAGCTCGCTATGCTAAATCTACTAAGAAGTCTATTTACAGCTTCACTTGATAGTGAATCCGGTAAGTTCCGGGCCGGACGCGTATCCGGACACGTCTCTAACCGCTATAACAACATTCGTGGCCGGATCAGTTTCGTGTACCGTGACGGTACATACCGGATGCAAGACGAAGAACAAAGGGGAGGTGCGAGTTGAAACCAATATAGACTACGCAGCACAGTATGTACTACTCACTGGCTTATTGTCTCCTACCAGATTAACCCTTCTTCTTTTTCTTCCTGTTCCCATTCTACTTGGGGTCGGTGTAATATATAGGTATATTTTTCTTCCATTCATTCCTATTCCCTCTTCTACAGTCTATCCAACACTTAGGTTTTCCTCTTCCTCTACCGTATCAAGACAATCGTAGCCAATGAGTTATCAGCTAAGAAAATAATTCTGGAAAAACGTTATTACCGAAGAAAATTCACTTGAGACTTCCCTTTCATAGCCGTGAAATAAGTTTTTGATGTTATTACAGATTGTATTAACAGACGTTAGGTGCCATATTTTTTTAGAAAGTAAGGTGAAAAACACTATGGAATAAATAAACTGATAGGATATAAGTAGATTTGATACTTTGATAGAATGTGAGAATCATAATCATAAATATCAATAAATTTAAAAATATGTAGGTACTCTACTATTACATCATCACTTCTGTGAGTACTCGTATTGCTGAAAGTACTGGTACATATACAGGATGTTATTTAGTCGTCAACGTTTCCGAATGCTACGGATTTTCCTCATCTTCACAAACATTTTTCTCCATGAAAGCTTCCCAAGATATTAAGGTTCAAAGTTGAGTTATTAGTTTGCGTTTTTTTTTGCATAAATGCACGTAAAAGCGTGTCACAAAGATTTTTAACGAAAAAAAACTTTTAACTGCCCATAAAAAACTAACACAAACATTGGACACCATACATTTCGCGCAATCATGTAAAAAAAACTCTAAATCGTTTCCCAGATTTTTTTTGACAAAAACTTACTTTATTCGAACTACCTATCCTTTGTAAAAGGTGATAAAAAACACTCTGTATAGCTTCAAGGCTCGTGATTGACTGTGGTGCAAAGAATATACTTACTCTCTAATTGGTTTTTTTTTAAATATTAAATAGGCTTACGCTTGACCACAACGCGCGGTTTGTGGTGCGACAAAGATGATAAGCAATCTCTATGCCGATGACAGAGATTAAGTAAGAGGTTATCCACATCCGTACTCTAGATCATACGACATGCACGGTTTAAGAAGCAGCCGGCGAATTCTGGTGGGTAAAGCTCCGAAGAACAATTGTATTAAATAAACATTAATACAAAGTATGAATAGTTTTGATCCCTGTAGATCACTTGCCGTAACTACCTTTCAGATGGATTTGCATTTCCGTGCTGAATGATTTTAGTTACTAAATCGAGTTATTTCACTCGGTTAGAATTCAATCTAACTTGAATATTGAAATAAGTATATTCTAAGAGTAAGGCGTACTTTCCCCTTGTTATAGATTTCATCTGAAAATTATCGTTGACACTTATCGCACGAACGATCTTCTTATCCTTCCTTCTCTTCTTCTTCCACTTCTTTTGCGAACTGGCCGGCCGTAGTGGCAGCTTAAGTGGCCGGGTGCACCCTGGTAATACCAGGGGTCGACTATCCCGACCCGCGTCCCCCCGGCCAGCCGCATCTTTCCCTTCCCAAATGGGTCAGACTCTCTGACCCATCTGGCCCCCTTTAAGGGCCACTTAAGTTACCGGCGCGTTATCGCGCGCGCCGAGAATTTTGCCCGGGCACGAGGTTGCCCCAAGGCCCGCAAACCCGAAGCGTATTTTTGCGCCAAGGACGACCACTTGGCGATCCTGTTAATAAATTTATTTACATTAATATTTATTATACAGTGAGTAACAAAAGGGGTATGCTAAGCATTGATAGTTCAATATAATAGGTAGAACCATAGAGATAATTTCAAACCTGAAATCACATGTTTAATTTCATATAATTTGCTTAAAATACCCCTTCTGTTCCAGGTATCAAGGATATATTTTGATGTTATAAAACTGAAAGTACCTATTTTTGTTTAGTCGAACACTTTTTCAGGAACCAATGGTTCAATATGAAATGCAAGTGTATTGTTTTTGTTAGATAGTCCATTTATTGATAAAGGCTTTAGGTTACTTTTTATACCGGAAAAATATTTATGCATCTGTAAAATTTGATTTCTTCTGTTTACCTAACTAAAATGAACCAATTTTCCATCAAAAGTTAGATAAACGTCTCGTTATAATGAAGTGGCTAGATCTGGATCTGTCCATCTTATTCGACTAATCGACTTTGGCTGAGGTCCAGCGCTGATTGCCTATCTCCTGCGAAAGTTAATTTCTCACGCTCCGAGTGGATAACTGAAAAAAGTTATCTTTATTCTCGATATACCTTTACATACAACAGCCGTCAAAGTAATTTTTCATCTATTTAACGTTTGCCTGGTTAAAACAACTGGACGCATCTTGATTATGAATAAATTTATGATTATTATGACTATGACCGAATTCTCATTGATAACCATCGCCAGAAAGGCTTTTTTTTAGTAATAGTAGATCTCCTTTTATGCCTGTGTGTGTATTTAAATGTATAAACTATAGGAATAGCAAGTTTTATTTAAATATTACTATGTTAGAGGGTTTTTCGTGAAGATGGCCATGTGACATCTTCACATATTCACATAATACCAGTAATGAAAGGAATCGGTAGTTGAAGTATACGAGTCGGGCCAATCAATCAAAAATAATAAGCATACTCCATAGACACATAATCTTAAATCAGATTTATTTTGATGTATACCTAAAGCACTGCCATCTCCTAAAGGTATGACAAATGGAACCATTTATCCCTTTAACGATAATTGAAATGCCTAGTTCCAACTAAACCTGAATGGAGAACTCAATCACTGAAAAAAGTAGTCTTGATTCAGGATAATCTATCCAAGTGACAAAAAGGTAAATGGTCTGAAGTTGGACTCAAACAATGGCGGTTAACCCGACCGTGGTGTGCTCTATTGTCTCAACGACTTTGAAAACATTTTATTCAATGTCGGTAATGATCGGTTTTGGCTGACAATTCATTTTATTATTCTATTGGCAACTTTCAGAATGTATCTAGAAGATAATTCACGTGATTTTTATAGATACTTTACTATATTTCTGCACAGCTTTATATTTTATTTACTAGCCTGATTTGTTGCTATTGGACAAAAGTCTCCCAGTCCTTTTTCCACTCGATTGAGCATATTTAACATCGTTTAGATTCTAAATCCAGCGATCACTTTCGAGTTCAGGGTACCCAACTCTAATGCTAAGCCTAGAGCTAACATACTTTTCAGGCATTCCAGAACAACGATAATAAGCTAGATAAAACTTAATTTATATAGAGTATGTCTATTGGTAGGCGTGTCGGTTTCCATCAGCAACAGTTGTGACCCTGTCCTAACCAGCAATCTACACAATTGACTGTGCGTGAGGAGACGGTCAGGGACCTGACAGAGTTCAACGTCTTCTTTAAGACTTGACCTTAAACACTAAGCTTCATTTAAAGCTTATGATTGACTAATAACACCGCATTTAGTCAAAAAGACAAACGAAGAGCAGATATAATGATATCATTTTTAGTACCTTGATAATAATAGGTATCTTGTCACTTTTCCGAGCGCATGAGGGATACGAAAGACGTCCTACTAGCTAGATTTCGCTATCACATGGTTTGCTAGAAGATTATAGAGATAAGCACGCCTTTGTACATTGTCAATGTAAAATGTTTTTCTATATAAAATGTCTGTGTACAATAAAGAATAGAATGGATCGTATTGAATAAATGATATAACCAGCACCCCTGAAGTTCTAGCTACGACCCTTCGATAATACTGCCATAAAACAGCAGCATTAGCAAGAGCCAAGGATTACGTAAAATGCTAACTCACAAAGCAATTCTAAGTAAAATCGATGGATTTGGATGTTATTTCCGTACTACCCTACTCCGTGTTGTTCATTCTAAAATCTGTATTCTATCAGCAGTTACAAAGTGTATACAGTATCAAAATAACTAGCGTTAATTCCCGAGGGAGCGCGTACCCGGCTGATGTTCACTGATCACGCTATACGTCAATCATGGCCACTTCACTTCCGAGAATACAGTCCGAATATTTTAAATTGAACTAGCACTAGGTCGATAAAATCCTATAAAAAAAACAGCTTTATTGTCATTGTACACGAATAGTCCAATAATTTTATTTACGATTCCGTACGTGTCTCAACTCCCGAAGGTCCCGAAGCTGGAACTGACCGTTTTGAAATAACCGTTACAAATAACGCATAAAGTTTTATTATGTTCTAGTGGGCGCCCACGACTTCGTCCGTCTGAGGTACCTCCTTGCAAAGCCGGGGCGGGTCCCTAGATATATAAACCTTCCACTTGAATCACTCTATCTATTTTAAATAAACCGCTTCAAAATCCGTTGCGTAGTTTTAAAGATTTAAGTATACAAACAGACAAACAGCGGAAAGCAACTTTATTTTATACATAAAATGTAGTGAAGTAAGATGAGGGGTGCGCGGGGGCGGAGGCCGCGGGGGTAATGCTGGTTCATTTGGCAGGCGCGCCCGGGAGCGGGCCGGCCGCTGCCAAACGCCCCGGTTGACATCGTTACAATGCATTATGGATCACTTCCCTCCTGTATCGTTTGTTACTTACTCAATGACGGGAAGCTCCTGTTAAATAAATCGATTGCATCTATGAGCAAATAGTGTTTCCGCTGAATTTGCTGAGCAAACGCAATGGATTGCTGTGTCTCGGCGCTGGTAATTTGTTTGGAGGCAGGACAGTCAGCTTGTCCGCAATGGATATGTGATGGTGTTATGAAAATTACATATTTATTACTATAAGCTTTGGTTTTTTAGGATAGGCGATGCTGTCAAATAATACAAAAATAAGGAGGTCTACTCTGAAGTGACGATAAACGAAGTATCGGCCGAATATCGAGGTGTTTCCTACTACGAAATTCCTTCGATCGGATCAGTCGCGCCGTTTTTTCATTCGGTCCGATCGAACTCTATTTGACAGGCTAGATAATAGAAAGCTTATAATATTAGTCAATGTGAATTATTCTCTATGGTTCCGAATGAGTTGTGAACCCAGATGAACGAATCCGAAGCAATTTCGTAGTACTTCGGTCGGACCGAAAGATTCGAAAGCGGCATTTCAGAGTAGACCCCCAGTATTGTCACTAAAGTATCATACAAATTATTATACCTACTCGTACTACTACTAATTTACGGACTCATCAGTTATATAGGTAGTTAGGTAAGACATTTACAAATAAATTAATTTGCAGGTAGTAAGTATTTCAATTGATTCTATTATATAATTTAATAAATAGAATATAAAACTATGGATAGAAATATGAAAGGTAACCAAACCATAATAGACTTTCATGAGAATTATGACGCTGTTATATTTCTCTTTATTGTATTTCCCGAAAACATATCTGAAAGTGCAACTCACTCACCGCTCACCGCATGTAGCGGAGTGTTGCCAACATTATGACATATTTCTGGAAACGCTCACTTTTCAAAACGTCTCAAATTCGAGCTATATTTAAAAGCGCACATGTGAGCCGTAAGTACATCGTTTTATTGCCGCACTGGTGAATGATAAACACTTCAATTTCTAATAGAATGCCCTTAAGTACACACTCGCGATAAATATATTTTTATTAACAGTTACGACTAAGCATTAAGTGTCTACATCAATAAAAGTGGAATTTAACGGCCCCTTTGCCTTTACTCTGGAGTACTTCTTTATAACATTCGTAAAAGTGGGTAATTAAGCGCAGCAGACGTAGGGACGGAGTTTGAGAGTTTGAAACCCGAATAGCTGATACTATATATACTATGTGACACTCCAAGTAAAATTGCTGTAAAGAGTATCCCGAATTTTGGTAGAACTTTGTTAACATTTTCTCTCGGGGTACGAATCTCATTTTAACATGATTGTTTATCTATATTCCCTCATGATTTTTGAGCTTCATCACTAGATTTGACCTGAGTATTATTATATCTGTAAGGTTAGCCCGTTCGGGTCCGGACGTAGCCGGTCCGGCCGTCCGGTCATCCGGATCTGACGCCAGAGAACTAATTTTGATCGATGAGAGCATTGGGAGTACCTCTAACTAAATTTAGCTCTAAATTGAGGTAACATAACCTCGATTAATCATGCCTATCAAATTAAACCTTGGCTTGTTTGCAATAATGAAACATGATTATAATGAAGAAGATCGTCATGTCAATAATTATTATATGTATAGATACTTATGTACAGGATGTTTTTTTGTGGCCACCTTTAACGAAGGGTACGTATTCTATACATGAAATAAAGTAAGTTTATGCCAAAAAAAATGCTGGGAATTTTTTTTTTTTTTAAATTTTTTAAATTCTTTGCTCGTGCGAAATTTATAGTGTCTAGTGTTTATGTTAGTTTTTTTATAGACAGATATTAATTATTTTTCGTGAAAAAATCCTGCTACGCGCGTCTATGTGCATTTATGCAGAAAAACGCAGTCTATTTACTCAACTTTGGACCCTAATATTTTGGAAACCAGACACTTCCCAGGTATGCTTCCATGGAGAAAAATGATCGTGATGATGAGAAGATTCCGTAGTTTTCGGGAACGTTGACGACCAAAAATCACACTGTATAAGCGGAGAACGATCACCAGTGCTGATGCTATTCACGAGCAACATCAGATGAAAAATAGCGAAAAATTTAATTATAACAAATATCTGTTAAATCAAACAATACCATAGTTTACACATATAATTTACTTTTATTAGTAAAGCACATAGATTGGTCGTGGTAGTACTTCATAATTTTAATTTTAATTAAATAACTAATGATCATACACACGTATTTATAAACAAATAAACAAGCGGTATACCCCGTGTACCTATTTCCGCCCACAAGGCCGAAATAAAAGCCCATAAAAGAATCCCAGATATTAATAACCGTGCGCATAATTCCGTGAGTAATCGCACACTTACCGCACACACGAGTGCGGTGGTCATAAATTAGCAATAATACAGCATTTATTAATCCCGCACATAGAGGTCGCGCCGAAAAAACAAGCTTTCATAGAAATAAACAGTGCCGATGCGGGGTTTCTGTCAACCGATAGGCTAGCAACTTATCACTAATATTGGCGTGTAAAGTTAAATTGTTTATTTTTTACCCGACTGCGCGACGCAAAGGAGTGGTATTGTGTTTAACAGCCTATGTATGTATGTTTGTATGTTCCTTTGAAGCACTACACAGACCAAACGCCTCGGCCGATTTTAATTATTCATACGTCAATCGATTTCTCTTAGTCCGGCGAGGGAGTGTCACTAAGGAGATGACGTTAGTGAAAATACAATATGGGGACTACTGGGCGCCATTTTGTGAAAATTAAAAAAATTATAGTCGATAAACTATATCGAGCATGTTGAGCATGTTTCTTGAAGCGTATCTATTAGTAGCTAGGTACTCATAACAAAAGAGTATAAAATAAAAAAACATAATTTAAAAAATCCAAAAACCCGACTGCTTAAAAAATAACCAAATAATGTACCTATATAATAAAAAAAACTTAACGGAAAACACAAGCACTTAGATGTACGGTGATCTAGAATTCTATAATATTATTATGGAATGAAGTCTATTGAAGAACATAAAATATTTTCTAATGATCATAACATACTCGTAACAACTGAACAGTCGAGATCCATTATCCGACAGCCAAGCTAATATTTCAATGGATCCTGGCTGTTCAGTTGTTATATTACGATCATTAGAAAATATTTTATGTTCTTCAATAATATTCATTCCATAATAATATTAGGTATAGATAAAAAAAAAAAATAGAAAAAAAAGAATTCTAGACCACCGGACATCTAAGTGCTTGTTTTTTTTTTCTTTTCAGTTTTTTTTATTATGTAGGTACATTATTAAATATAGTTATTACATTATATTTGCAAAAAAGTGGATGGAGCGAAAATATTAAATTTTAATATTTTCACGTAGGTACTTCAAGGGAGAAAATATGACGGCATAATACTGTCGTTAGTGTAGAGTCTAAGAGTGAATAAATTAGGTAGAAAAGTCTCAGTTATAAAAAAAGGAAATCATTCATTAAAACTCATTTCAGTTAAAAATCTCTGCCCAAAAATTACTATAGATAATTTTGAAAGCATGCCATTTCATTCGAATGTTATTTTCAGTAGAGACGATTGAAAGGAAAGTAATATCGGAAGCCTTTGTAAGTGTTCGGAAATCGGGATGAACTTGTATAGGTTACGCATTATCTTAATGCTCGAGCAGAGATTTTCAAAAGGAATTTACTTTTTCTTTCGCGGATGTTTTGGAACGCAATCCCATTGGGATCCGGCAGGCTGATTACGTATATTGAGAAAGCAAAGCAGTGAAAATTTTACAATTTTTGCGTGGAAATGATCTCAAATTCCATTGATATTGTGCTACGTAATATGGATTTTATGAACAATCCGCGAATATTGTAATTTTTTTGCCATCGAATTGCTTTTGCTATTGCATTGCTTTTGTTATATATCTTTATACGTAATACGGGGGTCGGTCGTGAAACAAATGTGTGTAGAGTTTAAATCACTAATGTGTCTGACTGCCAATGTAGCCTTCGTGCCTGCATCTGACTAACATTTGCTTCCAACAGTTAGAAAATCGAGAACAAGAAGCAAGTACAAAGATAGATGTTCATAGTAAGATAGCCGATATATGTACAGCGGCCATGAAGGCACTTTTTACATGTCAGCACCGTAAAGGCTATCCTAGGAAATCATAGCGTTAGTTTATCCTCGCAGAAGCGAGTGTATATTTTTTCCATGAACATCTCTCCGTATTTGTTCCTGCCTCATTGGTCCGGGTCGCCTCTGTGGATATAAGATTTCATCTACCTAAAATAGGTATGTCTAGATAAACAATAACTTCAGATCTCTGTATGTTCAGGGTTACATATTACAAACTTAGAAAAATATGTTTTAGCAAATAATCAATACTTTAAATTTAATGTTTATCTTCATATTAGATAAAATAAATTATGAAGAAAAGCTTGATTTATATGGACATACAATTATTCCTCTATTATTTATTACTTATTTTTATAGGCTGATGATGACATGATGAAAATTATCACTTTAATTGAGACTTTAATGTAAATTAAATTAGCGTGACAGAATCTGCATATAAACTTTTAATTTCACCAAAATAAACTTTATTCAACATCGTAAATAGCGTCGCCATATAAACTTAACGGCGCAATATTTTTCCGAAATCAAATCTAGGAGAAAATTTTAAATGAATGCTCCGCATTTATTATGCTTAGAAAATTGCTCTGAAACGTCTCACTGGGATAAATAAATAAAGAAGCAGGTATCATATTTCCAAAATAAGCACTTAAGATAAACTGCCTTTATCCAAACGTGTACTTGGGAGAGCCTGAATAATTCTATCCTATCCGAGATCTCAATTACTCTCGCATTTTTTATATCCATTATGTGCGTCCCTCGGCGGCGCTGCGTAAATGCCTCCTTAAATACTAGATAATGTATGCTTGAGACATCCAATTGCGTCATTTCTAAGCATCCCTGCAATATTGTCATTTATATTATTTGTAGTTTTATTTGTAGGTGAACCGATGACTCAAAGAGAGCGGTTGGTAGTGACTGGATGGCAAAAACGGGAGATTGAGCCTTGTGGCGTGCTCTGGGAGAGGCCTTCGTCCAGCTGTGGGCTCCAATGAATGACGAGACGAGAGACATAATTAGTGAAATTCTAGAGAAAGGTGAGGTCAAGATCAACGGTTAAGACGAGCGTGCATGAAGAATATCAAGAAAGTAGATAAAGCGATAGAAGAGGTGTGTCGGGATCATAGCAAGTGGATATCCGTAATCTCTGCCTACCCCTCCGGCAAAGAGGCGTGATTTTTATGTACCTATGTATCATAGAACAACTTTTTTCCTTACAAATATTTCCAGATATTTAGTATCTTGTTGAGTAGTTTAGCTAGTATAACATTTTTCTATCATTTTGTGTGAGTTGTAGTTCACTTAGAAACTGTCACTTCTGCATAACACAAGAGTAACGAAAGTTTGCGTTAACACTGCGATGAGTAGGTAGTTTCAAAGATATCTTATCATCTAAACATACAATATGTATATCTCTTCAATATGATACAGATTTATATAGATTTACAATTTTCATTTTGTACAAGGATTTACGGTATCGTAAAGCGGGTTTATTATAAACATCTTTAATATTCACGCACCTTAGTCAAAGTTCAAAGAAGTATTCTTTTCGTTCGTTTCAGAAGGCGGCCCACTTTGGTCGATTACTTTTATCTGCAATATTTCACGTCTATTTATCGAACTCAGACCTATTCTGCTAATTCCTTTCAGCTGAAACTTAGCCGAAACGCAAACGTCGTAAAAGTATGGAGTTAAGCTAAATTTACGGTAAAATTTAGGCACATTTTAGCAAGCGATCGCCAGTATGACGTAGTAAAACGGTGACGTCTCCACTGTAATAAAATAAATGTTTAAATTATATTACATACCATAAAGTAACTATTGCCTTGCAATGGCAACATTTCGGCTACGTTTCTGCTAGTACAAATTAGTAGAATTTGACTTATAGGTCGACTGAAGGACAGAAGAAGACTTTTGTTTTAGTGTTTACATTTGGCTGCGCATTGTTTAAATTATTTTGGGTCTAGTTCGAAACACTCGTGTGTTTTAAGTTCCAGCCCTTAATTACTAAAGAGAAAACGAAAGGAAATTAATCAAAGTAACAAAGTTATGGTTGACTAGCCGTTGCCCGTGACTTCGTCCACGTGGTCAACAGAATATAGCCTATATCCTTCTCCGTACATCTATATGCATGTAAAATTTAAAGAAAATCTGTTGAGTAAATAAAGCGTATAAAGAGGCAACAAACAAAAAAACTTTATCATTTAAATTATTAGTTAGCATACCATGAAGATTATAAGGATTGTATAAAAGTTATTTCATAATTTCCCCAATTTATATTTTGCTCAAGATATTTGAAAGTGAAAGTGTCTCAACACTGTCGCCTGTACTTAGCGTGAGGAAAGTGAATGCTCAGTTAAGTGCGAGATTGTCATTAACCAGAGACAATTAACTACACTTCCTTCGTCCCGCGCTCCTCCGACTGGAAACCCTCGGATACCGAGCTCCGGAAAACCCAGGTCTCAACTACATAAAGAAAGAATGGCAAGGAGGGCGACCTAGTTATCTTAATGGAAAACTAGCCGTTGCCCGCAACTTCGTCAGCGTGGACTACAGAAAAGAACAAAATGTCAACCGGCACCCTTAGATTAATGATCGGTCTTCGCCTCGCTCTGGAGCGAATCATTATTCTAAGCCGGCCCCCTTATTACCCATCTAGCAAAAGCTAAGCGATAACGAAAATTTACAAAATTCGCTGATTGCCTATCAAATTCGTATTACGTAAAATGAATTTTGACATTTCAACGCGATAATTGTACAAGCCGAATCAGCGCGATAGCGAGCTGATTCGGCTTTTCTATTGTGAATTAGGTGACCAGGGGCCGGTAAAATATGATCTCAGGCGATAAGCTAGCAACTCATTACTGATGATTATCATCAGTCCCTGCTGTGTTAAACGTGTCTGTGGAATCTCTTGTAAGATCTTGCAGTTTTCGGATTCTAATACATCAATGGATTTGACCAATAGATTATAGTGGAATAGATGTTCCACCCTAATCCAGTCCCCAGTGAGTATTATAGCAGAGGATTAAAGTGGACTCAAAAGTGGAATTTAATCCATTAATGGATTTGCCCAGTGGATTAGAGTGGAATAGGCCGTTTTGACTACCCCATTTCAGGAAAATAGCATTGTATGTGTGTATTACAAATATTTGTTCCAATGTTGGTTTTCATTTGAGCTCTTATTGTTAAAACATCAGTTAATTAAACACCGCTGACATAAGTTGCGTTAGTTATTGTTGAAATAGCACTAACTTAGATCTAGGTATGAACTAAGTTCTGACATCGCTATCCGGCAATAAACACTGAACTACAGGCGCAAGTTGGACGATCCATTGTTACCTACAATTCGAAAGCAAAGACATTGTATAAGAACTGTGGCAAGTCTTAAAGTTATGTTAATAATTTGGTACACATGCTAGTCCTACAAAAGATTCTATTACAATGATACTGATGACTCTTCTTTAGACATGAAAATTTCTGGAAAATGCTGGAAATCACACAAGAAATGTGGAAGAAAAATCTACAAAATTGCATGCATACTTCGACGCAGTGTCATTCTTATTGTCGATACGAGTATTGATAACTTCTGCTCAGAAATTCAGAAACATTGCAAGTTTTTGCTCCATTATCAATTAATTCCTCTCAAACCGGTGATAGCTACTTTTGCAGTTACAGTATGTATGACTGAAACTTTGTAACATTAGTTATATATCACATATATATGTTAGTTTTATGTTTTATCATGTACCTAACATTAATTAAAATTTTATAACTATAGGTAGGTATACTAGTATGTGGCAGAAAAAAATACTTTCTTTCCATAAAACGATCTTCTATCGTTTCTCAACCATGAAGGTGCAGCCTCTGAGAGGGTAACAAGGGAGTCTAAAGGCAGGGCGGCGGCGGGGGAGGGGGGACCGGACCGAACTAATTCGGCAACAATCCGACTCACATTTGTCATCATTCCGGTACCCGATACCACGAGTTACACTGATTTACTAACAATTAGCAACGAAACTTGGATTCTAGGGATTACAATATTTCGTTAATTACTTTTAGAACCGTGCTCTAAGTATTTATTTCTTTGGCACGCTCTGAAGCTATACAGGATGTAACAGAAAGGGTATGTTAAACGAAAAGCTATATAAATAGCCCACTATAGAGAACCTATTTCCAAAATTTGAGACTCGAAATCATATGTTTATTTTTCAAGATTGTATGAACATTCCTGAGTTTGTTAGGAATTATCCATACTATCTGGAAAAATAAACATGTGATTTCGAGTATGAAATTTCGTGGATAGGTTCCTTTCAGTGGGCTATTTACACCTTTTCGCTTAACATACGCCTTTTGTTACACCCTGTGGGATATCTTTTATGACTCTGCACTTCTGGCCACCTTATATCCACTTAACCTAATCTTGCCTTATTCCTAATCGCTTGTCGCATTTGAGCTTGAGACGTTTCAGCAGATTCCTCATAGTTGTCAGTGTGATACTCGCTACATTAAAATTCTGAGATAGTTAGGTTTTTATCATTTGAAACTATTATTATTAGGTACTTAACCATTAAAGATGATAGTTGAATAAAAAAAATGTGACGATTACACCGATATCAATATATTTGTATAGTTGACGCTATCTCGTTAGTCGCATCTCATCTATTTTATGCAGTCAGCTTATTTTAACTAGCTTCTATAGCTTACACATAATCTGCATGACATCACGCTGATTTAAAGCTATATGCACATAAAAGCGATAAGTCCCAGCCCACATGGCAAGCGAAAAATATGCACAAAATATAAATATTCATTATTACAAAAAGCTTCTACTTTGAAAGCTGTAAAGTTTGAAGAGTGTGCATCACTGTTCGCAGGTCGGGTCACCGCACGCGTACCCTGGCGGATGACCAGATACACCCCCATTTATCAAGTCACACCAGCGAGTGCAGGTGTACGTGTTGAGGTGTGTACCCTATCGGATAGCCGTATTGGTGCGGCTTCCTTAAAACTGTCAGGAGGTATTAACTCTAGACGAGGCAAGTTTCGAGTAACAAAGCTAAAAATTTAGGTAAAAAAACCTTTTTAAAAACAAGCTTTTATTTAAATGCGCTAAAAAGAAAAAATAAACTTTTACACTAAAACTTTTACTGTTAATTTATAACGTCATTTCAAATTTAACACATTTGACACAATTGATATGTTATAAAAGCTTGTCGCGACATTTAAGTACTCGTATTTACTTTCTTAGTTTTAAATTTTTAATAAGTCAAGGTGAGGCCCTGCCGAGGACTGAGTGGCATGATGACATGATGTCGTGAACATACCACCTCGGGGCACCAGGGCGAACCCTGTTGTATATTACTCTCTTACTATTCTACACGAAGCTCTGGAAGGGTCGACGGATATTTCTTCGATATGCGTGGGAACAATATGGGAAAATCTGAAACATCAACACAAAGATGCTGCCTAATAAACATTTAAAAGTAAGAACGTAAATACGAGTACTTAAATGTCGCGACAAGCTTTTATAACATATAAATTGTGTCAAATGTGTTAAATTTGAAATGACGTTATAAATTAACAGTAAAAGTTTTAGTGTAAAAGTTTATTTTTTCTTTTTAGCGCATTTAAATAAAAGCTTGTTTTTAAAAAGGTTTTTTTACCTAAATTTTATTTTATACTAAAAATATCTGTTTCAAAATAGATTTTCAAGTTTTAGAAGTCCGCCATATTGGATTAAGAGTGACGTCACATTTTTTTCGAGTTACTCTCAGCTAGCCCTTTAATTTGATACCCATATTGTAGGAATGCATTAAAAATAATTGGTCCGCCATTGTGGGTATGCCGCCATGTTGGATTTAGAATGACGTCATACTGTTAATCATGCATTGTCATCCGAACTGAACGTGCTCACCAAATTTCAGCCCAATCGGTTGAGGGCAAGTGCCTTAAAATTGAGTTGTAAGATTTCACCCGAACAAATATACACTGCAAGTTAAATAAAAGCTTGTAAAAAGGGTTGGCTGTCATGTTGTTAATATCCAATCTCCTTAAACTAGCGACGTTAAGCTATACCGTAGATATTTTAATGCTATTCGTATACTAAAGTTTTGGAAATGTCTATTTGTTACATGCAACTGAATGTATTTTTGTAACTTGGTACACGTATGTTCATGGAATGTAAATCGGGACAGATAAGCTGCTTTTATCCCGGAAGATTTTACGAAATTTTCTACATTATTCTGAAACCAAACATTTTTTTATGTGTTTTTATTGTATGTAGATGTAAGTACGAGTTTAGTGGAAATTATTGTACATTTCCTATGGCTTTACATAAAATGGTTTTTCATGTTCGGCGAAGTTTGGAAGTAATCTGAAGTTGGTACGGGTCGGTAATTCACGAGAATCTCGAATCAGATCTCGGCTTGTACAGTCACATGTGTCGAGACTCGAGTTGAAAACTACGACAGTTTGCGAAATTTAAAGAGAGGGACTGTCAAGTTAATTTGCATGATTATACGTATAGTTTGGTATCTTTCTGCAATGTACATAAATACATATAGACACAGCTGTATTCACGAAATGTAAATATCCGTTTAACATAGATGTTAAACATAGATAGAATAATAGATATTTAATAAGGAATATAATAGGAAATCAAAAAACACAAAGATGATTAGAATACACCCATTTACTGAGTAGTTATTACCAATTTTATGAATTTGTATGCATGCGCCATACCTTTTACACCGTGTTTTCTCAAATTAACTCTTTTTGAATTGTGCCAGTATTGTATTGAGTAAGCGAAGTATTTGTAGATTTTAGTAACATATAAGTTACTTGTAGCAGGCAGTACATACTTTTCGATATATTTTAACTGTCTGAGTCTGTTGAGACTTTTGCAGATAAGTAAACTCGGATCATGCATCTCTGTTAAAAGCAAGTACTTTTGTAATTTTGCCATTTTTATATATACTCGTATTACATATGAAGCCAAAGGTTTTACAGAACAAACTTTATCGCCGACTTGTAGCCTAATTACCGAAGCATTCCAGAAATTTTAGTACAGCCGCTATTAGAAATTGTAAAGCTGTCAGAAGGTCTCTCTTATCCGCCATAATGACGTCAGTTCGTCTGCAGAGCAACCCAGAGCCACCAGGAGCCACTCGCGGCGGAACCGAACTCGGAACAAGAATAAACTTAACAATAATTTCAGGGGAACAACTGGCGGCCCTTTGAAATATGCACGAGAGAAATTTTCAGCAATTTCAGGCTTCCCACTTGTGAATTTGGAAATTACTGTTTCTGAATTGTTTCGCTTGTTAATTTAAGAATTAGGACGGTTTTGTTTCGTTTTTCTTTCTTTCATGTTGCACAAAGTTTTAATTTTGTTTACGTTTGTTTTGTTAAAGCTCTTTTTAAATACTTAAATAGAATAAATTTACATCTGCTGAATCTGTTGGTTTTTTGCACATGACAGTATTTAAGGCAAGGCAAAATTGTGCTTTTCCCGTAGAATAGACAAACAGGTTGAATATCGTCAACTTTTACATATACCTACCTAGTTCTTGTTAAGATCTGGGTTTTCATATGAATATCTGCATACTTTTCAGTCCTCGTTCAGAAACTATTTTAATATTCCCTCATGTTAATATGCAGGGGAATTTTAATTGTACCACTATATGGGTATTTGTACGACACAGCGTACGTCAGTCATAATGGGGAAAGAATATTACGTCTCCGGATAAATTATCCACATTTTTGTTAAGATGCCGACGGAGGGAGGGAGGCTAAATGGGAATTTTATGCGATGTCCAGAGAGGACAAGAGGACCGGAGAGGGACTTCGCCCTCCGCTTTATTCCTCGCGAATTGTTCTCATTGATGCCCTCACAGAACCCTATTTCGTGATTGTGCTTCAAGTCCCCCTCATACATCCATTATTTGGAAAATTTATGGATCTGCACAAATGGCATGCTCGTAGAGAAAAATGTAATTTCTTGAATGATCAGGGGGTCTATAGTTTACTAGCCTATCATTAAAGTGTCAACTGCATGGATTGGATATTTGGTGACGTAACGTTACATCTGGTATTTTTATGTACTGTTACAAGTTTTTACCCAAATAGCCACTGTTTTAAACACTCTAAAAGGGGCGAAAAGTTTTTTCATCTATTCCACCTTATAAAATCAACACTGATTATACCTATAGAGTATCTCTATAGTAAAAAAATGTTTCACAAAACTTTTGCGGCACTAAAACATACGCGCAGTGTGCTCTATTTTGTTAGATTTTGCTAATATATTATCATGATAATAAGTCATACTATTGCTACTATGTATATTGTATGATGTCATATGTTTACACGTGCCCTGGGGGAGGCCTACGTCCAGCAGTGGACTGCAATAGGCTGAAGAAGAAGAAGAAGTATAGTATGATAGAAAATTGCAGAATAGACAGACTAGATGACATAGAGTAAATAGATTGCTACAGACCTTTGGGCCGGCTAATTTATTTTGAGAAAATTGCTTCTGTCGGGAATAGGGCGGAGTAGGTATAATTGTGTGTAAAATGAACTTGAAATGAATACTTGAACTATACAAGGGTAAGACAGTTTTGTTTTTTTCTTACTGACACTTACACAATAGTTTAGTGTTTCGCCGGTAGGTACACAAAAGGAGTTACTTTTATATTCTAAACGTAGTTTGCGGTGATGTTCTGTTTTTACGAATTGCAAGGGACTCTGCCTGAACGTAATGTTTGTTAATAAACTGCTGAGGTAAGACTTGTTACAATTCAACACTTTTTTCAAACACTGCAGCAAAAAATCATAAACTAGTGAGATCTAGTTTGCGTAAGTAGCGCGACCGCACAGATGTTAAACACTAAAACGTTCAGCGCATGCTTTCCCTGAGGAGTGCGGGGGGTGAAGAAAACTTATTTCATGGAAACGAAAATACTTTGTAGTCGTAGTTTAGTTGGAGCCATGCTTCGCTGAAGCGCCGTACCCTCGCCCTGCGTTCAGCGCTACGAGACCAGCAACAAGTGTCATCTGATTGATGATGTTTGCGAAGACAAGTCGACGCTGACGTGACGTCATGCCTCACCAGATATTGGGATGTCACGTCCGTTTCGGAGCCTCGCTTAATTAAGTAGACAGCGCGCAGATTAACAAAATTATTCAAGTAGATTGTGATCATTTAAAATTGTTGGTAACATTGGATTAAGAAAATGATAAGAAATAACGTGACATTTGCTTTCCCTGTTCTAATTAAACCACGAAACGTTAAGGTGCTTTTACACTTTTGCTAGTGCAAGAGTATGACATGGTATACCTCGTTTAGTCCTGGTTGTCTGAACTTGCTCTTGAAAAAACATAGCTAAAGCTGTGGCGGAAGGTCTAAGCTAAGTCTGTTTGTTTATAGCAGCATTAATCTAGTCTTATGTAAAGGTAATATTCCAACACTTTCCCTAAATAATACAAATTTCTCGACCGTTACATCTCAATGGACTTAGTTGAACAAACCACAGTGTGTAAGCACCATAACGCAGCTAATTTAAAATTCGTGTTGCAAAAAGCGAAATAAGCTCGACATTACGACTGCATAGCGAGTCTGCGAATAATTCGTATTACACATTCGCCGGCGACTGCAAAGTCTCCGAGTAAACACCTCGAGGACCGGAATCGCGGGCGTAAAGTTTTGTAGGTCAGTGTGTCGCGAGCACCTGCGGAGGCTCGTCCGCGGTATGTTTACAGACAACTTGCCAGTGGTACTGTGTGGCTACGAATATTACTGATACAGGGGTTATATCTGGTAAAGTTCTCCGTTTATCTAACTGAGTATAGAATAGGAGGAAGGTTTTGTTACATGTTTATACCAAACGTTTGATGTAGGTAATGGCAAAAGCAATAGCCGCAGTAATATTATATTCAACTTACTAATGACAATTTTAACAACGTACATAGTCGGTGATACATGCTTACGGCTACACCCTCTGATTATTATACAGATTATAATATTTAATTCATGTTTTTCATAACAATCCCAGACTTTGACTTTTGGACTACCTATAGGTATATAATACAAGACCAAGTTTTTTTTAACGTGTTTTAATGTAATTATTCGTGAAAGTTATACTAAACGTGACTCAGGATCTCCTTGCCAATCCTGATTCTGGCTTATCCATTTTTGGAGTACAGCCATGTACGAGTATGTATATGTAGGTATGTATGATTTCTGAAAAGCATAAATCAAGCAACTGTTTGACGAAACCCGATACGGTACCCGAACCCACTCCGGTACCTCTACTTTCGTCGCCGAGAGTCCTCGCGAATGTACTCCATCTCTATGGACTCAAACGGGGATCCAATAATATAATTCATGCACGAATTTCTGCTTCGCGGTCGACCGGACTCGAATTTCGTCTGTGATTTTAACGTTTGTAACTCGACCTATGCATTCTGCTTTTGTTAGCGTTTCTCGCACAATAGTTTTGCGATTGAATATTGTTAACGAACAGATGAATATAATCATCCAACAAATATCTAGTCATTTCTAAATAATATTGCATCTTTTAATTAAATGCACGCCAATTTAATTTACCCATTTTGTTCATTCAAAAAGTAAAATTAGTTCTCTCTCAAAAATTGGTCACTCAATATTTTTTTTATAAATGAATTAACTTTTCAATCTGCAGTGATAAGATTTAAGAACTGTTCCCAGAAAATTTCGATAGGTGATAAATGCAATTTTATAACCAGTATAAAAAAGCTAATAGTGGGTAGGCGCTCAATTTTGAGTGAACAAAGCTAGTGCAGCTCGGTGGGGTTTTTATAAAAATCCGCATGTGCAGTCAACAGGGTAGAACTAACAAGGTTTAGGTAGCGAGGGGTATTTAGTGACAGAAGTGGGGGAGAGGGGGTGGTGCCATCAATCCGTCAAACGAGAACGTACAGTGTTATTAATACGACAGCGTTGTGTGAATAATAAAGGTGCAACCAGGAAATGGAGCTGATGTGGTGTATTCGATATTCGGAGACAAAGGGACTACCCTTTTTGTTTGTTGATGATGGAGCTTTCTTAAGGCTAAATTCCTGTAGAGCAGCACATAGGCAGTTCATGAGAAGTGATGTCGTTAGAAGCCCATTTATTATTATTATTTTTCATGCGACCTTGTGATACATAGTTTCCTTGTTGCCCACGATCTGCAGTATTAAATCTACTACAGAAGGCTTATAGTGAATTCTAATTAAAACCCCTTTTAATGTTAACAAATCACGTGATAAAGTGATTGGTTGAATAATTTCGGCTACTATACTATAATATACAATAACACGGGATAAATTTGGGTGCCTATTCCACGCCAGGAACATTACCAATATGACATAGTCATGCCTCATAACTTTACAAATCGTGACACAACACACGGAAAGAGTCGATATTGTACTGTATGACTTTGCCACAACGTTGCCCGATTTTGCTACACTTGATTAGGATCATCGAAGACATCATCGAAGCATTTTTTCTGCGCAATTGATAAATTGCTTTTAAAGTTGATTTTATTTTTACTATATTACCCAATATCCAGGCCAAGAGGGAGATGGCGGGACAACCTTAATAAGTGTCTGCCAGGGTGGACGGAGTTGGCGAAGAACCGAGACGTGTGGACTCAAAAGTGGTCAGCAGTGGGACTCCATGATGGCTACATAAGAAAAACGTTTATTATTTACTATACACACATAATCAAAAGGGAAGAGTCAAAGTTTATCAGTAAAATAGGAAGAAGAAGAAAGTCTATCAACAGCTCCTCAAAATCTCTCCGATGCATGCAATGTTGCAGCGGTCTCCATCTCGAACGGACATCAATAATACAGCGTAGCGTGGCGTGGCATCACGCGGCCTGAATCATTGATACACTCGGATCACATTGCACAATACAAACTAACTGAGGATTTAGAGAACGAATACCCTTATTCATTCATTCATTGCAATACTGGAAATTTGGCGAAAACCCTTTGTGATTCTAGTAAACGAATTTGTATTATGTAACAGGGTCATATTGTCACTCATTATATCGTAGCTTTCTCGCAAAGATATTCTTTCTCGAGACATAAAACGTTTTGGTTATACAAGTAAGCTAAGTGTGTGCTCATTCGAGTTTATGACGTAGTTTACGTTTCACAGGTAGCCAATCACTTAGTGACATTGTTTTCACGTTTTTCACATTACAATGTCGTGCAATGGTGGCTTCACTTAAATAGGTACATCAGCCGCAATTCATTCTGCGCATGTCGTAAGAGTCGCCTAAGGAGCTCGGTCATTCTCACAGGCGATAAGTAAGCAACTTGTCACTATCGTCGATCTCTTTTATAACTCTGCAGTTCTGGTTACTCCATTTAGGAAACACAGCTGTGTGTATATCTATATGTACTCGGATATAGGGTGTTTGTGACAGCCAGGCAAATATTGATATCTATATATAGACTTCAGACTATGATTCTGCAAAAAACACTGAAAATTTTCGAAGGAAAATTCGAAAATTTTCCGACATTTTTAAAATATTTTCAGGAAAAAAGTTTGGTTCGTATTATTAGACTTTAGATAATGACTTAAAAACAAAATTTTAACCAAAAGATTATTTTCAAAAAAACAGTTGCCCTCAAAAAAGTTCAAATAACTGATTAACCCTAATGCAGAGTCACAATTGATTCAAAAAACAACAATGTGTCACACAATAACCAATCCTCATTATCATCATCATTTACAGCCCTGGGAAGTCCACTGTTGGATATAGGCCTCCCCCAACAACCTCCACTCCGACCGGTCGGAAGCAGCCTGCATCCAACCGACGCCCGCGACCTTGGCCAGGTCGTCCGTCCACCTCGCGGGTGGCCTTCCCACGCTGCGCTTGCCGATACGTGTCTAGAACTAACTAGAATAACCAATAAGCCCATTTTATTTGTATATTGCCCGATACAATTGGCGCGGAGAGCAAAGATTACTGATAATCAAACCAAAAAAACTTTTCCTGCGAATAATAACACTGTCGTATAACTCAACACGATGGTACTTGTTCAGCATTTCAGTATTTGCCTGGCTGTCACCCACACCCCGTATGTCGAAGGCGCATCGTAGAACACGCCGTATTACAAAATGTCTAGGCATTTCGATTTGCATTTTGATCGCTGGTCTCGTGCGTTGTTATTTTAACAGGTCTAACATAACCTAACCTAATTAATTAAGCAGACAATTTGCTATAAGCCAAATTGTCTCGCTTCAAAAGCCACACTATTCAAAATGTCTAGCCGTATAGAGCGTATTTTACAATATGCCTTCGACATATACAATGATGACTTCAGTTAGAGTGGCGCTTCGTTATACCTATGTAGGTATATCTGGGCCAGATCAGATGGCAGATCCGGTCGGTAGATTCGGCGGGCGGTTGATGTAAACCATTTTCCCCGTAATTAATCTTAATTTCGCGGGAAATGTAAGGAAATTTCCCGACGAATGTAAAAGTAAGTTTGCTTTCGCTTCGACGTTTCAAAGAAAGGATAAAGTTACGAAGAGTTCGCTCCTAATGAGTGCAGCATCGAGTTCATAACCGAGCTCGAGTTAAACGACCAACGGCGGAGATTTCATTAAACAAAGGAATTAAACAACTTTTGGAAACATGTGTGATGCCGGAATTAAATGTATATTTCATTACTTCGGTACGGCTTGCGGCAAAATTTATTTATGCTTACAAAATTTACATAGAAACGACTTAATTAGAAGTTTAAATCAAATTAGCCTCAGACATGCTGAGGATTAACATTTAGATGAAAGTTTTGTAAGTATTTGTGGCAAGGCAAGTGTCTCCCGAAACACGATGGCGGCTCGCGGCTGGCAGGCGCTTGTTCTCTTATCGCTGCAGAATTAAGCGCCTCTCCTTAATAAAACTTCTGCCCCCGGCTAGTTAGTTCAAAATTGAATTTAAATATTCTTTCTGACGTCCCTCGAGAAAAAAGTACTTTTTTCAAGATAAGAACTCGTTTTTTGGAGGACTGAATAATTTATAGTGTCAGGTAGAGTGAGTTATTTGCGAAGGGTCGTGTTCGAGTTAATCCGAGTCGTGGAGATACCGACTACGCGCATTATGTATTGCCTTTTGTTAAATATATCACCTTAAAAAGTTTTGATTTTTTTTCTTTTTATTGTATAGTTAGGTACGCACAGCATGTTCGTCGCTGCATGTCGCTTAATATTCGTAAAAGCAGACAAAGTTATTTGCAAGTTTCAGGAGATAAAATTTGCATCCTGCTGGAGTTTAAATAAAGCAGAGGTCTTTCTAGTGAATACATTAAGGTAATAGGGAAATTAATATTAATTAACGTGCGCTAAAGAAGTGAGGTCCATTGGGCATAATTGCCGAAGTTGTCTGAACGAAGAAGGTCGGACTTCGGGAGCACTATTCTGTAGAAGCGCAATTAGTTCCATGAATATACATTTTCTTGTGCTAATAAAATGAAAACAGCAATTTCTGAGTATTAATTATGTATCTAAGTTTTAAAATATATAGGTCATTAATCTTCATTGTCTGCGAATTTGTGGCGTTTTATATAAATTACTAGCGGCCGCCCACGGCTTCGACCACGTGAGAGTGCATTACTCCCGTGCGAAGCCGGGGCGGGTCCCTAGTCATACATTATAAACTCTCTTATGTCTATTTAAAAAAAAGCGGGTGGGGCTGTGTCGGGGCACACGGCCGTTGGTTTTAACGTGAAATTGTCTGCGAATCGCTTTTAAAGTTTGTGATGGACGCGTTTTAAGTATTTTAATAAAAAAGAACAGGTACGTATAGAAACATAAAATACATAGCAAATGTTTATATATTTATTGTCACTTTCTGGTTATTTTAAATAGCAGCCGCCCACGACTTCGTCCGCGTGAGGGGGCGTTGTACCCGTGCGCCCAGGTTGTTGTATAGACGGCCTTCCTGGGCTATCTAACACTGAAAGAATTTTTCAAATCGACCAGTAGTTCCTGAGATTAGCGCGTTCAAACAAACAAACAAACAAACTCTTCAGCTTTATAATATTAGTATGAGTCCAAATTACACTTATTTTTGTATAAATCAATGTTCAAATAAATTGACAAACACACGAAAGAATCACCCGCTATAAAATCGGAGTCACGAGTTACACTGAATAGAAACAAGCGCGAGCGCCGGTTTCGCAGGGTATCCCTCCCCCGCCCCCCCGCTTGACCCCGACCGAACTCAAGTAACAGCATACATTATATTTAACCACATTTTTGTTTCTAAGACCAATAGTTTTTTAATTATTAAGGTATGAACCTTTTCACGGTCAGTTTTTACCTGGTACCCGTATGTGTCGGCGCGATTTTAAAGACGTTTCAAAAAAAACACTACAAAATCCGTTCCCTAGTTTGAAAGATCGAAACATACATAGGGACGAACAGACTTTGTTTTATAATAAGTGTGTAGTGATGATGAAGTAGATAAATGTTACTTTTAATTAATTAAAACCCATTTTACTCGTAATCTTACAGCCGACCCAAACTCAGATCTTTCCACACAAAATACACCTTGAGCAAGATAGTCCATGTTTAGTAGCGATGTAATAAATTTAGTCGCTATTTACATCTTGAATACACTAGGCTGTGTTCCCATAATAGGATAGCTAGAACTACAGGATCAAAAAAGAAATCCCGCGGCCACGTTTAGCATAGCGGGAAGGCTGTGTTCCCATAATAGGATAGCTAGAACGACAGGATCAAAAAAGAAATCCCGCGGCCACGTTTAGCATAGCGGGAAGGCTGTGTTCCCATAATAGGATAGCTAGAACGACAGGATCAAAAAAGAAATCCCGCGGCCACGTTTAGCATAGCGGGAAGGCTGTGTTCCCATAATAGGATAGCTAGAACTACAGGATCAAAAAAGAAATCCCGCGGCCACGTTTAGCATAGCGGGAACAGATCTAAATGTATGTGACAAGTTGCTAGCTTATCACACAGTATAGAAAGAGATTCAGCTCTGTTTATGTATTCCGTATTTCTGTAAAAAGCGGTGATAGCCCAGTGGTTAAGACATGCACTTTCCAAGCGGGAGGCGTAAGTTCGATCCCAGTCACGGGCCTGTACCAATGAATTTATTTCATGTACAGATTTTAATGTTGCAAAATTGTCACTTAGCTAGTGCCTCGGAAAGCACGTTAAACCGTTGGTCCTGCGCCTGATCTCTCTCCGGTCGTGCCGGCTTCCGTCCCATCGGACTATGAGAGTAACGGAATAGAGAGTGTTTGCGCACACACTTGTGCACTATAATATCTCCTGTGTACCTGGCCAATCTCCGTAGAGATTGGTCGTCTTGGCCGAAATACGGTCGGAGATCATCATCATATTCGATATCTATTGTTTTGTTTGTATGATATAGGTATCCGATAAGAAAGAATTTTCTGAAACGGAGAACAGTTTAAGCAGACAAAATCGTGGTCAATTGCTAGTTTTAACATAATATAAAATTAAAGTTTCGGAATACTCGTAGGTGCGTACTTAGGAACTAAATGCCAGAGTAACTCGTCCGCCGCAGTCGAGGTCGTCTGCGGCCGTTACCGCTTCATTTGCGACCCTTTACACTCACTTATTGAGATGGTTGTCAGGAATTTCAGCTCTGTATCTATTATGTAGGTATTTGGCTTGGTATTAACCATTGAGACTTTTGGTTTACTTGAATTTATGAATGAATATAAGTAGAAAGTGTTTTTACTCCGTCCTTTTGCTTTTTTTGGGATGATTATTTGATCCTAAATACTGATCATCGCCATACTATGCCTTAAAATTCGTCAAATACTATCAATTAGTATGACAAAAATAATAATATCAATGTCATTTCTAAGAGAAGCAAATTAGCAAGAAAATATATGTAGTAAGTCCTTGCCCATTATGTATCTTGTTTACTTGTGTACATAGGGGTACAAAAACGTGCACTGAAATCCAAACCCCATGTAGTCCGTTAAATTAAGTCAACAGCGGATGTAGGTATACAAAACAAGCGATTGTTTCAACAAGATTCATCATCAAGTAAAGAAGTAGATGGCAGAAAAAAACCGGCGACAACTTCTAATTCAGTTTGAATCGGCTTAAGTATTTAATTTCATCTAGTTATCTCTCTCCGACGCTATCTCAGAATAACCACGTTTCGTACTGAGACAACATTTAAATTACTTTAGCTTTCTTTCAAACTTTTCACAAGTTGCTGAAAGAAAATCATTCTGAGAAAACTTGTTTGCAAACGCTTTTATTAACACTTTGAACAGACATGTTTGATCTCACACACACATTCATACACCTACAGTTAACAGCATTTGTGCATTTGTCCAATAGGAATCCCTGAAAATTGTACCCTAGGAAAATCACCCAGAATTCATATTGTCAGTCACTATTCTGCCACTGCCATATTCTCCATACGGCGAACATTCGTGTAGTTGGTAGTGACCATGCACGCCACGCCATAGACCCTGGATTCGGATCCCGGTAGGTGTAAACAATAATATGATAAATATTCATGGTTCTATACTTATCTTTGTATTCATGAGTCTTGCATAGCGCAAAACAAATTCTTAATTTCAAAATTCCTTCCTTCATTCCGTTTTAAAATTAAATCCCGGAACGACACTAGTTAAGAATTAAGGTAATTAAATCTAAAATGTACTTTAAACATAGCTAAGGCCTTTGCTGGGATCACACCCGAATCAGCTTTGTCGATAACCTTCATTTATTTTCCAGCAGACGTGACTCACGACGGAAGAATAAAGTGGAGATGAAATAATCAATGCAGACACCATACTGCTAATGTAGACTACGCAGCGCAGCATGAAGCAATCACTAGGTGAAGGTTGTTTTTTGGTGCCACCAAAGTTTACCCTGCCTATCACTCGTGCGTGCTCGGTGCAACAAAAATTATGGCAAAATTAGGTTGATGGATCTCCTATCTCACTTTGGGAACACAGACGTGTGTGTATATATGTTTATTTATTTATTTATTACTAAGACACACCAACAGTATACACATATAAATTAAATTATTTAAGGTATTTTGTCTTATGCGCATACCAATTATGGGCATGTTCGTATTGCACCTTAAATATAACATTCTATATATTATGTATGACATAAACAGAAACTATACACAATAAAATAATAAAGAGCCAGGAACTAGAGAGAATCTTTGATTTTAGAACGGAATTTGTGATACGAGTCAAAATGAACATCTGTATCTGGCAATGCGTTACTAATAATATTAAATTGATTGGCTATCCTAAAAATTGGCGAATATTAGTTCGCACAAAAGGAGAACTGAAAACTTTATTTATAGGATGTCGTGGCAGTGTTCTGGGGACGTTAAATCTTATCTGTTCCAAAATTTCAGGACATTGACTATAACCCCTGACAATCTTGTAGAGGAAGACAATATCATGCAGCCTTCTACGATCGCGCAAGGATCGTTAGTAAAGGATATGTTAGTAAGGCCATGTCTTCTTTCCAATCGACAACATCGACAGCTAATACTCAAATCTAACAAACCACAGGCAACTACAGGGTGATTTTTGGTCGTACGTTCCCGAAAAACGGAATCTCCTCATCATCACGCCATGCATACCTGGGAAGTGTCTGGTTTCCAAAATATTAGGGTCCAAAGTTGAGTAAATAGACTGCGTTTTTCTGCATAAATGCACACGCGCGTAGCAAGATTTTTTCACGAGAATAATTAATATCTGTCTATAAAAAAACTAATAAACACTCAAGATCAAGTAATTAAAAAAAAAAATGAAAAAATTTTTTTTTTTAGCATTTTTTTTGGCAACTTACCGTACCCTTCAGGTGGCAAAAAAACATCCTGTATAGTCGCAAAGACAAACCAAATCCACACACGCAGCATGCAAAAGCTCCTATTCCTTCCCTCATGACGTAACCCTATTTGTTTGGAGACTTAAAAGTATATCTAGAAAGGGCTCACCACATGTTAATTCACTTATCCATGTAAGCATTAGGTCGTAAATTAGGAAGGTCCCCTCTCGGGCGGATTAGCGACGCGACGCCATCGCGCTCGGACGCTCGGCTATAAACGTAATCCTCTCATAACGAGATATCTTATTGGAGGACATTAGCTATGATTTCAACTGCTCTTAAGTATACATTTTGATATACTTCACCATATTTTATATGTGTTTATTTTTGTATACAGTAAGTAAGTAAAGGAATTAAAATAGGAGGCTAGGCTAATTTGAAGATGTTTACATACATACGTACATAAAAATTACGCTTCTTTCCGGGAGGGGTAGGCAGAGATCACAGATCTTTACTTGCTACGATCCTGACACACCTCTTTCGCTTCGCTTTGAAGAAGTTTGAATAGAAGAATTTGAAAAATGACATCATTATCAATCTTAGCTATTACTTGTTGTTAAAACTATTCAATTGGTTAAAGTATTATTAAAACTGCTCATGAATACTACAAATATGTATAAGATATAACTGTCAACCCCTCTTTAACACTCTATAGAAGTCGCATAAGGTACCGATATCCAATCCGAATAATCCATCAGCACAGGTACCTACAGCTGTTGATACAGCATGGCCGGTAGACAGCGTCGGTGAAGTCACACTAATCTGCATAGTAATACGCTCCTCGGGGATTAATCCCTTTGTAGGCGCCGGTTGATACTATTAGCCAATCCTATACACGCTTCTAGGAGTGCTCAGTGATCATATTGAATACGGGTATTGAGTACACCTTGCGTTATAGGTGAGCCGGTTAAGAGATTTTGGGAACGAAGGGTTCAATGGAGCTTACGGGAGGGATAAAATCAGGGTAAGTATGGCGAGACGAAGGTTCTAGATCCTACATATTTTGATAGTTTGTGAGAATGGATATTTGTTACTCTTTTACATCGTAGCTTATATATGTCGCAGGCAATTTGTATGATTCGTCTTTATACAAAACGACTCATTGTGAATAGTATGGGTTTTGGAGCGAGATTTGGCTTCTACATATTTTGATAGTTTGTAACAACGCACGAGAGTGATAGCGGATGTAGCGACCGGCGAAGTGCTAAAAGGATTTTTTTTCTCTCATACTATTCAAAATGCCTGGCGAGCGTTTATAAACGGACGACGCCGTTTGTATAAAGACGAATCATACAAATTGCCTGCGACATATACTCGTACATTAGAATAAAAAATTGTATAGTTCATGGAGATAAGGACGTGAGTGTTTGCTAGTGGAAATAATTATTTTATACATGGGTGATTCAGGCGCAGTGAACCTAGTGTGCGACGACCTTGGATGAGGGTAGTAGTGGAGGGTAGCAGCGAGAAGTCATTCAAAAATATGGTTGGTAATTAGTATCTTTATTTTTCTTAGCCTATCTTTGCTGAAAATAACATTCCGACTTCCACGAATAATTTAGATAAGAAATACTTACTCATATCACACGTCTCATTAATGCATTAGAGCGAGTTAAGCAGGAAAGCGCTTAATGGCTGAACGTCGCCTCAAAGCACCGCAACAGGTCGCGGTGGAATTCATTCGTTCATTCATTCACTCACTCCGCCGGGAAACTCGTATGAATAAATTGCTTTTTTAATTGAAAACCCTTTTTAACTTCCCTATTTTAGAATTGGCTTTGTTTTTTAAATAATCTTCAAAGCAGATTATGTTCATAATTTTGTAATTTTATTATCTTTACACGTTAAAATTAAAAGTAACCAGTATTCTTCCTTGGCTCTGATATCCTCACTAACTATCCTAATACAATATAGTTATCAATTACATACAAATATAGGAAGGATAGAAATGTCTATAACTCATGAATAATATTATAAATTTGAAGGTACGTTTGTTTGTTTGTTACCTCTTTATTTTTAACCCCCGACGCAAAAACGACGGGGTGTTATAAGTTTGACGTGTCTCTCTCTCTCTCTCTCTGTGTGTGTGCGTGTGTGTAAATGTGTATGTGTCTGTCTGTGGCATCGTAGCTCCCAAACGGATGATCCGATTTTAATGCGTTTTTTTTGTTTGAAAGGTATATCAGTCGAGAGTGTTCTTAGCTATGTTTGGTGGAAATCGGTTCAGGTCTTCAAGGTCATCAGGTCGTTTGTTAGGTGTGATAGGAATGTTACACGCTCAGTTTGCTTGCAAGCATATGTGGGATCTGACATTTGAAACACTAATGTCTTCTGGAACCACTGAGCTGGTCTGCTGTTAGGGCTCGAAGATAGGAGACGTAACCCTGGACTGCCTTTTAGTAAACCCACCTAGTTTGGGCTCGTTGGATTTGTCTTAACTAGTTCTCTTTATGTTTCTAATTAACGAGGACCTGATGCTGGAAATCTGGAACCTCTGAGCTGGTCTGATGATAGGGCTCGAAGGTAGGAGACGTAACCCTGGTCTACCTTTTAGTAAACCCATCGAGTTTGGGCTCGTTGAATTTGTCTTGACTGGTTCTCTTCATGTTTCTAATTGACGAGGACCTGATGCTGGAAATGGGATGTGGCGGATGAAACCCTGGAATGTCGGAATGAAACAGATAAACCGATTTATATTTTTGCTGAAAATCTAGAATGACCAAAGTTTAATCTTTATTGTTTCTTAATCTCTGCAATTCTCCCAGAGCCAGTTTGTCATGAGGATTGTTAAACAGCTTCCTTTGGTCGAGATCGCATATAGCGACCCCATCTAAACTTTTTACGCGGCGAAAAATAAAAGAAATTCAATGACAGAATGAAAAATTAAGGAGCTCCTTCAAAAAGCATGAAATAAAAATTTAAATTAAAAATTTTAAAAAAACCCCCGACCCAAAAAATACGCAATCATTATGACAAAAGGTTTAAAATGCTAAACCCTATAAAAAATAACTTTTAACACTACGTAAGTACCAACTAAAGCATGTCAGACTATCTACTCGGGACTTTGTGCCACCTTTATGTCGGAGGCATAACCGCTAATTTTGAACTGCAAATAGTTATCTTGGCCTGCTGTTGACCGTACGTATGAAATTTTTGATTCAGTTTTGTCGCGTAGGGGGACCTTTGTCATTTTGTCATAATAATTGCGTACTTTTTTTGGGTCGGGGGTTTTTTAATCTCAACTAATCCTCAAAAAATTTTGCTAACCTATTATATTATAGTTGGGAGTACCTAAGGTGGAGGCATAGGCAACATTCTGTAGTCCACGCAGCCGAAGTTGCGGGCAACAGCTAGTCTACTATTGAATTGTATCAGCGTCACTATTCGGAAGTTCAAATCTCTATTGAGGGATCGCCCGCCACCGGGCCCTATACCCTCCGCTAGTTAGTTGGTTCGGTAGATAGAACTAACATGGAAAACTAATCCTGATGATGCCACGGGTGTTGGCGAAACATATGTCGATTAAAATTTTAATTGGTTTCGGATTAGCAGCTATGTATTTATGGTTGCATGCTAGGTGCAGCTTCTCGTTGCGACTGTAGTGCCTTGTGTTCGTGATCATGAGTAGGCAGATCCGAGGGTCAGCGGAGGGTATAGGGCCCGGTGGCGGGCGATCCCTCAATAGAGCTAGTCTACTATTTTGATGTCCATGTATAAGAATTTTTGCAATTAGCAAACTTTGACTTTATCCGCATGAATCTATAATACAGCTTATGCGTTTTTCTAAAAGCTTACTGGCCGAAATGTCAGAAAAATACATTTTACCAGTTTGATGGAAACAGTTGGAAGCTCAGTGATTTGCAGTTAACCTTTCCAGTCAATATTTCGCAAAAGCATTTTTAATGCCATTCATACATTCTTAATACCATGTATTGAAATCTTATTTCCACATTTAAGCCTTGTCATATCGGATTATTACACATTTGATAATATTTAGCCCTTCACCTATATACTGCTATATCTAAAAGTCTTAGTAATGCCTGGCTCGTAAACTTCAGTTTTAAATACTGCTTCAAAAGTTTTCTTCGACGTAAACAAAAATTCAAAGTGCAAGCGAAATTCAACTTACCTACTAGGAAAGTAGTAAAAGTGAAAAACCTAATTTCGTCTGGGTTGTGTTGCGGCCGACAGCTGACGTACATTATTTGGACGGTCGTCGCGGGGGAAGGGTCGAAGTACAAGTGAGGGGAGGGGAAGGAAACACGGAGGAGTTGTTTTAACATAGTTTGTTTTGTAGAGAAAACAGTTGCCGTCGCAAATATTATAGGGATAGACTTGCCGTCAGACAACAAGGAAAACTTTAGCCAGTGCTTCCTGCGTAGGCGAGGAGAGAGGTTCTGTAGAGCCGGAATGAAGCCGAAATGGGACTGTGTCGTAAAAGCTCGGTAATAAGCAATAATCACGGTGATGTAATTAGACACATTTCAGTACGAGACAGACATTAATTTTTATTAATTTAAGTTTTTGTGGAATCGCCCACGGTTTTCGCGTGATTACATTGAGTATCGCATCTCCCCTATATATATGCTTCATGAGAAGACCATTATTCTTAACTAACTAGTCGCGTTTCTTTACCCGCAGCCGCAACAGCGACACAACTTCACGCTTGGCACTCGCGACTGCTAATAACGCAGTGTGCAAGTCACAAGCGACGGCGTTTTCCCACCATGCCATAGGATCCCAACTAATATTGTAAATCAGAAAGTTTGTTTGTTTATTTATTTCTTTGTTTGTTTGATGCCTTTCAAGATTTATTTACTCAGCCAATCTTCTCGAAATTTGCATACTTATATTTAGAAACACTTACGGAAAGGGACATAGGCAATATTCTGTAGTCCGCAAAATCGCAGTCAACATCTACTTAGTACTTAATAAAGCAGATTCGGAAGTAATTAAGTGAGCAAAATACAACTCGTATGCTGCACACACTTTGTCACGTATTTATTGTATTACACGTAGTTGCTTTCTATCGCGTCGAATTAAAAAAGCACATGTCGATTACTCGACTATATCTTGCACCGTCGATCGTTTAGTTATAAAGTACGAGTATGTAGGTATAAAACATTTTTCTCATTATAGACATATCCACATGTAAAATAACTGGATTATTCCGTTTCCAAATTAGGCAGTTGTGGCATTGCTAGCAAAAGACCATGCTCAACAGCCAAGTGTTGTCCCGCAGTCTCTTCCCCCTTACCCCACCAGCCGCACCCACCTCATAGAAGGTCCAATCTCCGGCCTGCACCTGGTGCGCGATTTATACGCGACTTTACAGCCCGGCTGGCGTCGTGCCATGGTCGTGCGACAATCGTGTCGTGTCGTGTCGCGTGCACTCGTGCCAAAGATTTTCGTTTGTTTCACTATGCAGATGTTTTGCTCTCATGTAGTTACAATAGGTATAATGCAGTTAGTTAGCATGTTGAAAGGAATGCGAAGCAAAGTCTTCGGTTAAAAGAAGTATGCTTTTACTATGTAGGCAGAGGTGTAAGTATTATAAATGTTTATATCAGGTTATGATGAAGCTGATCTTTTTACAGGGTGTTTTTTCATTGCCACCCTTAACGAAGGGTACATACTCTATACATCAAATAAAGTAAGCTTATGCCAAAAAAATGCTAAGAAAAGCGTTCTTGATCCGGAGAAATTTATAGTGTCCAGTGTTTATGCTAGTTTTTTCATAGACATATATTAATTATTTTTCTTTAAAAAATCTTGCTACGCGCGTCTATGTGCGTGTGTGTGTGTATATCCAGAAAAACGCAGTCTATTAACTCAACTTTTGACCCTAATATCTTGGGAACCAGACACTTCCCAGGTATGCTTCCATGGAGATAAATGGATCGTGGTGATGAGATTCCGTAGTTTTCGGGAACGTTGACGACCAGAAATCACCCTGTTTATGGTTCCGCTATGCTAAACTTACTTCCTTCTGTTGTGAATAGTTTAATATATACAAGGCTAGTTACCCAGATATATAGTGAGCTTATTCGTATGCACTGGCATTGTCTCGCGAGTTTCTTCAGCAGCTCGTCAGCACACTACAAATAATTATTGAAGTTTGTGCACTTTACCTTGCAGAATACTGAACTTTCAGGAGTTTAATGAAACTACCTACGAGATGTGTCAAGACGTTTGTTATTTCAAGAAATAAGTTTAGTTTCTAGTAACTTAGTAGTGTGCTATTAACAACCATAAATAATAGTACAAACTAGGTATTGCCCGCGACTTCGTCCGCGTGGACTACAGGATCTAGCCTACATCCTTTCTCTTCATATGTCTGCTAAAATTAAAAAATATTTGTTGTTGACTACTTTACTAAAGCGTACTCGTAAAGAGGGTACAAACAAACAATCTTACTTTTGCATTTTAATACTAAGTTGGGATTCAAAGGGTAAATAGTTAATTTAATTGAAACGGCAAAACCTGCGCGGAACATGTCAAGTTTATTTTGTAGTTTGTGGACGAATAATGAATACAACTTTAGAACTCGGAATAAACGACGTCATTACTCCACGTTTTTTAATCTTCGTAAAAATATAATCTACTAACAAGCGTAGGTGATATACTATTTATAGACAAAACACGGCAATAACTCGATAATTTGTACCTCGCTATCAATATCTGTGTTTGCGCCGACATTATTCCGGGTATTATTCCGTGTTTGACGAACAGAGACTAATTAAAATTCGATGTATCAAACAACAATACACACATCCTTTGATATAATCCTAGGGTAATGAGAAACGGTTGTTAACTCTATGTTCCGTCAATATTATGTGTTATTTATATACAGCTGCTTCTCTTTCTGGGCATACTGTACAAGTCAGTAGAGGGACAAGAGGGTCTTGGTGTTTTGTAGGCGATGGGCTAACCACCTGTCACTACTAACCGAACTTGTACATCTCAACTATACCCTCAAAATTGGTCAGAAGTACCATGTGGTTCTATCGGCCCTTGGTGCTCTGCCTACCCCGTAAGGGATACAGGCGTGATTATATGTATGTATGTATACTCGTACCACACATACATACTGCTGTGTTCCTAAAATGGGGTAAGCCAGTGGTAGTTGGCAACCCTATACCAACCGTCCTGTATTCCCAGGACATGTCCTGCTTTTTGGCCTGTCCTGGATAGTTTTTAAGCATCGTCTCGAGTGTTAAAGCCCTGACACATTCGCTAACGGCAGTTTTTATAAGGGTGCCGACATCGGATCAACGCCTAGTGCGACGACGTAAATAAGCGACAGCGGCGACTCTAGAAAGCCAAAAAGAAGCAAAACGTAGTCGCCGGCACTGAATTTGTTAAAGACCTATGTTTTGAAATTCGCACGTCACTAACCCTCTCCAATCGTATTGTCACTGGGCTCGCACATGTATAGTCCTGGCTTTTAATCGAAATGTCCTGGTATTTCTTCTTCAAATCCTGGTTTTCAAAGTTTTGAGATGGCAACCCTAGGGTAAGCAGAACTGCGAGGTCATACAGCCACATTCAGCAAAGCCGTAAAAGAGGTGGATGATAATAAAAAGTTCTCTAAAAGAACCTCTACGTCTTGGCTGCGGCCCGATGCACGTCTCTCAGAGGACCGGAACTCTGTAGTCCCGAGAATTTCAAGAGACTTTGGTTGAGGACTACGAGTATGTGTGTGTATGCAGGATAGGTATCTGATATGAGACATTTTTCGTTACTATGATTATGTAAGTAATTTGGTACATTTCCAAATTGAAAACTATTCCACCTCAATTCTACGAGACCTACAAAAGTAAGATAGAATCGAAGACCTCGACCCGGATCTAGTTAAGAAAAAGCTCAGAAATTGGTTTTAAAACCACGTCTTTATGCTATTTGTAAGAAATACAGAGAATTTTACAAACAGAGAGTATATGAGACTATAAAATATAATAATACTCTCCAAGAGGCTCTAGACTGCAGCGCCTCAGGCATGCTTGTGGCGACAACAGACTTTTACGTAATAATACAAGGAAGGAGCCTAGCGAGGGTGTACCTACTATGTACGTAGGGTAAATTGTTGATAAAGTAATACTATGCCTGGCTTGATGTACTTAATAATAAGCCAAAGTAAGTTTGTATAGTTTTTCATTCACATTTAGCGATCGTTGTTTTTATATTTTAATTATTTGTAAAATTAATTTCAACACAGCAGCGCAAAGCAGCCGTAGCACTGGAGTGATAAGGTTATTTTCCGGTGTAAAAAAATAAAAAAGGGTGTAGGGCCCCTGTGTGAGTGTACCCTTGATAGAAATTTGAACTTCCGAATAGTAACGCCTGATACAGTTAAATATGTAAATAATGACTCCATACTTTGTATAATATAGCAACTAGATAAAACATAACCATACTATGGCAATTATGGAATTAGTTAGAATGTAATAAATTAAGTACTACTCACATCATAATGTAAATGATTACTGACAAGTTGCCAGCTTATCGCCTGAATGACCGAGTTACTGAGTCGACATGCACGGAAGGCGATATAGCTGATGTATTTTAGGGAAGCCTCGCATCAGCACAGGACTAAGAATAGCTTATTTAAAAAATGTGATGTTCTTGGAGACACTATAAAATATTATCCAGACACCGCATTTTTCACCTTCTTCAAAGGTACCCTTAAGACATAGATACGGCGCATGCACATAAAACCCTAAACGTAATTTCTGTTATCATCCCTTCCGGTTTTCGACCGAGAGTATCCTCTCCATGGAGTAGAAATAAAGAGATATGTTTTTACAACGTTTGCTTAAGGTCTGGTGAGAAGCGGCCGGGGTGTGACGGGATGCGACGCGACGGAACGACAGCGAAAATACACCCTGTATAAAATGACAACTATAATCACCGGTCTCTAAGATTATAGATAACTAGCTATTGCCCGCGATTTTCCACGCGTGGTCTACAGACTACAAATAGCCTATGTCCTACTCTGTACTCCTAAATAAATGTGTGTAAATTTCATTAAGCAAGAGTGTGAGGAAGTAACAAAACTTACGCTCGCATTTAAAATATTACTTGGGATGGGATACCGCGTTTTTAGCTTTACCAATTACCTTGTGGAAATAATATGTGGCTAATTGTTGAAAACTTGTTGTGTTCGGCCTCAACTCCATTTTGTACATACTTCATGAACCTACACCTGACCCAAGACAATTCTGTTCGTGGGTTATTTCAGAAATAGGTCTTCAACAATGTGATTTGGCTAATTCCTGATATGTTACTCGTATTACTTATCGTTTACATAACAGTCTTCATCTCGTTAGCTAATCAGCACTGCGCCAGAATGAGGGTTATGTTTTTCATGTGTATGCAAGTAATGTATATTTCTTCGTAGTCTATGGGCTCGCTCTAGAGCCTAAACGGCTTGTTGGCATTTCAGCTTGTGAGGTACCATTAGATTCATCTTAGTCATGATAGAGACACTGTGTAAAACTTGACGCCCCGACGAGTGTATTTATTTAAATAATATAATATTTAATTATACTACTGACGCGCACATATAGGTAGGTATATTGGTAGTGTTATCAATATGCTTTGTTAATTATTGTAAATATAGTACTAATTTATACATAACCATTTGAAATAGTTGTACTTAAATTACATAAATGAATAAAATTACGTGCTACTAGCATGTGATGTATACCCGAGTCACTCCCCTGCCACGCCACGCGGCGCGGCGTCACGCGACCAAGCTGTTACCGCTAATGGCGGAGCTACACATTGTCCAAATCCATTTGCCCGCGCAAAGTGCTGGCGAATCACACTCAATTGGTATTTTACCTCTTAGGTACCTACTAGGACTCATTTTTTTGTAGCGGTACTGGTTAGTCGCATTTATATACTTTGGTTTAAAATACATAGATTATATTTTAACGTATATAACATGGCTGTGATCCCAAAATGGGGTAGCAGAAATGGGGAACTGACTTATAGTGCCTTGAAATGTCCCTCATACTCGTAGATATGTTAAAGGTTTTTGCGAATGTTTGGATGTTATTTTGTCTTTACCACAGAACCTACTGAACGAATTTTAATGAAACTGAGAGTTATTTATTTATTTAAGGAAAGTTCACAGCTTACAACTACCTATATATACATTTATTTATTTATTTATTTATTCACCCATATAAAACATTATCATTACAGCTGATCAAGCCAATGCGATAACGTAAAAACCATAAACATCTTAAATTAACTTATATATAGGTATATAACATACATAGGTACATCCCAACTAATATTATAAATGCGAAAGTAACTCTGTCTGTCTGTCTGTCTGTCTGTTACGCTTTCCCGCTTAAACCTCGCAACCGATTTTGATGAAATTTGGTACAGACAATCTTTAGACCCTGAGACAGAACATAGGCTACTTTTTATTTCGGAAAAAAGGGATGAAGGGGTTGAAATAGAGGTTGAAAGTTTGTATGGGATTTCTTAATTTTAAAATGCGATAACGAAACTTTATAAAGCACTTGATAAGAATCATAAACATTTGTTCTACATTTTTGAAATTTCGACCAGCTAAGGGGTGAAATAAGGGTTGAAAGTTAGTATGCAAGTTCGTCAAATAACGTTGACAGGTCCCCACTTAACATATAGGCTACTTTTTAGGTCCCGGGAAAATGTTTTTATCCCGGATAATTTCGACATTTTGTTTTTTCTGTAGTCCACGCGGACGGAGTCGCGAGCGTCCACTAGTATAATATAAAAACAATATAAATGAAGTCGCTAGTGAATATATTGTTACCTACAAAGCTAGTGTGTTAGCTAGTGTAAAGTATTTTCGGCTAAAAATATTAAGTATCGCCATTTTGAAATATGAAGGAAAAATCCGTTTAGAAAAGAGGAGCTTACGCTCGTGCCTAGATAATCCACATACTAAACCTAGTTATTTTAAATTGGGGTGAAGCACGAGATACTTTATTATAATGTACTCGTATAAATATACTCGTTCAAGTCTGGTTTACTGAAAATATATCGGTAAGAGATAATCTTGCCTTTGTACATGTAATTTTTTACGCAAAGAAAAAGTATTTTTTATTTTGGTTATATTTAAGTATACCAATTTGCCTACCTGCACTTGGTTTCGTACTTATATTGAGGGAAAACGCTGGTGTTTATTAGGTAGTCGATGAAAATGATTAAGAAAGTTTTGCCGGGGTTTTGGTTTCCCGAATGTTATGCAAAGGGTTGTGAAAATTTACAAAATTAACGTTCAAAATATCTCTTAAGATAGACTTGAAGTAAAATTGCATTTACCAGATTAGTTAAGTGAGCAACTGAACTTGACTAATCTGGTCAAGTTCAGTTGCTCACTTAACTAATCTGGTCTTATAACCTAACTATAAATTGATTTATTAAACTAATTTGGTAAGTTGTTCTCATCCAATTTATGTCCTCCAAAACATGACTCTTCAAAACGTCTAGGCGTTATATAATTTACTGGATTATGCAATTTACCTTGAACAGAATCTAAGATGAGTTAATTTTTCCGACTCGCTGTCCGACAGTCGACCTGCTGTATCCAATTTGTGTTAAAGTAAACCCGTTTTTCTCGCCTCGCCAAATTATTCCACCCCGTTACCAATACAAACTGAACTCTATTGCGTTTGCATATGAATTCTTACGGTGAATCGATGCGAGGTGAATATGGTGGGCCATCATAAATCGAGGTAAAGGCCCCATATGTTTAGGTTGACCCGTGTAATTCTCCGGATCAGACGCGATCGCTGCCAGAAATAGTGTTATTACCACCTGAGTTATGTTATGATATTGAGTGATCGAGATATATGCTATTTGAAACTAGACAGTTTTGTGGCGGTGATGACTCACTTAAATAGATAGGTGTAGTTAGTAACAATTTAAATTTTTTTTGTGCTATGTTTTACTCGGAGTCGGCATAAGTACTTTTCTTCCATTCATCCCTAAATGTCAACAGAAATAGGGATAAACTTTACTGTTTGTCATAGCGAGAAATCCTGCTGGAATCCAAAAGCAAATTGGTTTTGGCAAGGTATCAGAGACGGCGACATTCTGCAACCTTACTTGTATCCGAAGTTTTATTATTAGCAGAAAGTTTTAGTGGTAGTTAGGTTTTAGTATACCAGTCACTAGGGCGCATAATGGGCTAGTGTACTTCCATAGGAGATTTAAAATTTTCGAATCCAACGTGTGCCATTAATTCATAAACATTTTATATATTCGACTAATATGATTTATTGTATTATTATATCAAATAAAATATTATAATTAAAGCGAAAGCTATGAAATTATTATATCATATTATTGTATCATAATAAATCGACATGAGATAGAAACCAGAAAGTAAGTTAATGATAAGGGTCAATTGACCTATTTTTGTAAACCAGGTAGGTTTGAGGTCAAACTCGAGATTTCCTGCAAACACAACTATGGTTGAATAAACCCAAAAAGTTGTTAATTGTTAACTGTGGCGCCATCTCCAGCCGATCGAATTAAAACTCCAAAACAGACCAGTTTCCTAACTAGTTAGCTCGTTGCGAGAAATTCACAAAAACTAGTGAATTTCGTATGAGCGGAGCTTTAGAAACAATGGCGAAGTAACTCGTATAAATAAAGTAAGTGGAATATCTTGTTGGTACAGGGTATTAATGATATCATTCTCTTATTTACATGTTTAGTGAAACTCTGACAGATGTACAAGGAGAACCGATCGTAGCTAAGTTGAGATGGAAAAGGAGTTTATATGAGTGAGAGAGAATTAAACTAGTGGACGCCTGCGTGGATTACAGAAAAAAACAAAGTGTCGAAATTTCCGGGATAAAAATATTTTCCCGGGATAAAAAGTGTTATACTATGTGTTAATCTAGGGTGTCAGCTAACTCCATACCAAATTTTATTAAAATCGCTCAAGCCGTTTTTACGTGAAAGAGTAACAAACATTCATCCATCCATACTCACAAACTTTCGCGTTTCTAATATTAGTAGGATAGAATAGAATTCTACTATACACGCATATTGGGTTTTAAACATTAGCTAGACATTGAATTATAACCGGATTTTAAGTTTTATATTTTTTGTCACCATAATATCGTAAACATCCTGTACTTTCTATAAGGCAACGACCAGTTTTCTGAAGTTTCTTTGAGAAATTTATCGCCTTTGTAAAGTTCCTCCTGCAATATCAACACTAGTATATACCTATATATTATAAATAGTTTTTTAAAGTCTCGATCAATCTAGATAAAATGATAAAATAGGACAAAAAATTAATCTTATACACAAGCTCTTTTAAAATACAAAAAAAGTATATTACAGTGAGTGGAATATTATTATCACATGTTTTTACATAAAAATTGACACCATTTACTCACAATGAAATTACGATTACTCAAGGGTACTGATTTTCGCACATCGCATAAAAACGCGGCCACAGTCAGTGCGTTCGAGAGAAATGGCCGTGTTACTGCAGATTTATATCGAGAAAAAACGTTGTAAAAATACCGACACTCAGGGTTTTTGAAGCGAAACTGTTTAGCTCGTTTAGTCTACGAAGGAAGGACACAGTGGAGGCGGAGTAACGTTACAACGCTTTATAAAAATAAATAGCTGTTTGACATGCCCTTTAGCTATATTTGAAGAAGGTTGGCGTCATGCAGGTAGCCGGCCGTAAAACAAACGCCAATCCTTGGCAATATGAGTTTCGAAAGTAACCATGTTGCGCCGACCACATGAATAATGGGACAATAGCAGACAAATTGATGAGTTGACACTAGGAAATAGCATCGTTATTGTTTCTGTGACAGGCAAGGACAGTTGTCAATAATGAAGCAATACAGAAATAATAAAAATAAACTCAGACATTTCTACAGAGTAAACAAACTCTAAACTCTTTCTTAATGGAACAGCAAACATTATTTATTCTTTACTGGCTGATTTCGGGGCGGAAACAAGTCTAACCCTCGTTGAAAGGTGGGACAGTGGGAGGTACTCATATTAGCCAGTAGTAGGCTTATACTGCGCTGCATACATTGTCTCCTGAATGTACTCTTGGTTCTTTCTCCATGCTTTCGTCCCATTTGGATCGTTTTCGGCGCTAATGTTCGGCGCAACGCGGCGGAACATAGCCGATATCACCGGAACTGGCAATATCGGCGGTTGATGACGTCATCACAAGGCGCCGGAAACACTCTTTGTCACCGGAAGTTGTTTCGCCGCGTAATCGTTTCGCTACTATTTATCCTGGCCTGACGGAATATGCGAGTGATAAATATTGTAGTAGTGCTGTTTGATATTAATGGGAAGCTTTGTTCACTTTCTATTTTATTCTGTTATTATTTTCTTAGAGATTATGACCTAAACAAGTAAAGATTAATTTACCTACAATGCACTGCCTGTATCCACGAAGAATCATCGTATAGCCTAATATTAGATAGGCGGACGTAGTCATCCGATAAAAATATTTATATTGGATACAACGGATCACATTAATTAATGCATATTCACATAAACATACAAAAAATGTAATACAAAAATTCATACAGCACGAAGCGCTACGTTTCAACAAACTATCGTAGTAAACTTCGACACGAATTTATTCGTAGTCGAACTACGAATGGACATACTCGTACTTATCAAAAAGTCTATCAATTATTACAGTGAATATAATATAGTAAATAACAGTTTGTGGAATATAATTAACCTAAATAATAATAACGGATATTCAAATTATGCAATAAAGTAGTGTAAAATACAAAATGGCTGTGCGATAATCTGGCTTTTACTCACCGCAGCAGTGACCACCTGTCACTACTAACCGAACTTGTACATCTCAATTATACCCTCAAAATTGGTCAGAAGTGGCACCATGTGGTTCTATCGGTCCTTAGTGCCCTGCCTACCCCGTAAGGGATAAAGGCGTGATTATATATATGTATGTATGTTTTGTAGGCGATGGGCTGACAACCCGTGACTACTAACCGAACTTGTACATCTCAACTATACAGTCAAAATTGGTCAGAAGTGGCACCATGTGGTTCTATCGGCCCTTGCTCTATGCTCTGCTTACCCCGTAAGGGATGCTCGTAAAGGCGTGATTATATGTATGTATGTAACTTTAATAATAGTATTTTCTTTGAATACCTTCTATCTTTGCTAGAATATATGTATAGGTACATGTATACAAAATGTTTTTTCGTTGCCACCCTTAACGAAGGGTACGTACTCTATACATCAAATAAACAAGTTTATGCAAAAAAAAAGCTGGGAAACGATGTAATTTTTTGTGGTTTCTTTTTTAATTACATGATCGGGTGAAATTTATAGTGTCCAGTGTTTACGCTAGTTTTTTTTATAGACAGATATTGATTATTTCTCGTGAAAAAATCTTGCTTCGCGCGTCTATGTGCATTTATACAGAAAAATGCAGTCTATTTACTCAACTTTGGACCCTAATACCTTGGGAACCAGACACTTTCCAATATGCTTCAATGGAGAAAAATTATCGTAATGATGAAGAGATTCCATTTTGGGAACGTTGATGACCTAAAAATACCCTGTATATGTTTCACTGGTAACCTACACTATGTATGTCAAATTTATCCTGGCAGGGTCGCCATGAAATATATTTGGAAGAGTAATGATAGACACGACGAAGTGAGTCAAAATCAGCATTTATTTTAAGTAACTTATATATTTATAATATCTTAGAAATACGTCATACCTAAATACTTGCTAGCTCAGCTTAGCGCTACGTGCGGCCTCAATATAATAATATATCTTATATCTCAAACAAGTCAAGTATTAGGTTCTATAAACAGAGCGGAGTGAGGGTCCTCGATCAATGAGTTGTGAAATAACGCACGACACACATAATGTAGCCTTAGCACGAATTGTTTAGAGTTCGTTATATGTATACAGTTTGAGAAATAACCACTTAGTATTAAGAGGCCCTTAATATAACAAACAGAAACAACGCGTCAAAATTTTAATGTAGCTACCCAGTGTCTCTCAATTAAGACAAATCTAAATAGTCCTCTTAAGTTCAAATACCGTTTAGGCTTTAATGCCTGCCATAGAAATACACATATAGGTACATACATTCACAGGAAAAACATAAACCCTCTTCTTGCGCAGTCGGGTAAAAAGTAAGACGGGCGGATAGTACCAGGTACGCGGAGATGATACTCGTAATGTTGTAGGCTGCCTTTTTATTTCGGCCTTAGTAAAAACGATTTTTTCATTCGATCAAACAGTAAAACCCTTTCATGAAGCGAAAACAAAACAAACATAACATAAATCTATCCAATACATTTTTAATATTCTTTTACAGCACAAACGCTCGCGGCGGTCAGACCTTTGTTATTTTAAAAAAGCTTAAAGTTTCTCTGTGCATGTTTAAATTGTTAGGATATATTTTTCCTGGAAAAGCGGACTATAATATTTCTTTGTGCCAAACATCAGTTCATTCGTTCAGGCTAATAAAGTTCCTCGTTTGAACATTACGTATCCTCCACCTGTTGAGAAAGTTCGGAGTTGGTAATAACTAATAACATTCATATTATTTATTAAGACGGGGTTATCATCTACTCAATAAGTTAAAACACTTGACAACTCCTTGCTGAAGGATGAGCAGCATCGTGGCTAGTAAAATAGGCAAGTTTTTTCTTCACCTTTTACACATCTGTTAATTGAGATTGTTAACGAAGGTTTATTGGTATTACAATGTATAGGTATAGATAGATATAGCAAGAAGCGTCTATGAGATCGGTCGGCGGCGGACTGGCGGCGCGCGCGATGATGTCTCGATGCGAAGCCGGTCCGTCGGGAGCGGGGCGAGGCGAGGGAAGCCGCGCGTTAACAAGCTGGCCCTCTTGGAGCAGGAGCAGCATCCTGGTCCAATTTCATTGGTAGTGGGCAGAGCCTGTTCCAAGCCCTGCGTAAGGTTCCGGAAGTAGTGGTTACATCTGCAACTCGGTTGACGCCGTCTGTACCCGGATACACTGTGGCAACACGTCCTAGCAGCCATCTGTTGGGGGCAGGCGATCGTCCTTCACGAGAACCATTTCTCCTAGTTTTGGTTGTCCTCTATCTGTGCGCCATTTGTTTCGGATCTGCAATTCTGTAATGTACTCTGTATAATATCGATTCCAAAAATGTGTTTTTAATGCTTGTATCCTCTTATATCTGGATAGCGTGTGTAGTGGAGTCTGATCGACCTGGGGAGCAGGTAGCATAGTGAGAGTACGTCCAATTAAAAAATGCGCAGGTGTGAGAGGAATGAGATCTGTTGGATCAGAAGAAATTGGGGTGAGAGGCCTTGAATTTAGTATTGCTTCTATTTGAACCAAAATAGTATTCATTTCTTCGTAATCTAAATGAGCCATTGATAATACATGATATAAATGTTTTTTTATTGATTTAACGGACCCCTCTGCAACGCCGTTAAAATGTGGACTATATGCTGGACTGAATTTGAAATTAATTTCCTTTTCAGCCGAGTACGAGATAAGATTATTAGATTGAGTCTTTAGAAACTTAGCTATTTCGTTGGCAGCACCCACGAAATTAGTTCCGTTATCGGAATATATTGTAGCTGGCTTACCTCTGCGGGCAATAAATCTATTTAGTGCGGCAATGAAACCGTCAGAAGTCAAATCGGTGACAAGCTCTATGTGCACTGCCCTCACTGCCAGGCAAACAAATACAGCAATATAGGACTTCTTCAGTTGACAGCCACGACCTTTTCTGCTCGCTATCATGATAGGGCCCGCGTAGTCCACAGCTGTATTACAAAAAGGGTAGTCTGCTTGCAATCTCTGTAGAGGCAAATCTCCCATAATAGGCTGGTACGTCTTACCAGAGAATCTAAGACAAGATATGCAATCTCGAGTTACCTTTCTACAAAGATTGCGACCGTTGACTATCCAGTACTTATGACGTAATGTTGACAACAACAACTGTGGTCCAGCGTGTAAAAGAATTTTGTGATATTGTGTGACTAATATTTTGGTTATGTGATGAGATGCGTCGAGTAGAATGGGGTGTTTTGTGTTGTAATCATAATGTGAATTTGACAGTCGGCCCCCTACTCGCATAATACCCAAGTTGTCAATAAAGGGATTTAATTTAAGTAGTTTGTCTTTAGGAGACAATGCGCGTTTATGAAGTAACTGAAAGTATTGTTTACAATATACATCACGTTGCACTTGTTTCCATAACACTTGCAATGCAAAATTTAGTTCTGTGATCGTTAATGGACCCAATGATTTATTGTTATTATGCCGACAGTTATAAATGAATCTTATCGTATAAGCTATGATACGTTGCAATTTACCAAACTCAGAAATATTATTGAAATAGTTATCATTATAATTGTGACAATGTGACTCATCTGTTGATAAATGACATTGATGTTTAATCTCCGGCAAAGTAGCAAGATTTATATTCTGTGGTTGAGTGGGGCACTGTATGTCTATTTGATGTAGGAAGTGCGGACCTCCCCACCACAAATGTGAGCATTGCAGCTGCGATGCGTTGAGCCCACGCGAACCGATGTCGGCCGGGTTCAATTCTGTTGGAACGTAATTCCATGTATTATAATCTGAATTATTAATAATTTCATTAATTCTATTGTAAACAAATTGTTTTAACCTTAACTTATTACATGTTTTAATCCAACCTAACACAATAGTTGAATCGCACCAAAATGAAATTGAGTCAAGTTTTAAACGTAATGTGGTTATTACCTTTTTTACTAACTTTGTGGCTAAAAGAGCGCCGCAAAGCTCCAATCTAGGCATGGTTAGCTTTTGCTTGAGTGGCGCCACTCTGCTTTTAGCAAGTAGTAAATGTACTTGTACACTACCACTGCTGGATACTGAGCGTAGGTATATACAAGCTGCATAGGCCTTAATGGAGGCATCGCAAAATGCGTGTAACTCGACCTTGACGTACGAGTCACACAAAGCCTTACGAGGAATTTCGATTTTAGTGATGTCTGGTAAGTGTTTAATAAATTCATGCCATTGTGACTCAACTTCGGCAGGTAACTGGTCATCCCAAGTGATATTCTTTGCCCATAATGTTTGCAAGATTAGTTTTGCTTGCAGCATGCAGGGATTGACCAAACCGAGTGGGTCAAAGACTTGGGCGATAGCCGATAACACTGTGCGTTTGCTTGAGCCTTGTGGGTTTGAAAGTTTACCTACTGAAAACAATAGAGTATCCCTTTTGCATGCCCATAACAAACCCAATGTCTTAGCGTAATCGTCCTTATTTAAGTTGAGTAATTCATCTGTACATTTTTCGTGAATTTTATCGAGGATAGATGGATTGTTAGACCGCCACTTACGTAAATGGAAACTAGCGCCCTCTAACGTTTGAATGAGGCCCTTACAGATATGTATTAAAGTATTTTCATCGTCATGCCCAGATATGTAATCATCTACGTAAAAATCGTGTAAAATTGTTTCATTTACCTCCTTATCAGTGCATTGTTGGCCCAACTGTACTAGACATCTTGTAGCTAGGTATGGCGCTGAAGCAGTCCCGTATGTAACTGTATTTAATTTATATTGTTTAATTGGTTGGCTGGAATCCGATCGCCAAAATATCTGTTGTAAACATCGTTGATCACTATTAACATAAATTTGTCTATACATTTTTTCTATGTCTGAAGTTACTACATACTTATGTTGTCGAAATCTGATTAGGATGCTAAGTAAATCGTCCTGTACAGTTGGCCCAACATGCTGTATATCGTTAAATGATTTGCCTGTGCTTGTGACAGCCGAACAATCAAAGACAGTGCGTAACTTTGTAGTGAGGCTATCCTCACGCAAGATACCGTGATGAGGCATGAAGTATGAAACTCTATCGGTTTCTGTTGGTGTATATTCTGACATGTGACCTAGATTCAAGTATTCGTTAAGAAAGTTTGTGTATTTTTGTTTGAACTGTGGATTGCGTTTAAATTTCCGTTCTAATGAATAAAACCTTGTTAAGGCTTGCTGCTTGGATTCGCCTAAGCATTCTGGGGATTCCTTTAATGGTATTGTAACAATGAATTTGCCATCTGGGTGGCGTTTTGTTGTTTGTATAAATATTTGTTCACACTCACTCTCACCTTTAGTATGGATTTGTTGAGTGGTGGGAACTGATTCTAGTTCGAAAAACTTATTTAATTTCTCATCGAGCTCATTGTTATGTGTGAAATGGCAATGGACTGTATGTGATTGATTTGTGTTTGATTTTGATGTGTGTATAGTACCTGTGACAAGATATCCTAATGTTGTTTCAATCAGGGTAGGTTTGTACTTGCCCAGGGCAATATGATTGTGTAAAAGGACATCCCAAAAGATGTCCGCCCCCAACAACATCTGCACTTCAGACGGTTTCGAGAAAGTTGGATCCGCGAGGTGGATGTGAGAGGGAATGGAAAAGGAATTACAATTAATTTGTGAAGTAGGTATCAACTGGGTGATATGTGGCACAACGAAACAATTGACGTCTGTTGTGTAACCACTATTTGTGAGGGATGATATAGTGACATCACATCTTTTTGTGATCTTTGAGGACTGATCATTAAGTCCTTGTACTAATAACGAAGTGGAGTAACTGGGTAATCCTAATTTAGATTGCAATGTTTCTGTGATGAAACTAGATGTGCTTCCGTTGTCTAACAGTGCACGAATCTTGTGTGTCTGTCCGTTATAGTCTTGTATGTCGATCATAGCAGTAGATAGGAGTACCGTAGTACTATGATGTAAGGACGAGAGTGTGACACTACTCGATTCTATAGGTTTCTGTTCTTGCACAGTGGGTAAGACTACACAACCCTCTGATGAGGTTGCCTTGGAAACAGTAGAATGTGTATTAGTGTTATGTAACATAGTGTTATGACGCTGTGCACACAGCCGGCAAGAGCTAAGCCTACAATTCTGTTCGTCATGTCCTGCCCGCAAGCAATTTGTGCATAGATTTAATTGATTGACTCGTTCGATGCGCGTCTCGATCGGCATAGATTTGAATTTCATACATTGATAAATTGTATGATTATTCTTGCACACAGGACATTTGTATGGTGTTTGGTTTTGTGGTTGGTTTACTACGAATGTCTTAGGTCGGTTGTGAGTAATGTCGCTATGTCTGCGATGTAGTGGCTGTTGCTGTTTTGTTTGTGTGGGTGATTGTTCCATAGTTTCTAGTAAGTCAGCACGATTTTTTAGAAATTTAGTAAAATCTTGTAATGTGGGCAATCCCGTAATCGCGTTTCGTTCATTTTCCCAGTCACGTAAAGTGGATGAGTCTAACTTACCAGCAACCATGTGTATGACGAGAATATCCCAGTGTTCTGTAGGTAAATTTAATGTTTTTAAAGCCCTTAAATTTCGATTAACGGAATCTATTGTGTTTCTTAAGGCTCGAGATGATTCTAGAACTACTGGTTGTATATTGAACAGTGCTTGTATGTGATTGTTGACTAATATGCGATCGTTATGATATCGATCACACAACAATTCCCACGCTACATCATAATTGTCAGCAGAAAATTCTAATGATCGAATTATAAGTGAAGCACTTTCCTTTAATGAATTACGCAAATAGTGGAATTTATGAATTTTAGGTATTGTTGTGTTATCGTGTATAAGTGATTTGTAAGTGTCATGATATTCTAACCAGTCTTGGTAACGCCCAGAAAAGGTTGGCAAACTGATGGTAGGTAATTTAATATTTGGTCTACCTGATGGTCCAGTGTCATTACCAGAGGTTGTCACCGACTTGTCATCCTGCTCCGCAGAGGCAGCGCTGAGCAGCTCCTGGGCTGCAGCCACGCAACTGAAGTAGCAAGTGTCGAAAACCTCACGTTCTCTGTGTTCATCACCTGGAATTTCCAATAAGCTTTCTATATCAGTCTGAACGGAATCAAACTCATTATACAAGTCGAGGATTTTATTTAAACGAGCTTGTATCTCGAAAACTTGAACCTTGTTGGGATTTTTACTAGGCAAAAATGTATCTATATATGCTTTAAATATAGTGAGCTTTGCTTTGTAACTAGCTCTGGTTCTCTTTAATGCTTTAATATCCATTGTGCAAATATATCAATGCGAATATTGCAAAGGAAACTAAACTCAAAGTGTCCAGCTGAAAGGCAATTATTGATTAAATAGTGCACGGTTAAATATTCGAAAACAAATCAAAAGAAGAAAATAAGCGAAAAATACTTAAATTTTAAAGAAGGCAAGTGCGTCGGAAATTGTGCGAAGCAGAGAGGGTAGGTAGGCAAGCGCAAAGCAACGGCGATTGCTGCGAGTCACGTAGGCCACTCGCCGTGGACTTTGGACCCCGGTCGCGATTTTGCTAGAATGTCGACAAAAAATATGTATTAGAAATGAATAGAGATTTGCACTGTATTGCTAAACAATAAGCACAATACAGCGAGATAAGACCTGTAAAGAAAGTATCTACCTAGGTATATACCGTATATTCGGAATATATGATGATGAATTATGATATAGGGAAAAAACGTAAATTCAGAAAAAGATGAAGTATTTTTGGAAGTTGTAACTTGGAATTAGGTACGATTAAATCGTATTGCAAGCAGTAGGTATATATTGTCTAAATGGTAATGGACTATTAAATTCATCAACTAGTATGATTGTGCAAGAATAAATGTTGGGGTTTTGTAAGTTAACTCGTAAAATAAGTGAAAATAATACAAATTGAATTATCGAAACTAATGCGCAATTAATGGGAATGAATTGGAACGAACTCACAAAATAGGTAGGTAGGTAGATGCCACACTGCAAACCCCTTATCTTGGTTTCTCGATTGAGGTAGCAACAACTGGCACAAAACAGCAAATGTATAGGCAGATGTCTTGATTTCTCTTTCCTTATCTTGATTTATAGATAAATGCAAGCACAGCACAACGGCTAGTATATTTCTTGATTTCTTTGACTTCTATCGATTTCTAGATAAATGCAGGCACAGCACAACAGCCAGTAGGTATGTTTCTTGATTTCTTCGACCTTTTATTGATTTTCCGGTAAAGATAGGTACGTTATAGCACAGCGATTTTATAGATTTCGTCGTAGTAATCCGTAGTAAGTATAGTGACTTCTGTATAATGTTGGTGGTTGTAAAAAATGAATCACGCCTTGCTTGGTGACCGACGTTTTCGATGTAATTCGTATTCCAAATGCTTCTTGGGTGACCTCGTTATCTTCGAAATCCTCCTTTGTTCCGCTATTGTTTTTGTAACGGTATCCAAAGCTAGAATCCGGCTCGAATCTTATTAACGAAGGTTTATTGGTATTACAATGTATAGGTATAGATAGATATAGCAAGAAGCGTCTATGAGATCGGTCGGCGGCGGACTGGCGGCGCGCGCGATGATGTCTCGATGCGAAGCCGGTCCGTCGGGAGCGGGGCGAGGCGAGGGAAGCCGCGCGTTAACATTGAGATAAATGTTTTAAATATTTAATAATAAGAGGGCGTTTGAAAGACTCAAGCCCTCGTGTTTTAATTCTTCTATTTTTATGTTTATCAATAGACATCTCATGAACTGATATCGTCTGAATACGTAAGTTAAATTAAACATTATTTATGCTCCTGAAATCATAAATAACCCTTCATTCTAGATTTGCAACAGGTATAATAATAATAAAGTTATTTATACTAGTACATAATATACTATGATACCCACGACTCAGGCCATGCCGAATGCAGAAAAAAAGAAAATTTCCGGAAAAATATCATTATTATATTAAAAAGTAGCCTTTGTCTTTTTCGGACTCCAGACTACCTGTGTACATATCAAACTTTATTTAAATCAGTTAAGGGGTTTCGGCGTGATAGCGTGACAGAAAAAGAGTTACTTTCTATTTATAATTTGAGTTAGGTTTCAGTGTGCAAATGTTATTTTGAATCTAAGTTATTATTGTTACCTAGTTCATATTAAACTTTACAAATATTATTCTCAATTTAGACAGCCTGCTTTATTACAGATAGAGCGAAATGTTATAATATTTTACTATTGAATTAAATGAATGTTTCAAAGGCAACATTTGAATCCACTTTTAATTAAAAGTTAACGAGTTTGGATTTTATAAAATATTTACTTTTACGTCTCACTGTAAAGATTCTCTCGGGAATCTTTTTACTTGATACTTGCTTTTTCGTTATAAATAAGTTTTAACTATTTTAAAACATAACGTAATAAATGAAGTCAAAATATTTCACTAATTAATGCCCTTTTACTCAGATCTTATAACATTAACCTAATTCATACAATTAGGACTAGGAGAGGAGATTTATATTCAATTTTCATTTCGTTCTTTCTATTCGAAAAAATATAGTTAAATTATCGTTCATTTGTGAGATAAAATAATATGTGTTATATAGATTGGTTCAATTACTAATTCTTATCTATATATATTTTATTTATATTTAAAATTATTTGTTCTGTGATAAAAAGAAATATTAATTATATTGTTGCAAGTTCTATTTACCTCACTTTGTTTTACATACCTATAATACTTACCAATATTATAAATGTGAATGTGACTCTGTATGTCTGTCTGGCTTTCACGCCATAACTACTGAAATAAAATTTGGTACACAGGTAGTCTTGAGCCTGAGAAAGAATATGGCTACTTTTTATTACGGATAATTTCGATATTCCGTTTTTTTCTGCAAAGAAAATGAATAAGTTCGAAGTCTGAGCTGAGAAGCAGTTAGTATTCAAACATTCAAATAAATATACTACTTACTCCCAGCAACTCAATAGGCGTGGACTAAAAAATTTACTACTTATATTATAACCAATACAGGATGTTTGTGACAGCCAGGCAAGTATTGATACCATGACTTCAGACCATGATTCTGAGGTGGAAAATACAGAAAATTCCACAATTTTCTGACTATTTTTTTCATATTTTCAGGAAAAAAATAGTTAAGTTCGTTTATTTAGATCTTAGATAATGACTTAAAAATAAATTTGAAACTATAAAAAAAAAAATAAAAAAGTTGCCCCCAAAAAAGTCCAAAAACCTGATCAACCCTAATAGAGAGTTACCAGTGATCCAAAAAACAGCAATCTGTCACAGAATAACCGATAAGTCCGTTTAATTAGTCACAAGATCGTCTAATACAATTAGCGCTAAGAGCAAAGGCTACTGGTAATCAAACCAAAAATTCATTTCCTGCGAGTTATAACACTGTCGTATAACTCAGCAGAATGGTACTTGTTCAGCATTTCAGTATTTGCCTGGCTGTCACCCACACCCTGTATACCTCAATATAATAATAAGTTCCCCAGAAGCCGTGATCAAACACACTTTTGAGCAGCTTTAGTCAGACATATTGATCTACGTGTTTTTTTATTCACTCCTTTATGCGCCACATAGGCATATGGGTAATTTTTACAACCTATTTTTATTTATTAAAACTCTAAAAAGATTCAACAGTAACAATCCGCGGGTTAGAAGAGTGGAAGATGCGGGATTTTCGCCTCGTTTTTTGCTTCACTGCCTAGCTTACACATTATGTGTCATTGATGACTCCTCCTGGAGACTTGTTATTTTATGCCATACCTCCTATGAATTGAGCTAGCATACAGATCCCTAAAATACCATCAAACCCTCATATTTTTTGTAAAGAATACGAGTAACATCTATCTCAGTGATGTAACAGTTATAAAACAACACAGTTTCCCCAGCCTACCTGCGGCTAGCATAAAGCCTGTATTGAAGGCGCGTCCTGTTCGTCTGTTTGTTTGTCTCGAGGAAGCCGGAAGCGGGGCGAGACAACTGCTTCACGCTGCGTTGTGTGTGGGACAAGCTATGTAAGGCCGCGGGAATTTGATTACATCGTTTTGTTTTAAAATTACATTAAATCATTACATGCTCCAAAATTCCACTTAGCATTTTTGCCATTTTGGCCACGCTATATCGCCAATATCGCCAGATAAATCAGACATCCATTTTTTATATAACCGTCAGTTTCATAAAATATTTTATCTCTAAGTATTTTTTAAACTAATATATTACCCTTTTTCCAAGTCATTAGAAGTGTCAATATTTTTTTTCTTTACAATTTGTTGGCTTTTTTAAAGGCCGCGATTAAAATTATAAGAGGTTTCAAAACGTAAGTTCTGAACAACAAAAAACACTAGTTCGTAACTTACACCAGCCCGCCCTCGACTAGCTCCTGCGGCATCCTGTAAACGCGGAACGGCATTGTTTCTGTCGCTTTGTAAAGCACAACTCGCACTTATACTCGCAATAAATACCTACTGCGCTTCTAGCTGAGACAATAAGTGCGACAGCGCTTTGAACGACCACCATACAATAAATACTACGCGAGACGAAGCGCTATTCTGAAGCGCTATTCTGCTTTTGTTCGCGGTTTGTAAGGCCCGGGGCAGTCGGACACCTGAGCTCTATACTCGTGTCTCTCGTGTCATTCTTCGTTTGTACATTGTAAATACATTTCAAAACTCTATTATAATCCGCATTTCTCATTTGTGCATAAAATGTTTAATATTCAGGTTGCTAACGAGTAAAATGCAAATTCGAATAATGCCTCGATTAAATATTGTACAAGAGTCCTTAAATTTCCAAATAAGTATTCGTTAAAAGTAAATTAAAACAGAGAACGAGAGTAAAGCTTTTAAAATGAAATATTTCCAGGCAGCAAAAAGGCTGAAACCATTCCAATTATGTGATAAATAAAGCGGGCGTACGTAGGCAGTGGTGCCGCCCCGCTGCTTGACAAATAGCCGCGCGAACTCCTCGCGCGATAAACCTTTACGTACCAATGTAAAAACTCATTTGCCGGCGACACAACTAAATATGAAATAATATTATATTCGCGACTAGAATGGCGCGGGGTCTTAAACCGCTATTATAAGGGACTCGTTAACCTTTTTCGTGGGTATAAAGGGAATTTATGATTTTAATATTCGAGGCGAGTGCGGCCGTGATTCCAGCGATAACGTGATCCGCTATCAGCGAGCGGCGGCACACGCGGCCATGTTGGATGAACCCCGGGAATCTCTAATAAGATCACATTCATTAGAAAGAAATACAAAAATATTTAATTCAAATCTATGTTAAAATGTCACATTCCTACCCGAGCAGAGGCGTCCTGAATTATGTATTAAAATACGTATTACCGTAACATCGTCCAATGCCACGTTTCCGCTAAATTATTTAAATTCAGAATTCAAAGTCCATGCTTCTAAGCACGAATTCCGGGAGCGAAATCTCAGGTATTTGCGAAGCTGTACACGAATAGAGCGCATATTGACTGAAATAACAAGGACAGAGTCCACTCGCCGGGCGGCCACCAGATGGGGTCACTCTAACAACGTGCCATATATTTACGAATTACTCGCAATCCCGGTACTCCGGGAATGTCCGGGAACGCTCCCGGAATAAGACTAGTCATTTATAAAGTTCTAGAAACGTTTTAAGCCGCAGCTTACGATACTAAGTAAGGAATGAGGCCTTAAGTTTTCAAATTAATTCTAGAGAAAAGTTTGTACAATTTCGAATCTGGTTTAATCTTTATTTAAATGTACAGATAAAATAATTAATGACACCAAGTGAACTTGATAAATCAGTTTTTGAAATTGTACGTACCAGACATTTGAAATTGTTACGGGTTCTGTATGCGTTAGGTAATTTGGTAAGTACCAGCCCAGCCGTAAACTTAATGCAAGTTACACCTACTCGTAGATTCCATACGAGTATTCGGGCGAAAGACGACAGTACTTTAGACTGGTGTAATCGTCTGGGTCTGTAGCCAGCTTTAGTCATCAGTGCACAGTCTATTCACGGAACTATTACTATCCTTCAATCTGGGAGAGGTGAGGTGGGGGGGATTAGGGCAGGTGATGCGCTCACGCCATATATTTTTTACTGTTATTTTAACTTGTCAGAAAATCCCTCATTGTTACAAAGCTGAGACTTCATAATTTATTTATCTTTAACTGCAAACACACGAGACACGTTAATTGCAAAGCAAATCTTACGATTGTTATCTACGTGTGTACTGTCAAGACTTTACCGACTGTGGAGGTACTATGAAGGAAATACAATAAGGAGATGACCTATTGCTAATTAAGACTTCGCTCAAATCCATAAATAACATGCCTAGCGAGTCATCAGCCACAAGTTATAGGAAAATGATGACACGCCTGTCGTGCCATCAGCAACGAATCGGTTAAGACATCGAAGTGTACGAGTTGTAGGTATGAACTAATCACCATTTGTCACTAATCATCACAGTCTACTTTTCTGTCACCCGTGCACGGCGACGTTATTTTTCGTCAAATATAGCCGTGATGACGGTGGCCTAATACTGGGAAAAGGCCTTTCCTATTTACTCGACAGCGCCAAAAGGAGAGTTATGTTTTTCAAGTGTATATTTGTGTATATGTACCTGGCATGTTCTAGAACGGCTTGTCGAGCTTCAGAGGTGTCATTAGATTCGTCTTAGTCGCAAGAGTGATACTGGCTCAAAATTTTTACGGAAAAATGCGAGCGTTATTAAATAGGCCACATCCTATTTGTTCCTCCTGAAGCGCGCAGAAAACAAACGTCGTTGTTATTACCCGACTGTGCGACACAAAGGAGTGGTATTGTGTTTAACAGCCTATGTATGTATGTATGTTTGTATGTTCCTTTGAAGCACTACACAGGCCAAACGCCTCGGCCGATTTTAATGATTCATACGTCAATCGATTCCTCTTAGTCCGGCGAGTATCACTAAAGACATGACGTTAGTGAAAATCTAATATGGCGACTACTGGACGCCATTTTGTGAAAATGAAAAAAATTAAAGTCGACAAACTATATTGAGTGGGGTATGGTTGAATAGGTATTTAAAAATCATTTTTAGGTTTCTTCTAAAGATTTTTCGATTCGACTAACCGTTTAGGATCTATATCGATTGAAAGTTGCGTAACAACCATTCTCACATATAAGTTTTTAGACAGCAGCAAGACGAAAACTTCTTGCTGCTGATCATGTTGAGCATGTTTCTTGAAGTGTACCTATTAGTAGCTAGGTGCTCAGAACAAAAAAATATAAAATAAAAAAACATAATTTAAAATATCCAAAAACCCGACAGCTTAAAAAAGAACCAAATAATGGAATGAATATTATTGAAGAACATAAAATATTTTCTAATGATCGTAACATAACAACTGAACAGTCGGGATCAATTATCCCACAGCCAAGCTAATATTTCAATGGATCCTGGCTGTTCAGTTGTTATGTTACGATCATTAGAAAATATTTTATGTTCATCAATAATATTCATTTCATAATAATATTATAGAATTCTAGACCACCGGACATCTAAGTGCTTGTTTTTTTCTTTTCAGTTTTTTTATTATGTACATTATTTGGTCTTTTTTAAGCAGTCGGGTTTTTGGATTTTTTATTTCATTAGTACGTTCGTGCTTCGTATTACAGGTATATAAAATGCACCGGGAGCGAAGATATCATATTAGTGTATATACTTACAGGCTTACAGGCTATATACACACCATTACTATTACGGGTTAACCATTAATTCTTAAAGCAGAGATTGTTTCCACCATAAAAACAATCCCGCTGTAAGAGTATTGTCATAGGTCAAAAAATTGGTTACAGATACCTACCAACATAGCTAATGCAATAGTGACTTGCACAAAGCCAATGGTTTCACAACATGCTACCGAACTCATTTCAATTTATAAAATATTAATAAGAAAATTAATAAATTGTTCACCCGAGTGCGATTTGAACTCACGACCACTCGCAAACCGTGCTTTCGCTCTAACCAACTGAGCTATCGGGTCAATTAGTTTGGATGACGAATTTAATCATCTCTTTTTAAATTACATTATTGGCAACATTTACATTTAAATTTGTTAAAGAATGATATTATTCTTGTCATTCGTATTGTCATTCCTTATAGGTACCTAAGCCTAAACCGCGCTAATTTACATGGATAAATTAAATTTTAGTGTGTGTATTTGGGGAAGAAATCATGATGACATTGTATCCATCTGAGTATTAGAACGTTTCTAGAAACAAGGGAGTGAACTAGGTACTTCTTCTTCTCCAATAATAACGAATAAAATGAAATAACAATTCTTCAAAAGCAGCAATGTATTAGCACAGATAATGTAAAAAGTATTAACTACTTAGTACAACAATAACACAAAGGGTAACTCCTGTAAGTAATTTTGATTATTAACATTTAAAAAAATGTAACAAACAAATAGCTGGATTAACAGATTAACATATATATGGATATGATTATTCTAAAACTCGGTTAATAATGGGACTAACTTGTACGGATTCATTTTGGGGCGCAATTTCACTCGTTCCGAGTTATGCGGCTTCGGGCTTCTTCGGTAAAGCCGACTCAGACAGAATTATACACCAAATCGGAATGACTTTTTGTTTTCTGGTTATTACATAAGCCAGTTCTATAAAATTGGGGTTTGGAAGGGTAAATTTTGTAGATAAGATTAAGATATTGACGTGATTTTACAATTACATGAATGAATCATAAAGTTTCAATGAAAAAAATGTTTTGCTTGAATTGCCCTCGTGCCGTACAGGTAATAGCTTAAAAAGTACTCACCTTTGTAATCTGATGCCTCACGCGACTCCTTTCAGTTGTTGTCGTCACTATACTTATACTAACAGTTTGGCTACATAAAGTTCAATCAACTTCCAGTAAAAAACCATTCACTTTTTACCCCGTAACTGATTTAGTTATCTGAATTGCACTGCTAAGTTTCAATAGCGGAACGTGTAACATCAAAACAATCATCGAACTTAACTGGGGAATAAGACAAAACTTTCATGATTAGCACAAATCACTTTGAATATTCTGAGCGTACGTGAGCGCTCGACGCGGCGGTCAACTTGCAAAGTGTGACGTTCGCTGCCGACATGCCAAATCGCATCTGCGGGTAGTATTCAAACAACTACCGCAACACATTTTGAGTGTACCCACATGGTTGTTACAGGATAATGTTCGAGAAAGAGGTTATGGACTGATGAATATGCGATTAGGAACAATTTATGAAAACATAACGAATTGCGCTAAATTGCATTTATCTTACAGAGATTTATTTTTATTCCACGCATTTACCTACATCACTACTGAAAGTAAACATAAAGCGACAGCATAGCGAGTAACTGTAGGTACTTACTTTGCATCTCGACATCATGGGAGAGCTCTTATAAGTCTTAACCCATGTTTCCTACATCAAAAACTTACTGACAACCGACACTAAATACTTGTCTCCTTTATAGTAGAAGGTAATGCAAAATATAGTTATTTTCTGTTTTTCTCCACGGTACCATCGAATATTATTTTATCCTATCGATTACAATACGAAGTGCGCTTCATCCGTCGCTCTGCTATAATAACAGGTCTATAATTTCAGGAACATCCCAGCATTTGCATAAGTACACTACACAACGCTGCTTCCCCAATAATAGTGCGCGCTCAAACACGCATAACGCGCAGTGGATTGCGAACTAGGAATAAAGTACCTATTTGTTATGTCGTAAAAAGTGCCAGAGTGAGGGGCTTGTTTGTTTACCCCTTGAAGTGTGTTCGTTGTAACAACATGCTATAGCCGGCTGAGTGTGAGCACCCGGGTCTTTCTAACTACGGTACAATGGCCGGTGACATTGGCGCTACTATCTAAGCTATTCTAAACGTTTTCATATATTTTCGTTTAGTTTTACCAAACTTCGCGTGTCATTGTAACGTGTGGAACTTTAGTTTTGTAGAAAGGTTTTCACAAAGAAATATATTTTGAGAGTTTGGCTTCGAGGTCAGCGAATGTGCATAGGTGCGTGAAGACAAATGTTTATCCTCTCTCAACCATGAAATACTCATGTTTCGAACTTTTAGAGGTGTTTCTCTATTAACGCGCTACACCTGAATATTTTTTTGAAGGAAAATCAAGCACAACCAAGTTGGCAAGATGAACTTTCATTCGTGTACTTTCTATTCTTATGTTATGTTACATTTAAGTAATCGTAGGTGACGCTTCATGCACATTATACCTTAATTAATTAATTTTATTTAGATCTCAGTTCACTGTATAATTATGTCTGCAATTTACTACTATGCCAAAGATGTACAAACTCTTTTTGAATAATACTATATTTTGTAGATCCATTATTTTATCATGTACCTACGTACATATTTATGCTATGTTTCAAAAAACGAAACCGATCCAACAAAAACAATAAAGCCTTGCAAACAATATTACCTATTTAAAAATCTAATCCACGTCCCCTGTTAACATTATTATAAAGTGTCATGCTAAAACCAATTTGCTCTTTAATTGAAACATAAACCAGAAGGCCCTAAAAAGAACTCTACATAAATATTTACACGCAGAATTAGAGCGCGAAATGGGACATCCGCGAAAAAATACATTTTCTAGAACAAAATAGGCCGTTCTTTTGTGAGGCAAATCTAATTCCATTGTATACCACTAGAGGCGCTGCGGAGGCTTTTTGTCCGGTCAGATTAGCTGCTTCTCTTGTAATTTGTCATCAGGGCGGAGAAATTTGTTTAGAAACGGATTTATTCTTAACATTTTTTGTACCTTTTCTTGTGTTTTTGTCTCAAGAAGGTATAAAGATAACTGGGTTCGTGTATCTGTTTTTATTTTATTTTACCCTTTTGTGTTGAGTTTCTTTAGGTAATCGTTACTAAATTGTATGCAGTGAGGTCGCTTTCTGTGTTTTTATGTATTTCTTAGCACTTTTAACTATGAAATTTTAATAATTGACCCGGTGGCTCAGTGGTAAGAGCGCTGGCACGGAATCCAGAGGTCGTGGGTTCGATTCCCACCCGGGTGAGGAATTTTTTCTATTTCTTTATTAATAAATTTATAATATACAATATCTTGACTAAGATAAAACACTTCTCCATAATATAATCCGTTAGGATATGGTTGATCGTTTCATCATTAAAAACATTGTGCTGAGGGATTCAGCTTTGTTTGCCGAGATTTGGCTTATGTATAGCTATCGGGATGAAAAAATAACAGATGGATGAAAGGGTTGCCAATAATGTAATTTCAAAAAGAGATGGTAAAATTCGTCATCCGAGTAATTGATGGCTCAGTGGTAAGAGCGCTTGCAGAGGTCGTGGGTTCGATTCCCATGAGGAATTTTTTTCATTTCTTTATTAATAAACTAACGCCCGCGATGGACTACAGAAAAATAAAAAGTAGCCTATATGTTAAGTGTAAAAAGTAGCCTATATGTTATCGCGGTTGTCGTAAAAAATTAATTCACGTTTGTCCCCTTCCCGTGGGAATTTCGGGATCCGTTCCCAGTGCTTCCTCGGGGTCCCAAATAAACATATATGCTCAACTTCAGATTCACATGTTTAACCGTTTTCGATAAATAATTCCCGTTGGTCTCCTTCCCGTGGGAATTTCGGGAAATCCGTTCTAGTGTTTCCTCGCAGTCCCTATGAACATATATGCCCAATTTCAGCTTCATATGTATAGCGGTTTTCAAACTATGAATTCCCGTGTGTCCCCTTCCCGTGGGAATTTCGGGAAATCCGTTTTTAGTCCTCCCTCGCTGTCCCCAATGAACATATATGCCCGATTTCAGCTTCATATGTATAGCGGTTCGTGCTATATTCCCGTTTGTCCCCTTCCCGTGGGAATTTCGGGAAATCCGTTTTTAGTCCTCCCTCGCTGTCCCCAATGAACATATATGCCCGATTTCAGCTTCATATGTATAGCGGTTTTCGTAAAAAATATTTCCCGTTGGTCGCCTTCCCGTGGGAATATCGGGAAATTCTTATAGCCTATGTTCATGTCCAATAAGGATTCTAACGGTGAAAGAATTTTTGAAATCGGTCCAGTAGTTTTTGAGCCTATTCATTACAACCAAACAAACAAAGTTTTCCTCTTTATAATATTAGTGTAGATTGATGAAGTTAATGTTCTGTTTTAACGATGATTAAAGAAGTAAGTATATTATCTAAAACAAAAACGTTTTTGCTATAACTGCCAACTATTCCTAGAACTACCATCCATTTATGGTCAATATTAAGTCCGTTTTAAATGCTTGTACTTGTATCTACAAGAATTTATAACAAGTCAAACGTTAGTTTCAGATTATTCAGTTAGTTAAGTCAGACGGCCGATTGGTCTAGTAGGTAGTGACCCTGCCTACAACGCCATAGGTCCTGGGTTCGAATCCCAGTAGGTGCAAACATTGATATGATGAATATTGATGTTTGTTTCCGAGTCATGGATGTGTCTATAATTATCTATGTATATATATCTATATATATACCTTTACTTAGTACCCACGACACAAGACCCTAGGGATCTTACTGTGGGACTAGGTTAATGTGTTGTGTAGTGTGTGAATATTATTATTATGAAAATAGTTTGAATGTATGTTTAGCAGGTTACCTTCTGAACTACTACGAGTATCGGATCTTAAAGGATTTTTAACTATAACAAGAATAATAAAAGTTGTAACAAGGGTAACTTTAAACTCTTATTAAGGTTACCCGGCGGTATATACCACCTCTAAATTACGAAGTAAGAATAATAATTAAAAATTTATATAAAATGAGATGACCGAGCAAATCCAAAAACGTCCCTATAGTCGATTTGAGAATCTCTACTTCGAAGTCCTAGAACCTAGATAATAATGTACTTAAGTATCCAAAATATGATTTTTTTTTGAATATATCGATTTGTGTTACAAACCTAAAGTTGGAAATAATCTACGATCCCCCACATAATTCTACAACAAACATTTCAATTTCATTCAATAAGGGTTCGCCCACCACCATTTCAATTTCAATTATTTGAATTCAAATTCAACGAAGTTAAATAAGAATATAATTAATATTTTACACTCGAGGGACGCAGATGTTTCGAGTTAGAAACAACAAAACTTGTGCGAGATCAATGTCGACGGGGACAGAAACACAGCAATGACGTCACGGAACAACGATTACTAAAAAAGCCTAAAACTCTTGAATTTCACGACCCATGACTGTAATTACAGGCAATAACAGTGGCAATGAGAAAACGGATCCATTAAACTACACTAACATATTCACAATTTGATATTTATTTCTCTTCTAGTATATTCCAAATTACCACCATTTGAACCCAGTCTCTTCGTCTAAAACATAGATTCACCATCAACTTCACCAATCTGGTTTATGTTCTATGAATCTCGTTACATCAAAAATCGTTTATCAAACTATTTAAACGATAGACTTTGTTATAAACAAAATATCATGGAGTTACTGCATCATACTCTATCTATAAATATGTGGCTACATTAACTATCAAGGAAGGACCAAAAGGAGGTAACGTAACATTCGCTCATATAAAATGTGGATATTTTATTACAGATAAAATTATCCATGTTATGGCAGTACAAAAATACAAATAGCCGTGTTGTCAATACGAGGTGGTAGCCAGAACTGCAGAATTATGAACGTAATCCTATTTACCTTTATATATTATAACTAAAATTTTTAGAATGCTCACAAGGCCCTATACAGCTCTCTCGAACTGTGACATATCCTCTTGATCCTTCGTCCACAGACTATGCGGCTCTTGGCAGACGGCTCGGCCTACTTCACAAATTGCCGCCATTATGCAAATGCACTCACTACACCACACACGAGACTGTTTCGATAAGAGCGCTATCAAATTCTACAAATTACCGGCGTAACTTCTCGACCCTAAGGATACTTGTAGTTACTTATAAACTAAGGTATATAAATATGGAGAGACTCCCAACTTTGCTGTACTAACTCTGCCGTGTACTTATGAATAAAAAAACTATTTTATTCCATTTATAAATCTTTTTAATATGGAGCTAAGAGAGGTCACAAAGAGTCAGCAAGTAAAGTGAAATTTTGTTGTTTTTTTTCTGTGAAGTTATAAAATAAGTCGAGTTAAAAACTAAGCTTAGTTTTTGTACTATAATTCGGTATTATAACTTACCTTTACATAAAAAACACACAAGCGGTATTAACGGTCATGCGGATGACGTTTTGGGTTTCATAAAGCAGTTACAAGTGCAGAATATTTAGATACTTATACAGGATACTTAAAGTATTACAGTAGGCTAGCATGAACCTTTTTATGCGCCGTAACGCTGTCGACTCGCAAGCAAAATCTATAACAGATGGATGAAAGGGTTAGGCCAGATTCGCACGGGAGTTTTTTCAACGTGCGGTAAAGAAGCTTCAAATAGGCTAAGCATGAACCTTTTTATGCGCCGTAAGGTCTATATCATCGTACCTTAATAATTAAAAAACTATTAGTCGCTGTAAATATTTCACTTATATAGTCAGCTCGCTGTTATGACATTGAGTTCGTGTCGGGGAGCGGGGCGGCGGGGGAGGGATCGCGATAACTGTGCGAAACCGGCGCTCACGCTTGTTTCTATTCAGTGTAACTCGTACTCCGCTTTATAGCGTGGTGATTCTTTCGTGTGTTTGTCAAGTTTATTTGAACCGATGATTTATACAAAAATAGTTATTGGTCAGTATTTATATCTATACTAATATTATAAAGCTGAGAGTTTGTTTGTTTGTTTGTTTGAACGCGCTAATTCAGGCACGGTCTGAGTGAAAAATTTTTCAACGTACGTTAAAGAAGCTTACCAAGGAAGGCAAGTCTATACAACAACCTGCCCGGCTTCGACGGGTACAACGCCCCCTCACGCGGCATCGTGGGCCCTATTTAAAATAACCAGAAAGGACAATAAATATATATATTATTATGTACGTACCGCTTTTTTTATTAAAATACGTAAAAAGCGCTTTTAATAAAAGCGATGCGACTCGTTTTTTGTGTTGCATTTTGAGCGCTGGACGTTGGGCGTTAAAATGAACAATCACATGGAGAATGCTATAAATGCTAAAGCTGAGTTTTAACGCAAAGTTTTTTAAACTCTCGTGCAAATTAGGCCTTACAGACTATCGAGACGTTCGTGCTTGCTCCACAGATATACCTAAGAGTATTTAATAAAATACACTTCAGTAAGTAAATACGCAAGTTAAGATAAATATATTTAAAATTGGATGCTTTAATAGGTTTTTGCAAAATAATTTGCGAGTATGTGTAACCGAATTTCAAGTAATGGAGTGCTTCGAGCTTTTTCTATCAACCTAAGTAATCATTGTAGGTTTTTGTCATCTGTTTATATACATAGTAATCAGTAAGTAAGCCTGTAATTTTTTTATTACCGATATAATAATTCTTAAATCACGTATGTAGAATCGCCTAGCTAGAACGCACCTATAATTAGACTCTATAGCCACGTTCAACGCCCACGAGAACGCCTTTGAGTTCTGTGGGTTAAGCGCGAACCTTTTTACGCGGCGTAACGCTAGCGACTCGCTAGCAAAATTTGCTAAGTTGAACGATAGCGTTACGGTCTATCGAGAGGTTCGTGCTTACCCCTCTGTAGTCGACTCCCACGACAAGCACGGAAAGAGATACGGTTATGTATTCCAGTAAACACCCGCATCAGCACAGTCACAAAGCCACGTATTCTATTAAATATTTCAAGTTTTCACTTATTTATTACGAAGTTTCGTATAACTCTAAGCACATTTCGCGCAAGGAGGAGCTTTCAAAAGCGCAGTAAGCAGCGCCGTGATTTTTCGCCAATTTATTCTTGCATAGAAAGTCAGGCTGTGAAGCTTACACTTCCAACGTAGAGCCCCTTTGTAGAAGTTAAAGTTTTAGTTAAAATGCCGGTTAGTGAAACTTGAACGGTAATATTGTTGAGGTCCGACCGCAGGAAACTCGCCGGAGTTTAAAATCCGCACTTGAAGGGGCCTGCGCTGAACTGACAAGCATTTCATTTGTTGTCCTTTGTACAATGTTTCGTTTAAACCTTTGTGTGGGAATTTACTTTTGGTTGAGAGTATTTATTTTCGAAGATTAAGTCAATATTGGGATATTAAACAATAATGTTTGTATTGGGTTTGGTTTTGAGCTATGCTAAGCATTGGTATCTATCTCCGAAAGAAAATCCATTAAAATAATAACATAAACATTTGTATGAGGGTGCTAAAAGACCTCAGCAATACTTCAGTAGTTATTCACTTGTAACAGAACATTGCGATGCGACATTTCAACTAAGAATTAACCCAAGAGATACTATGAAATGTTTTAAGCTCATTTGTCACTGACGTGAGCATTAGGTAACGATCATCATAGTTCAGCGTCGAGCATTCGAGCAAGAAAGTTACCACATGAAAAGATGGGAACCTGAACTTTTGCCAGGATTTCGCCATTCATAAAAACATTAAAATGTCTTGAAATCGTAAAGTATATAGAGTGCAAGTATCGCTTTGTTTTATAGTGCCCAGCGTAAACTAAACTTTATTGTTTTTCTACCGATTGACAGTAACAACGGCGCTATCACGGGTATAGAGTTGCCTGTTCATATCTGTGTATCACATATTGCAAAGCGCGCTCTATATCCTGCTAAATGGTCTCTAAGATTGAATTGGTCGCCAAAATACTCTTGTCTATACTTACCTTTAATACAAATAAAAGAATCTCGTTTTACTCTCATAAAAAACTCATAAAATAATGGCAATAAAAGGAAAGAAATAAAAACAAATCAAAACAGTGGAGCGTCCGAGTGTGGCAAAACTTTTACAATAAAATCCATACGTTTGAGATTCGAGCCACAACCTAAAGGCAGTTATACAAACATACATAAATATTAATACGTGAAGTGAATATTTTTGGTAATAATATATCTAAAAATGGCATTTGCAATTTAATGTAGGCCTAACGGCTAACAATATAAAAACCTTTCCTATCTGTGTAAATCATCTTCTAACTCTTACGATCATAACCTGTATTACACTACACGAAAAAAATCTAAGTTTATGGTAAAAGGTTTCTTTCATTGTTAATTATCTTAGATTATTATTTAAAAAAATGTTATTTCTATTTAAAATGTAGGCAAAGTCGCAGGAAACAGCTTGTGAACTAATAACGCCATCTGTGGGCGGTTCTGCGGCGGTGCGTCACGTACTGGGACGCACACAATCATGCTATGATTACGATTTATGCCGTAATTGGTCGAGTTCTGCGAAAATGGTTCCAATTCCGGAGCGTATCTATACCTGTAGGTTCTATTTGCGTTTATTGACTATGTACTATGACTATATACTTTATAATGTGTTACAAAAATTAAACAAGATTGTATTAAAACTTATTATTTTTGAGTGTTTTTACACTTTTGAAGTAAAGGTGCGAGATTCAAAAAAGAAAATAAATAAATTTAAAGATTACTACTATAAGTATTTCACTAGATGTTGCCCGCGACTTTGTCCGCGTAGACTACATAATGTTCCCTATGTCCTTCTCTTTTCTCTCTTTTGTGGAGTTAATATAGCGTGAAGAATTAACAACCTAACTTACTTTCGCATTTATAATATTAGTTCCTACGACTTATAAATTAAAGTTTTTTTCTACCTATAACACAGAGCATAGAATAAAATTCTCAATTGCTAAAGCTAAGTAACATAAAATAGAATACTATTCCCGGAGCGAGTTAAAAATGGTTTTCCCTTTAAAATATGAAAGTGTGCCTGAGCAAATTTTTTTATTAAATAACTTGTTTCTTTAATAAAAACCTTAGTTTCTCATATATCGTATTAAAAAAATGGTTTGGTACTGGTGAACGGGACGTCAATCATCTGAGTACCCTTACCATGATTTTTCGGTACTACGGTTACTATCGACCTCCACTTTTATTTTATGTGAAAACAGGTGTTTATACGTTTGTAACCTTTTCGGTTCCTAAGGACAATTATTTACTGTTACATAAAGATAAGTTTATATAAGGACAACTGTTTCATAAGAACGACAAAACATAATAAACCTTCCTCCAATCCAGTGGTTCCCAAAGTGGTCCAGGTGGACCCCCAGGGGTCCACAGGCGACTCGATGGGGGTCTACGTTGGCGTGAAAAAATGAGGATTCACAATTAATTCGTATGTAGGACTGTAGGGGTCGCACCGAACCTTTGAACTTTTGAAAGGGGTCTATGAGAAAAAAAAGTTTGGGAACCTCTGCTCTAATCTAAAGAAATCGCATCAAACAAAATCCATTGCGCTACCGGCATTGTTACAATTGTTGAAACGACAGATGTCGATGAAAAAAACGTTGTTACATTGATATGCACCTTGTTTTATTAATATTTCATTCTAATTCACAGGTCTCAAATTCCGTTCCTAGTCAGGATAGAAGTAGGTATACCTAACAATAATAGAATAAATTAAATTTTCAAGTTTTTCCTTTATTATCAATGATCGTCTGACATCTGATAAGGGATGAAACGAAAACACCTGAGGGTCCCCGAGCACGCCGCCGCCGGGGCCCTAGTGACGTCACTATTACCGCTGCAAATATTTTATTATTAGGTATGCCATTTTCTTCTCCCATTGTGCGTTGAGAGTTCGCTTTGTTCACATCTAAATATATTAGTTCGCTATTGCCTGATTTATCCGGCTTTATTGCTTCTTCTGACATGTTATATTATAACCATTGCTGCGAATAATAAAGGAATACTAGAGAGAATTTTATTACCTACTTATTCATACTTGGGGTTGAATGTAAAATAAAATTGTGAATCTCTTATAATGTTTCACGTATTTTACAATGGAAATGTTTTATTATTGTTCTCTAACACACTACACGACTTTAGCTAGAGGATATTCTTATATGTATCTACAAGCAAATTCAAAATAATATTTTAATAACCTCATTGATTAAGCAAAACACACACTGCGTATGAATTTTGACCCAGTGTCACCCTAACTACTAATATTGGAACCGAACCGAAAGCCATCTAACAATACCCATGAAACTCTTTTTCTATTTCAGAAATATACTGAACACAACGTTAAAAGTGTTTGGACGTAAACCTCTAGCGGTCAAAGTCGCCGGTGACAGATGAAAGCGTTGCGTTAATGACGCGTTTCCGACGGCCCGGATGTGGACGACCTTTCCGATCCGACGAATTGGATGAGACGGGATTTCACGTGACAAAGCTGTAAGATTTGAACATGTTCTATGACACGTCGCATCAGTGGGGCTCTTATCGGATTCAATCGCTGTACCTTAGGTTTGTCACGAAGATTTTGAACGTATTGTGGTTAGTAACTAAGTATGTATATAGTCGTGACGTGAACTGTCGACGATTTGCAATGGGATAGTAAAGGAATCGTATGATAAAATTTAAATTATTGGTAAAATCAAAAACAAAGATATAGACACGTTCGCATAACAGAATTCTTGGGTTTCGATCTTATCGGATTCATATCGCAAAAAAAACTGTATTAGCTAGGAATACACCTTTATTTCATCAACGAAAGCCAGCAAGTTAGCAATAAAGATAAAACTGTGATTTAGCAGCGCTCAGTAGTATCCCGAATTCAGCCGAAGTTCATTAGTACATGAAAAGTGCCAGTCGAGAGATTCACAGAGAGAGATGCAGCTAAGAGAGCCCGGATGATACCTAAATGCAATTGCATTTTTATTATCCTCCTGCCCTTATTACTTTACTTGGAATTGATCACCTCCTTGCCCGTCAAAGGCAAAAATACTAGGTTTGAAGTGTGACGTGCCCTTTCTGGCCGGCGGCGGTGTGTTTCCAAGCTTTGTTACTGTACTAATGAATTGATCTGATGTTTATAATAATTTAATTTTTTTATAATTAATATTAATTATGACTATGGATTTCTTAAAAAGTATTAATAAAGAAATGGAAAAAATAACTATTAATAAAGAACCGTGCTAGTTGCTCTAACCACTGAGCTACCGGGTCAAATCCAAATCCCAAATCTTTAGCACCTAATATTACTTTTAAAAGAAGCCATTATAGATTGCATCCACAAATGCATCGAACGAAAAATAGTGAGACAATAGCAGGTAATCACGTAAAATAATTAATGAAAAATTATGATTTCAGATATAAAATCACGTAGACTGTATGTAGGTATTTTTACCCGTAAAATTCCAAATTAAGAAAAAGTTCTGGCCGTAGTAGGATATTTTTTATTTTCTTGTTTTAGTTCCACACATATGAATTTTTACAATTTTGTGCACAGTTTTATATTAAAACTCATTCGTAATCAAAATAAGAATTGCAAGAAAAAAGGTAACGTGCGGCCAGAGCTTTGACTCTCGATTTTTAATTTCGCATTTCATTTATTTGGATCTCGTTGGAAAATAATTATTTGAAGCTTCCCTGTAGTGAACAGGTGGTCGAGGGGTGGGGGGTGAGGGAACCTCGAAGTTATTCAAATATTGTCTTCGTATTCTCGCAGTTGGGACTGACCCTGTCTTTTGAGGGTCTTGGGTTAGACCAATATGAATGTTATTATTTTGGAGTGTTTACACTATTGAAATAAAGGTGCGAGATTCAAAAAAAGAAAATAAATAAATTTAAATATTACTACTATAAATATTTCACTAGATGTTGCCCGCGACTTTGTCCGCGTAGACTACATAATGTTCCCTATGTCCTTCTCTTTTCTCTCTTTGGTGGAGTTAATATAGCGTGAAGAATTAACAACCTAACTTACTTTCGCATTTATAATATTAGTTTCTACGACTTATAAATAATATTTTTTTTACCTATAACACAGAGCACAGAATAAAATTCTCTATTGCTAAAGCTAAGTAACATAAAATAGAATACTATTCCCGGAGCGAGTTAAAAATGGTTTTCCCTTTAAAATATGAAAGTGTGCCTGAGTAATTTTTTTATTAAATAACTTGTTTCTTTAATAAAAAAAACTTAGTTTCTCATATATCGTATTAAAAAATGGTTTGGTACTGGTGAACGGGACGTCAATCGTCTGAGTACCCTTATCATGATTTTTCGGTACTACGGTTACTATCGACCTCCACTTTTATTTTATGTCAAAACAGGTATTTTGACACCAAATGTCGAAGCTTATTTCCAAGTTATGTACACATATACGTCCATATAAAATGCTTTGTTTGGTATGACTGAAAGATCCACGAACAGTCTGAACTGCTGATCGTAGAGGTCCTAAACTTGGAAGGCATGTTATGTCTATAAGAAGGAATTTCACGAAATACCCATGGGAACGGGATCTTAGTATTTCTATTATAATATTTACTTATAAACCCTTCAATTTATATTATTAAAATATTTCCATGTACGTACACGTTATTGTTTTCCGTTGATTGTCTTGGCGAGCTTTGAGGTCTCAATTTCACTTGGCTCGATATCGAACTGGGTTAGCGTTATGGTTGAGATATTTATATTGATACGCAGTAGGTCTCTGATGTTTTTAAAGTTTCCACTCTCTAGGAATTTTATTTTATTTTGTATCTGCTTTTATTAGTAGGTAATGGATCTTATATATCTTTTTCTTTTGCGAGTATATTTTAGACTAGGCTTACCTTTCTCTTCGCCATTACAGATAAGGGGTATGTTAAACAAAATGCTACGAATATATAGAACCTACAACTAACTAGAATAATGTCGTCGTTTTCATATTACTTATATACAATGTAGATTTGATAAAATGTGTACACCTCTAAAATGATTAAAATACGTTATATTTCCGCGAATCATGAAATTAATTTAAATAAGATAACAATATTTGCTAATTAAATTACCCAACTAAAAACGGGTGAAATTGTTTAATTATTACTGTTTGTTTAATGCCCCAGTTTACAGAAGTCCCTGCAGTGGAACATTTAAAATTTATCTCGAAATAAGTTGAGATAAATAGCGTTTAACCGAGTCAAGACAACTTAGGGTAAAAGTAACCTATTACTGCCACTAAATCATTATATTTGTAACTTTTACATTGTTTGCAAAACGGCGTCTAAAGTTTCTAAAGACAGTGTTTAAAAATGACATTTGACAGCAAAATGTATGAAATATCTGTCAAATTTAAGCAAAGTTTAGCTTAAGATAATGTTTAAATTCTTTTGTAATATTAAGGTTAATGTTTTACGAGTACATAGCATAAAACAAATAAAAAATATTGAAATAGGCAGATTTAGAATATAGTTATTATGGAATTTACTGTGCGAATTGGATCATTATCGCTTTACAAAATAATTATATCACGTGGTGTTCATTTGCTTTTGGTTACTTAATTATGTGCCATTTCCGGCACACCTTTTGTATGTGGCTCAATCTTTACTTATGTTTATGGTTAGTTCATAAACTTTTCATTCTTATTCTATTAACTTGGTCAGCACAATAATTTTTCATGCATATTAAATATAGCATTATTGTATTACCATTTACCTAGAACCTCACAGCGATTATTAGTTACTAAAAAAAGTATTAAAAAAAGGAATGAAAAAACAAACAATAACTTGTAATTGATCTGTAAAGGTATATTGTGATATTGACATGACTTTCAAACATTTATAGAAAATATTTTTTTATCTTGTCCACCTGGTTAGTAACTTTAGGATTTACCCTAAATCTGTATTAACACACTATAATAATATTAGGGTAGTCAACTGTATTTGTACAAGGAACACTGAATATTTATCGATGTGACAACACAATGAATAATTTATTCGTCTGTTGTTTAAAAAGAATAATGGCGTATTACTCGTAGAGTAGCACAGCCTGTATAATGTACACTTGAAATATATTTTGATAAGAGCTCTCATTATTACAAGTTGTTGTTTGATACTCTATAATTTGTTGTATTTTGAGGATAATTTATGTATTTTGATTATATAGGTATAATTGTGTATTTTGGTATTGCATGCAATTTATATTATGTAAAATAAGTTGCGTAGACAATTATATTGAAATTTTATACATTACTGACGTCCACGACTTTGTCCGGGTGACCTTTAGAATTCGTACTTTTCTTATTCCCGAGGGAATTTCAAAAAATCCTTTATCAAAATAAAGGTTTACACAAGTTTATAGCCGACTATCTCTTATTCCAAGACACTTGGCCGAATTTAACGAATTTTCTTGAACTAAAATACCTTACACACAAAACAAAATCGCAGGCTATAGCTAGTCTACAATAAAAGTGTCATAAAACGGAGAAACACGTGATGTTCAGAGCGGCCGAGTGCATGGAAACCGCCGTAAAGTGATGCGTTAAACAGAGTGGGGGATCGTGAAGGAAAGATAAGGATCAGAGGAGGTGGCAATACCGTTTGATTATAAACAATAAAATTAGTTTCGTAGATGCGCGTTGAAAATTCACAGGTTGTGATATGGTTCTCAAAGTCATCATTGATTGATTTCATGCCGCGCTTTGCAGTTTACTTTTGAAAGTGCTTTTTCACCAGAGATGTGCGAGAACCGAACTTGTACATCACAACTATACCCTCAAAATTGGTCAGAAGTGGCAGCATGTGATTCTATCGACCCTTGGTGCTCTGCCTACCCCGTAAGGGATAAAGGCGTGATTATTATGTATGTATGCATGTGCGAGAATGCGATGCGAAGAATGTGCTTTTCAAGAACCAATAGAATCACTTAATTTACTTCGCCTCGCTCAGCATAGCTCTGGTTTATTTTATTTATTCGTTTGGACGTGGGAAACAATACAGTTTTATATTAGTTAATTGGACCATGGTCCGAATCGTATCGACCCATCCCTTCTCCTTTTTGTCCTTCTTTTGTGTTAGAACATTAAGGTGTACTCGTACAACGAAGATGCCTTCCGTGCATCAGCCCGAGAATGAATCTTGTACTCAAACTATTTAAGAGTTATACCAATAATACGATAAACAGTTCTGGGAAGAAAGCTTTACTTACGACGAGGCTCATATCTCATGCTAGACCATTGTCTCAGAAGGCTTATATGAGTTTTCACTTCGAACTCGTTCGCGTTAACGGCCAACCAATCACATTATGGCATTGTGACGTAATGTACGCCATAATGTAATAACAATTCTTCTATGTTGAATGAGTGAAAAAAAAAAACGTATAATACTACAGCTGCTTCTCTTCCCGGGCATACTGTACAAGTCAGTAGAGGGACAAGAGGGTCTTGGTGTTTTGTAGGCGATGGGCTGACCACCTGTCACTACTAACCGAACTTGTACATCTCAACTATACCCTCAAAATTTGTCAGAAGAGGCACCATGTGGTCCTATCGGCCTTTGGTCCTCTGCCTACCCCGTAAGGGGTAGATGCGTGATTATATGTATGTATGTATGTAATAACAATAAAAACAATGGTACTACTTGATTGGTTGAATAATTTACGTTAACGCGATCGAGTTCGAAGTGAAAACTCTCACTGAAACCTCAGTGACATCTCCTATTTGATTTTTTTTGCGCCCTAAAAGCAAGGCTTATGTCTAACTATGCCAAAAATTTAGACTGTTGTCTATTAGACACGTAATATCAATAAAAACCTTTTAAACTTACATTTTGTGTTCACCAAACGGAGAAATAAATCATTCTACCGTTTGTTTTCGGAAAAGATGACGCGGATTTTTACTGCTGACTCACTACATCGATTAAAAAACCGCCGCTATACGATAAATCACGTCCTTTAACCTCCATTGCTTGGTCAGTATGCAAGCTTTTCACTTCTACTCGTAATCTATAGCGGTAAGCAATGTATGATGGAAAGAGGTATTTGTCATGGTTTTTTGTTGTTGTTGAATACAGGTCGATTGCGAGGCAAGGCCTGCCGATGCCAGATGTAGCTATCGGGGTGACGGCAACGAGCGAAAACAAGAGAAAATCACTTTATTGTTCCTGAAATATACTCGTAGAAGCGAAAGCAGTAAAAGCTGGAGTAAGGTATCGTATTTTATATACGTGTCTGTGTTTCCAAAATGGGTTAGGCAGAACTGCAGAATCGTACAGGAGATCCCACAGCTACGTTTAGCGAAGCGGGTGTCATGAAGTGACAAGTTGCTGGCTTATTGCCTCAGTTCCTTACAACATTGCTGCATAAACCATTTGTAAACGCTAAAAACTTAAAGTTGTTTTATTTGTACTCGTAATCTCTGATTGTATAAAAAGAAAGTCCTCTGGGTCCATAATAAACAATATTTTGGTAATAGACCGCGTGGTGCCGGCAGAGTAGAGCCTGTACCACCCCATGCCTGCCCGAGGGTATCGTACGTGGCGATTAAGGGTTTCCGGGAGGCGGGCAGCAGCGCCTCCCGTGTCGATAACATAGTCCAAAAATCAGACTGCGGTCACCAACCCGCCTGCCCAGAGTGGTGACTATGGGCGAACCCCCTCTATGGCTGTAGCCTTGTAGCATGCCCTGGGGAAGGCCTACGTCCAGCAGTGGACTGCAATTAGGCTGAAGACGAAGGTAATACGACTCCTCAATGTTATTTTATTATTTAGTTCTTAAAGTAAATGGAAATACGTAAAACATTCTCTAGCGTTTTCCACTATCTAGTAATATTAAAATAAAATAGTTGTAAAAGCTTAACCATCTGTTTAACTTGCTTTTACTGCAAGTCTATTATTTCTAATACGAATTTAAAATTCACGAATAAAAGTAACTTAAATGTTATATTCCTGCTCAGTTAGGTTATGGCCATGAGAATAGCGGAATCACCTACTATCTGAATAGATTAAATCACGTTGGGCGTAAAATAAGTTAAAATAACATTAAGTCACAAAATAATCCGGCATAATCCGGGATCCACATTCGTTCTACGACCATAGGTCACAGGCTATCTTTTGTTAACCGAAGTAACAGTACACGGTAAAAAAATCACGTAAATGTTGCTAATCGCGCTTTGACAGATATTTTGTTGGAAATATGTTTATATTTATGGTAACATCAGATCTATTTATTTATTTATTCAAATATATGTTTATAACATAACAGTATCACCATATCGTTACAAACATTAATAATACAAACCCATACATACATAAGTACCTATCCGTAACATTTATTGGATGGTACTCGCAGGCATTCGTCTTTCTATCATACTCTTGCACGCAATCATCAGGCTCCTCGATCGCATTCACAAACAGGTCACACTGTGGTGCCGAGTCGAGCAGAGAGTTGAGCAGCGCGAGGCCTCGAGCCACTGGCGCATGCCGGTGTGCTTGGGTGCGCGCGCAGGGTGTCGCAAGGAGGCGGTGCTCACGCGCGCCTATATATTTGTTAGGTGCGAAAAGAGACAAAAAAGAGCTCAGCAAAGTTGTACAATCGATCTTACCACGGATAATGCCAATGACAAACCTCGCCAAGGCGAGCTCCCTGCGCAACTGCAGTGAGTCGTATCCTAGTTGACCCATGCAGAAATAACGTGGGATACATATACGGGTAGAAATGGTATCTAACACGATATAAATTTCTTAAAAACTTTTTCTGAATTTGTTCCAACATAAGGATATATTTATTCTCATGCGGAGTCCAGACCACTGTATTAGTTTCAAGTATACTACGCACAAGGGCCGCGTAGAGTGCGCATATGGCATGTATCGTTAATGGTGCGGCGTTGCGAAGCAGAAATCCAAGTCTGCAGAACGCGCTATCCACCACCGCTGTGATGTGTCATTAAAGGTAGCTGCTGGTCAAAAGTGCCAAGGTACTCACGCTACAAGGGCGAGGGGCGCGTAGAACGACATCATCTGCGCAGGATTGAAGTATAGCTTATTGCTTATACTCCAACGGAACACAGAATCGATATCGCTCTTGTCTCAGTCTTGTCACAGTCGGCTCGGCTTATCACAGGCATTACTAATTTAACGTCATCGGCAAATAGTAGTCCCTGCGACTCGCTCACGGTTTCCGGTAAGTCGTTTATCATGAGGACAGGGGCCCCAGGTTCGATCCCTGACTTACACCGGAACGCGTACTGTAGTACTCCGAATTGTGGGCACCATTCTTAACAAATTGTTCTTTACCGGACAAGTAACTCGCAAACACCTTCAAGAACCGTGGTGTGAACCCCAGCGTAGCCAGTTTTGTCAGAAGTATAGATAACCAAACCATAGTATATCTTCTTTTGTGTTGTCTTTGTACTTCCTGTAGCGTCCTAGTTGTAATAAAATAGCTCGTGTCTGCTTTCTCACAAATACGTTGTTTCATTATATTTAATACATTTTTTTCATAAAATATTCATTAAACTTGAAAAACAGATTTTTAATAGCACCACTACTACATTCACATAGTAGTAATCATGTGAATACCCACTATTGTGCAAAAGTTATTATTGCGAAAATCATTATGGGTTTTATTTTCTCACTCTATCAACATATTATTATGGCGTGGACTTGGTCTCATGGCCCCACCACTACGGCGCTTTAGCAAAACTTTTCAATTTACTACGAATATTCAAGACAGGTTTTTTCAGTTTACGTCTTCAGGAATATAAAACGTCGTACTAAGCTTTTTGTTGTACAAACTTCAATTTGCAGTTTTTTTCTATGCAAGTTGAAAGTTCCGATTTTAATAACATTTTTCCCATAAAAGACACAAATTGAAAAGAAAAACGGTTCGTTCATAATTCGCCTCCCCGTAAGGCTGTATTTGCAAGTCACATTGACTTTCAAAGTTATCCAAGTTACAGTTTATATCTATTTAACACAGAGAAAGTACGATTGTCTGGGTATCTACATGGTTAAAATTAAAATATAATTAAAAAATTTAGTAGTTATTTTGTGTTTATTGAAGCATAACGAATTGACCGAGAGCTTCCATTCCCACAGTACCTAACTATATCATATTTCAGCTGTATCGGTTTCAATAATCATGTCTCGCGTATTTAAATTATAGTAAATAAAATAAATGATACAGTGTTAAAATTATAAAGACACTAGCGCCTCTATCAGAAGAATATTTGGTTGGGTTTTAGAGTATCCATAATAATAAGTGGTTTACTAATTTACTAATTTCTATAATCCTGAGGATGCCACGGTTGTTAGCGAAACATATGTAGATTATTTAATCTAGTTTTTGATTTCGGAAATAGTGCGATGTATTATCTTGCATGCTAGGTGCTCGGGTCTGGTTTCTCGTGGCGATTGTAGTTAGTGCAAGTGCTTATTTTCGCAGTTATGAGTTATCAGATCCGAGGGTCAGTGGAGGATGTAGGGCCCGGTGGTGGGCGCACCCATAGTGAATCTGTCAGAAGACTTAATTAAAACAAAGTAACCTATATAGTCTATATTCTAGAGTACATACTTATAACAAGCGAAGTTTCCCTGTATCGGGGTTTGTCCCCGACGACGTTAATTAATACAATATTAACGTCACAGCGTCATAGAACTCGTGGGATAAGGAACTTAGTTTGTGTACACTTTTGTGTAAGCAATCAATATTTCACTAATGGCGGATAGACACGCGGTTTATGAGTTACCCAGAAACTAATGTACATAAAACAATTCTCCTGGGCTTTGTCTTAAGATTTTAACCTATTAGGCTAATTTACACTTAAGTTACAGTATCAGATAGTTTTTATAAGGGGCAATAATTAATAGTACATTAATATTACTACTAACCGAACTTGTACATCTCAACTATACCCTCAAAATTTATCAGAAGTGGTACCATGTGGTTCTATCGGGCCTTGGTGTTCTGCCTGCCCCGTAAGGTAAAATAATGATTGATAAAGGCGTGATTATATGATGATGATGATGACATTAATATTAATATAACATAGTATAACTACATCACTATAAGTAAGAAGTGAATGAAGGATGTATCGAGTCAAAGTTCAGCTCCCGACACCGGCTCCAGATGTTTTGAAACTTGCCGATCATTTAATTTGTAACTTGTTCAAACCACAAAGGAAAAACAGACCAGAGTAGGCCTTGTGTAGTTTTTTGTGAGAATAGAATTGCCCTCTCTGACCAAATATGCGAAAATTGTTTAGAAAATGAGATCAAACAGTATAAAAGACATGCGTGTTCCTGCAACGCAATCTGTACATGAACTAAAACAATCTGGGATGTATATTGAGTGATTGATTGAATAATTGATTTATGTGAATAAACTAGGTGATGGAATGAAGGATTCATAGAAAGGCCAGGTCAAGAGTTACCCTGAGCCGACTAGCCTGCCTGAATAATATCATGAAAGGCGATAAAGTGAAATAAATATGTCAGGACCATAGTATATGAAGGTATGTGATCGCCTACGAGTACCTCTTCAGAAAATCCTTCTTTGTTAGTTTTATGTTTGTATGTAGGGATCCCCCGGCTTTACACGCATATAATGAATGGGCTGCCGTTATAGAAAATGTACTATTTCAGGGTCGTATGTCAAGAAATATTCTAAAGAATTTGCGAAAATCTGTTCTCAAGATTTGCGCTTAGTTGATAGAATAGAATCACTACTGTGGTGATTTTATTGTAATTCCATGACAGATGACTATCAGTCAGTTATTTTTAAACTGCGCTGGGTACATGCTATTCCACCTCCTTTTATTTGAGTCCTTAATGTTGCAAACTATGTAATTTGAAACTTGGCAGCCGAGGGCGTGTGAGGAATTCAATCTGTCAGTTCAAGTTATGTTGCGGAAGTTGCCATTGTAATAGGTACCCTCAGGGCTTGATAAAAAAAATATTTAAGCGTGATATTAGCTATGCACCGTGCTGTTCCATATCTAAAGTTAGATATGTTTAAAGAAGACATTTGACAGTAGAATGTATGGAATATTTGTCAGAATTGCAATGTTTAGCTTCATCATCATCATCATTTACAGCCCTCCTGGGAAGACATAGGCCTCCCCCAACAACCTCCACTCCGACCGGTCGGAAGCAGCCTGCATCCAACCGAACCAGTTAAAACTAGCCTTCATTTGTCAATATTAAAAATAGGTACAGCGTCTCACTCTAGCTGGCGCCTAAAAACGTTTTGTAGGACAAGCGTTCAATTGTGTATGTAATGGCTAAGGTTAAACATTTTGTGTGTCAGTTTTTAAACAAAGTCACAGCATATGATGTGAGGATGCCACGGTTGTTGGCGAAACATATGTAGATTATTATCTAAAAAATGTAATGCTAGGTGCTCGGGTCTGGTTTCTCATGGCGATTGTAGTTAGTGCAAGTGCCCGCAATTATGAGTTTCAGATCCGAGGGTCAAGGGTGTAGGGCCCGGTGGTGGGCGCACCCATAGTGAAAGCATATGATGGCTAAAAACGTTTTTGTAATAGAGATTTTTTAAATCGCGCATTTGACAGCCGTCTGTTTTGTTAACACTGTACCTATTTAATTTATTAATTATTATTATTCTATTAATAGTACATTAATATTACTACTAACCGAACTTGTACATCTCAACTATACCCTCGTCAGAAGTGGCACCATAATGTAAGGTAAGGTAAAATAATGATTGATAAAGGCGTGATTATATGATGATGATGATAACATTAATATTAATATAACATAGTATGACTACATCACTATAAGTTAGAAGTGAATGAAGGATGTAACTCTCGAGTTAAAGTTCAGCTCCCGACACCGGCTCCATGCCGATCATTTAATTTGTAACTTGTTCAAACCACAAAGGAAAAACAGACCAGAGTACGTAGTCGAATAGAATTGTCCTCTCTGACCAAATATGCGTTTAGAAAATGAGATCAAACAGTATAAAAGACATGCGTGTTCCTGCAACGCCTGTACATGAACTAAAACAATCTGGGATGTATATTGAGTGATTGATTGAATAATTGATTTATGTGAATAAACAGGATTCATAGAAAGGCCAGGTGTTACCCTTAGCCTGCCTGAATAATATCATGAAAGGCTAAATATGTCAGGACCATAGTATATGAAGGTATGTGATCGCCTACGAACCTCTTAATCCTTCTTTGTTAGTTTTATGTTTGTTTAGGGATCCCCCGGCTTTACACGCATATAATGCCTTTTTCTGCCAAAAGTGTTGTTTTTTTACTATTTCAGGCAATTTTTAAATTTTTCTCTCCGTAAAAACCATCCTCGTATGTCAAGAAATATTCTAAAGAATTTGCGAAATCGGTTCATCTGTTCTCAAGATTTGCGCTTAGAAACATATTTAGCGATTCATTTTTATATTATAGAATAGAATCACTACTGTGGTGATTTTATTGTAATTCCATGACAGATGACAGTATAAATATGGATTATATCAGTCAGTTATTTTTTAAACTGCGCTGGGTACATGCTATTCCACCTCCTTTTATTTGCGTCCTTAATGTTGCAAACTATGTAATTTGAAACTTGATAAGCAACCCCAGCCGAGGGCGTGAAATGAGCCGAATTCAATCTGTCAGTTCAAGTTATGTTGCGGAAGTTGCAATAAGGGTAGTCATTGGAGTAATAGGTACCCTCAGGGCTTGATAAAAAAAATATTTAAGCATGATATTAGCTATGCACCGTGCTGTTCCATACCGCGTCTAAAGTTAGATATGTTTAAAGAAGACATTTGACAGTAGAATGTATGGAATATTTGTCAGAATTCGGCAATGTTTAGCTTCATCATCATCATCATTTACAGCCCTGGGAAGTCCTGGGAAGACATAGGCCTCCCCCAACAACCTCCACTCCGACCGGTCGGAAGCAGCCTGCATCCAACCGACGCCTTGACCAGTTAAAACTAGCCTTCATTTGTCAATATTAAAACCTTGTCTATAGGTACAGCGTCTCACTCTAGCTGGCGCCTAAAAACGTTTTGTAGTAGATACTTTTTAAAACAAGCGTTCAATTGTGTTCCAACTATTTTGTAATGACAAAGCTAAGGTTAAACATTTTGTGTGTCAGTTTTTAAACAAAGTCTAAACAGCATATGACAGGAACGGTTGTTGGCGAAACTAAGTTTTTGATTTCGGTTGCAATGTATCGTCTTGCATGCTAGGTGCTCGGGTCTGGTTTCTCATGGCGATTGTAGTTAGTGCAGTGCCTGTTTCGCAATTAAACAATCCGAGGGTCAGTGGAGGGTGTAGGGCCCGGTGGTGGGCGCACAGCATATGATGGCTAAAAACGTTTTTGTAATAGAGATTTTTTAAATCGCGCATTTGACAGCCGTCTGTTTTGTAATAACACTGTACCTATTTAATTTGATAGATCCTACTAATATTATAAATGCGAAAGTTTTTATCATGGATGGATGGATGGATGGATGTTTGTTACTCTTTCACGTAAAAACGGATACTTTTTATCGCGGAAAAATATTTTTATGCCGGATAATTTCGTTGTTTTTTCTGCAGTCCACGCGGACGAAGTCGCGGGCGTCCACTAGTATATTTTGCTGTCTAAAGTCGTATTTAACGAAGAGTTATACCTTCACGAAGTTTATTAGTAGCATCGAAAGACGCGATGTGCTAATTAATTTCTTAGACTTCATTAAAATATTTTTATGTCGTAGGAAATTTTTTTAGCTGCGTGGTGTCGGCAGAGTAGAGTTTGTACCACCCCTGCCTGCCTGTGGATATCGTACGAGGCGATTAAGGGTTTCCGGTAGATGGGCAGCAGCGCCTCCCGTACTGACAACATAGTCCGAATATCACATTGCGGTCACCAACCCGTCTGCCCAGCGTGGTGACTGTTGGCAAAACTTTGGCGTGCCCTGGGGAGGCCTATGTTCAGCAGTGGACTGCAATAGGCTGAAGAAGAAGGAAAATTTATCATATCAGCTAAGTTTTATGTAATGACTTCAGCAGCAAATATTTCGGTTTCAATGATATTTCCTGCTATTGATAGACCAAATTTTTTTGAACCAGAATTCAAATCTGTACGTACGCTCCTCGTGAAAACTGAAGACTATATTTGAATTTTTTTTAAATCCTAATTGGGACAACATACTCTATTTTTCCGTATTCCACATAGGTATAAGAGCTAGCTCTTATAGATTTCAACATTAATCTGCTAGGCATATTATGCATGCACAAGGGAGAAAAATCCGCAAAATCACTATTTCCTAGTCTTTTTCTGAACAGCTCTATACTTTTAATAAGTTGTTTGTTCTATTTTCATTTTATTAGCCTTTTCTAAAGAGCGTCTTCCTCTTTTGTATTCTGTACAAAGTTAGTGTAACAAAGACGGCTTTAAACTTAAAATAGTGAAATACTTGCTCTGAGATACAAAACTTAAAGTATGTATACTGTACAGTTACGAGTATGAAATGATAATAGAATATATGTATGTTCTTGTGCCCTTGTATTAAGGTTTAAAGTCCATCAACAATGTATTCATCTTATTACACGCAATGGTGTACATTGTAGGTACATTTAAGTTCACCATATTATGCAAAATAGTATTTAATGTTTTATGTATCTTTTCATTTCCAATATAATGATATATAAATTTACTTTATGAATACTAATTTCATAAAAACCTTTATAAATTTAAATTTTCGCTTAACAGATTTACTTAATTAGAATACTCATCAAAAGTTAAGAATGTATTAAAAAAACATATTTATTATACTTACTCATTTATTAATATGCAGTATTTTAATATGTTTAGTTAAAGATATAAATTAATTTACAAATAAAATGTGACCCTATTCTGTTGGGCACAGCTGTATATTTTAAATGTGGTAGGCAGGTCGAAATATTATTTTAGTCAAATTAATTTTTTGATAATAAATTTTAATTATAAACTATCTATCGTGTTAATTATTATCATCCATAAATATAATTTCCAACTGAATACCTTATCAACTATAGAATAAGCTAATATTTAATTGTAATAAATATTAATAAAATTACTATATATTATCCAACGGGTCGTTAATTCCCATTAACTTCAGAACCGTGTCTAGACTTTGTTCTACAGAAACTTCAATATAAATGCAAATGTAAAGGAATGAGTTAATACATGGTGTAGAGTGACAGACAGCCAGACAAGTATTTAAGTGTTGACTTTAGCCAAACCACCGAATTATCTTGGAACATTAATACATTTTCAGATTTTTCGGATTTTGAGACCTTGGACGGATTGCATAATTTATGTAAATATTATATTAGTACACGTATATAAAAACAAAAAAGTTTCGTCACTTACTGTAAAAACTGGAATTAGGTATATAATTTAAAATGACCTCTTATTCTTAGTAATGGTATGTGTTTAGATTATTAGTATTTATAGTTACTTACAACCTGTATAACTTCAATAATTATAGACTATAGAAATGAAAGATTAAGAGATATTTGCATATTTATTATGATAACTATTGCATATTAATTCTACTATTTTTAGTATAACGAGAAATGTGGTTAATGCTAGAAATCAACAATACCTTTCTAAAAACTGAATGATTGATATTTACTCATAACTTCATTTCATTACAATATTTTTTTTTTTTTTTTATACAAAAAATCCGGAGTAAATACAGTAAAGTGTAATTAAGACACCAGAAAATATGCTCTGTATAACATTTTCTTCAATTACACTATCAGGCTAGCAATCTAACAACCACATCATTGACTTACTTTGTTTTAACACAAACTCTCACGGATATCAACAGAACAAACTAAAATATATCAAGTAGTCTATAAATTACACGGACACTGGCGCCTATGACACATGACGGCCTTACTAAAGCGATTGCTATGTAATAATGACGTTTGTTCTCATTACAGAACCTCCAGAACACAAGTATACTACAGAGCTAATAACGCATAGAAGTGGCTCACTCGCGAAACGCACCGCACTTTACGCCCCATAACAGTTTTACGACTAGCGCCGCACCGCGACGCGTCTTGCAATTTAACAGCGCAACGCGACGTCAACCCATATTTTATTGTGAATAAATTTTTTATTGACACCTACACGAAAGTTGTAAAATGAACAAAAACGCTCAAAGGCGCTACAGCCATTTATGATTCAATCGGAGACATGAATCACGGGGCTTATATTGGTCGGTAACATTGCGTTTTACAGCTATGAATTTGGAGCTTAACACGAGAGAGTAAAAATAGTAATGGATACTCGTGTAAGCTTTTATTGTACATTCATCTAAATTTAGGGCAAACAGTGAACTTGACACGTGATATCATTATTATTTATAATGAAATTCAGACTTAATAGAATAAAAATTAAAATAATTTACATTTACATTTTGTTTCATCCTATACAATATTTATTATAATTGACAAAATAAGTTTGTTTTTTTATTTCTTTGTTACCTCTACGCTTTATTTACTCAACCAATATTCTTGCAATTTTGCATACATACTGGGTGTAAAAAGACAACTTTGTTCTTGTAATACCTCATATTCTTTGTAACATAACGATCATTTTTTTCTATAGAAGCACCCCTGGGAAACCACTAAAGCTGTAGTAAACCGTATGTATTCGTTACTGAGTAACGGGTACTGCATCAAGTACCGAGTAACGAAATGTTACCCAGGAATTCGTCTCGTTACTCGCATGTTTCGTATCATGGGTATTTTTCGTATAATACCTACACTGTTTCAGATCGCAAGTGGTGTATTGATACGTTTGTTTTTGATCGTATGTTCTACCAATGCGCGTGATGTGGTTCATTTAAATCGCTTATTTCAAAGAACGGTGATTAGGTTTATTTTTTTAAATCGTCAGTCTTTTACTTTTCTGTACTATTCTTTACAATATAATTTAAGTTTGTGGTTAAAATTTTCTAAATAGTAAATCCATTGCAAATTTGGTATATTACGTCACGTTACGTCGATACGACTCGATACCATACTACATACTATAGTTACTATACCATATGCGGTATCAGAAGTAACGAGTTCGGTAACGATACGATAGTAACGAGTACTCATGGTTAAAGTAACGAATACATACGGGTACGCTTTTATTCGTTACTTTTACACCTCTAGAAACCACGTGTTTCCAAGATATTGAGGTCTAAAGGTACATCAATTAATATTATCATTTTTCTTTACATAAATTCATCTGAAATCGGTTCATTTTTTTGACGTACATGTACTTTTACATTGCTTGCAATAAAATGACAGTATTTTTTCATAATTTTTTGTCGTTTCCCAGAGTTGATCCCATAGAAGAAAATGATCGTTTACAACAGATACGGATATATATCCATATCTTAAAGAAAGTTACCATATCCGACCCAATGTTAAGAATAAGTTTAACGCGCTGTACTATGTAGACGCATTGTAACGTACATGTACTGCATGCCAGTTGCACGAACATCATTGCTTGCAATAAAATGACAGTATTTTTTCATTATTTGGATAGATCATCCCAATTTTTTCGTCCCGTTTACCCAGGGTCATATCTCGATTCCATAAAAGATAGAAAATGATCGTAAGCTTACAAAGAATACGAGGTGTTAAAAACATTGTTATCTTTTTATACCCTGTATAGTTGGGAGTACGGAGAAGAACATAGGCGTTCTGTGTTCCACGCGGACGATGTCGCGGGCAACACCTATATACTATATAGTTTACTATAAAACTATCTTTTTCTAAATTACATACACTCATAAATAATACTAGCTTATGTCTATAACCTTTTTATGAAAAATCTGATGGATACCAAATAAGGAAATATTTTACAAGCTTTCATTTTATTTCCGGAATGAAATGAATGAATTTCACAAAAAATAAACTTAAATTTTAGAAAAAAGTTGTGAACATACTTAATATAGGTACTAAATAAAAGGTTGTGATTTAATCTTACAATACAAACCTAACTTGAAGTTTCGACTAGCATTACATTATAATTCCAGCCTAAGCCAGTCTAGTCTTCTCCGATTACGCGTAACGCTCCTTCAGAATTATAGCGGCACATTGTAATGGCGCTAGCATCTCAAAACTTTATAAAAATGTCATACGTTTTCGCTTAGTTCCATAAACTTCACAGGAAAATAATAGGGCGAATGTAACAAGAGGCAGTTAGCAACTACTGAGCGTTTGATGAAATTTCCATAGGTTTAAATATTCATAGAGCGATGAGGACATTCAACCGGGGACAGCGTTGACAGCTCGCGATTATTGTTTACTCTACGACTTTGGTGGCAACCTCATTTATATTCATAAAGGGTGACTTGCATTACGTCGTGCATTTGAATAATTGGATTTTATAACTATGTTAAAATTTTGTAAATATGAGGTGTCAGCGGGTTGTGAAGCGCTTTTATGATGAAGCCTCGTCTTTTATCATAAATGTAATAGAAACTCAGGAATAGACATAATATAGACACGCCTATGTTCGCAAAAATGGTCACTAGAACTGCAAGGTCATAAAGGAGATCTTGCAACCACGTTTATAGCATTTCGGGGACAGATAATAGATGATCTGTGATGACAAGTTGCCCCTGAATAGACAGTGACAGTAAATACTGTGGTAACTGTTGGTCGCTGATGATAAAATATATGGTCATAATTATGAACTTGAGAGCCGATACATTGATATATACCTACTTACCTAATTACTTGTTACTAAATGGAGGCAGTCAATCTATAATATTTATGGCACATTTCAAGGCTTATCAATATCTGGTCTTTAGTCAATATTAGAAGCATGCATAAAATACACTTGAAAGCAGAAATCAAAAGAACAAAATTTCATTTTAGCAGGAACTTTTTTAAAATCCATTATAACTTAATGCGATATCTACTCAAGAGAGATTGAGATTCACTGACTAACTTCAATTTGTACATCAAAACTGAATACGAATAGTGCTCGAAAATCTCAAGCAATTTCTAATAAAATTATATAAAAGTTAGTCTCAGTTCTTTACCAATCGCAACTCAAACTCGAAGGGAGATGCAAACTGATCGAGTTAATTAAGAAAATAACAAGATAGTGAGTTTCGAGTGAGTTTCCTAGCTCGCCGCTGGAAACTCTGCACTAGTGCTTAATGGTGAAGTTTGTAACATGTGTAGCGTAAGGTGTCTGCTAGGTTACTTACCTATATCAAAATTCGATCAGGCCCGTAATAGTTTATGGGCTAATTAGCTAGCTAGAATAATATCTTAAATGGATCACATATACCCCACCTAATTTCGAAAACACGTTTGTTTGTTACCGCTTCACGTTAAAGAACAAGTATTCTAGAAGGACGGGCGTGGACGGAAGGAAGTGGCTACCTACTGTTTATGCAGGAAAAAAATCTGATTTTTTTTCTACAGTCCACGCGTACGGCGAAAGTCATATAAATACATGCATACAATCACACCTATCATCCTCATAAAGATTGGGTGGCATATATATATTTTTTTCATAATTAATATAATTAAATATACACACATTTTACCTAGTCCCACACTAAGATTCCTAAGGTCTTGTGTCGTGGGTACTAAGCAACGGTATATAACTACATAGATAAGTATAGAAACATCCATGACACGGAAACAAACATCGATATTCATCATATCAATGTTTGCACCTACCGGGATTCGAATCCAGGACCTATGGCGTCGCATATTATGTGTCAATATACAACCAGTTCTCACCAGTCAACTGATCTTAACGCCGTTTTTGAGACATAGATACACTCTAATAATCTAGCGGCACCGATAACAAATAAGTATCATATCAAATAAGTGTCACACTAAATAAATAGTTGTTCGTTGTAAACGCCGGAGCCTCGTTCAATATTTACCAGGGTGAATCAAATACCTGCTTATTATATAAATAGTCGGTGTCACTTTACAACGTGCATAACTCGCACACTTATATGCAGTCATTAAAGCCAAAACCCATTAACCTGTCCACGTACATAAAACTGCACTAAAACATATGATATCTTCGTCATGCCAGCTCATAGTAACTACTCAAAATCTGCTCAATCATTTCAGTTTAGTTTGCTTTGCGAGCTAGTTTCCTATTCCTAATAGGTGCTTGCACTACTCAGCAATAGTTTTTGTCGACGATTGCAGGAGAGGTTTAATTTGCAAAATTGTAATGTTCGTCTCTGGACGTTAAGAGGAGGGATTAAGGGGTTATATCCACTTGCGAGGCAGAAAAAACGTTTTTTTGTGATTTTTTTCCAAAAGCATTTTGTTTTATACATTAATGGAAAAAAGTACTTAAACAGAATTAGTACTTTAACAATGCGGTTTATTTAAAAAAATATTTCCCCTGCATGTAGGATCTGCGGAGGACCTCCAAAAAAAAGTCGCTTGCGTGAGCAAGATATCTTTCAAATTATCGAAAACCAAAAACCAAAAATATTTGTTTTATAATAAATAATACACATTCCTAATGAGGTGCTTGCATTTCAGTAACTGAGAACTGCTTTATGTTGTATTATTCAGTTTTTGTCGACGATTCGCAGGAGAGGTTTAATTTCGCAAAATTGTAATGTTCGTCTCGAGGCTAAAGGAAGCGTTAAGAGGAGGGATTAAGAACGCTACAATAGATGAATCCTGGCTCCGTTATGATGGGGTCTTATCATTATCAATTTTATTTATTTTATTCTTGTTATATACAGGGTGTGGGTGACAGTCAGGCAAATACGAAAATCCTGAACAAGTACCATTGTGTTGAGTTATACGACAGTGTTATTACTCGCAGGAAATTCGCGCCAATTGTATCGGGCGATCCTGTGACTAATTAAATGGGCTTACTGGTTATTGTGTGCCACATTGCTGTTTTTTGGATCACTTGTGACTCTCCATTAGTGTTGATCAGTTATTTGAACTTTTTTGAGGGCAACTTTTTTTTTTGAAAATCACCTTTTGGTAAAATTTTTATTTTTAAGTCATTATCTAAGGCCTATTTAAACGGAGAAAACAATTTTTTTCCTGAAATATGAAGAAAATGTCGGAAAATTTTGGAATTTTCCTGCGAAAATTTTCAGTGTTTCCCGCTTCAGAATCATGGTCTGAAGTCATGGTATCAATATTTGCCTGGCTGTCACAAACACCCTGTATAATATTTATGTTCTTGTCCTTATCTAATTATTTATGAGGCCGTGGTCTGCGCAATATGGTTTCATTCGAAACTCATAATGCCAAGAATTTGGCATTTGTTTTACGCCCGCTAAATAGTGCCTACACAGGTTGTTAGACTACACAATATCTTTTACCCAAATTTAATTTAAATTTATGTTCAAACAGGTAGCATTTAATTAGGTGTAATGGCCGTTTTTAGCGAAGTGCATGTAATATGTTAATATCTGGTGATCAATTTATTGTTACAATTTAATGTTATTTTATACAGAAAAACAATATACAATCATAATGCACAAAGGCGTTCTTATCCTTTAAAGAGATTCACCTATATATTATGGTGAGTGTATATTATATACTGTATATTGATGATCGCAGCGCATCTCCCCGTGGTTCTTACTTTATGTTCTCGAGTTACTGCGTGTGGCGAAGTTGCCTCGTTAGTGGCAGAGTTTTCTTGAGCATGAAAGTGCTCAGTTGCTTCTTTATGTAGATGCGTTGTTGAGGATTTATTTGCTATCTTTGGATTATTAATATTAATATTATATTATTAATATTCACACACTTCACAACACATTGACGTAGTCCCACACTAAGATCCCTAAGGTCTTGTGTCGTGGGTACTAAGTAACGGTATATAAATACATAGATAAGTATATAAACATCCATGACTCGGAAGCAAACATCGATATTCATCATATCAATGTTTGCACCTACCGGGATTCGAACCCAGGACCTATGGCGTCGCAGGCAGGGCCACTACCAACTACACCAATCGGCCGTCTTTATTATAGATGTATTTTTAACTTTACTAAAGTATAGAATAAATACTAACGCCCGTATTCTTATTGGAAATATAAATGTCCACAATGATAATAATACTCTTAGTAGGTACCTAAATCAATTCAAGTAATTTCACCTTTGTTTCACCATATAAAAATATAGTTTATTTGATTACATACCCTTAAAGCTTAGAATTTTTACACAACGGTTCATTTACCATGTATATATTTTTATATATATGTATATATTTTTTTTAATTAGCAAGGCAATCATTTGATCGCCATCGCGTCTGTAAGCAAGATGCGGCCTAGGGTGGTACATGTTTGCCTAGAAAGTGCCTATTCACTCTAGCTTTGAAGAGACCAATATTGTATTATTATGTTTAGAAATTAATTGATATTACTAAACACACAAATTTAATCTTCAATAAAAAAAAAGTTAATTTCATTTTACCAATAACATTTAGTAGTGTTATGATAATAATATAATTTTATTTGTAGTAGCTAGATTCTATTTAATTAGTACCTATGTTATTTGAATTACACACTCCAACACAATATTTTCTTCTGTAGTAACTGAAACTCATATTCATCTCAACTTGAAGCACTCAAGAAGGCTCAGTAAAGCCACAAAACCCAGCGCACACAATATTTCGTATGTAAGTCTGTTTACTCCAGTCTTAAGGCCTAGTACACACTACGATTAAACACACGAGTTTGATTGTACATCTAAAAATGTACAAAATGTGTAACATTAGCTTTCTATATATGGTGTAACAGAAAGGGTATATTAAGCGAAAGGCTATGTAAATAGCCCACTATAGAGAACCTATTTCCAAAATTTGAGACTCGAAATCACATTTTTATTTTTCAAGATTGTATGAAAATTCCTGAGATATTTAAAAATTCTCCACACTATCGGGAAAAATAAACATGTGATTTCGGGTCTCAAATTTTGTGGATAGGTTCTCTACAGTGGGCTATTTACATAGCTTTTCGCTTAACATACCCTTTTTGTTACACCCTGTATACTGAATTAACTAATTAACTGTACGTGTATTTTCGCGTTCTGTTATCGTCAGAAGTATACCAATTTTCACACCCACTTTTTACCTGACAGCTTATGCTCCACGGGGCAAGGGGTTAGTCTGCCATTGCTTTACCGGTGCAAACATTCCATATCCCAGTAACCGGTAGCGAATTCAAATGGAATATGCTACCAGGTAATTCTGACCAAAAACTATTGTTAGGTATCATTGCCATTACTCATCCGATTTATAACAGTGTAGATAATATTTCTTTGGGTCCTAATATCGAACTTACCGATACCCTTTTTCAGCGTTTCTCGCGTTTAATCGTAGTGCGTGATAGGCCTAAGGCTTTCAACCAAGATGGAAGACCAACGTACTCAAAACTCTCGGCTTTAATGATATTACTTGGTGGCTCTTAAAGAAGCGTGTGATTCTCAAATGCAACGTCGTGACCCACTCGCTCCGTGAGACGTTAATGCATATTGAGTTTAGTTCGACGTCTGTGCATTTGAATTTCAAAGGGGATTTACGTGAAAGCATTCTTTGTTGTGTATATTTAAGTGCGCTAGGATTTGCTGGCTGAAATACTATATCTAGTTATTTTAAAATATTTATACACTAATAAACATAATAAAGTCACGCCCATTTATGTTGTAAAGTTAAAGTAACTAACTAATTTCTTCCTAAAGTGGATGTGTATTTTGTATGTTCTATCCTAAATTATTTTTAATGTAAGTGTACCAGGTAAGCTGGTAGAGAATGCCACTGTGGGCATTAAGTTTGCCTTTGCACCAATTTATAAACTGTTGTATACAATTAAGAATTCATCCCTCTATCTAAGGTTAAAACCTATCCTTTACGCATAAGCAATCGATGTGAATATAACCTGCTGGTTTATCGTAATATTTCTCTATTTATCCTTTACCTTTCAGAAAACATGAGCGAGGGAACTACATATCACGAACTGTCACAAAATGTAACTCTGCATTGATTATAGTGCATCTCACATTCACAATGATCCTACTTTGAGAGTTCGTGGTATCTTTATTCTCTTTATAACAGGTGAAACGCATTCGAAACGGAATCGTTGTAGAAAAATGGCACAAAATAATAGCTAACTAACTTGGCGGTGAAGTAATTAGACACATTTTTGCACGCCACAGACATTTTCTTTAATTATATCATGCTTCACTTACATCTGCATTCAAGTCGTGCATTTTAAGACTTCATGTAGCCCCTTCTCCTCTAACTATAGAATACGTATACTAATATAGTATGAATAGTAGGGGAGCATGTGATCGAGAGTTTAGCTGAAGTTAGATTAGCATATGGAAGGATACTCAGGTCACGTTTTGACGGCCGATTGGTGTAGTTGGTAGTGGCCCTGCCTGCGACGCCATAGGTCCTGGGTTCGAATCCCGGTAGGTGCAAACATTGATGTGATGAATATCGATGTTTGTTTCCGAGTCATGGATGTTTATATACTTATCTATGTATTTATATACCGTTGCTTAGTACCCACGACACAAGACCCTAGGGACCTTAGTGTGGGACTAAGTCAATGTGTTGTGAAGTGTGTGAATATTTATTTATTTAAGAGTGGGTATACTGCTAGAAAAAATTCAGATTTCACCCGCACGATTCACAACCCCCGCACTTATTCGAAGCATCGAGTACATCGAATATGGTGACGTCATGTTTTGCACAAGCACTGTATACGTAAAAAGGTCAAATAAAAATGCTAAGTTGAGCGTATGTAGGTTCTTGGATCACAACATAAATAATTTTTGGTGATTCTGCTAATATTATAAACGCGAAAGTTTCTAAGTATGGATGAATGGATGGATGGATGGATGTTTGTTACTCTTTCACGTAACGGCCTCCTCTACATCTTCAATTTTTTTGCCGCATCTGTGGCAAAAACACGAGTGAAATACTTGACCGTGTCAGATTCAGGTAGATAGACAAATTATACATTTGAAATGAAAAACTTCAGTATATATTTTTTGAATCGATAATTTACCGAATATTTTTCATTCTAAACAGCGTAAATAAAATACAGAATATGAAGTATTTTGAATGCATTTCGCTTAATATATCCCTTTTTCACACTGTGTATATTGACTCATCTACATGGTGTAACAAAAAGGGTATGTTAAGCGAAAAGCTACGTAAATAGCCCAATGTAAAGAACCTATCCATAAAATTTGAAACTCGAAATCACGTTTATTTTTCCGGATAGTATGGAGAATTTTAAAATATCTCAGGATTTTCATACAATCTTAAAAAATAAACATGTGATTTCAAGTCTCAAATTTTGTGGATAGGTTCTCGACAGTGGGCTATTTACGTAGCTTTTCGCTTAACATACCCTTTTTGTTACACCCTGTATAATTAAAATAAAATCATACAGGGTGTAACAAATGGGCCATTTTTATTGAAATACTTTATGTATTAAGCACACTATTAACCTATCCACAAGATTTGAGACTGAAAATCCAATTTAGTGTGTAAAATATACTAAGATATTTAATAATAATTTTACATTCAGCCGTCTCGAATCATCCACCAGTATACAAAACGGTATAATTCCAGGTATAATACGTCTCTCGCCGCAACGGTCACGTACCCAACTACCAACTTACCTCCATCGACGGAAAAATAACAAAACTAACATCACCAGTAACATTTTTACATTAACTACGTAGATAGTGGCGACATCGTTGAAGGAGCCCATAAGTTTGCAGAGCTCTACGTGCTTGTTACGCAACCATTACGCAGATGTCATTACAGGTGACGGATTCGCTGCAGAATATTATTCTGGTTAATCCAATTTTAGCTTATAATATTGTGCTGACAACATAGTGCAAAAATCACACTGTGGTCACCAATAGCTTATGGGCAAAATATAGCAGTAGCTTTGTGGCGTGCCCTGTGGAAGACCAACGTCCAGCAGTGGACTGTGACAGGCTGAAGAAGACGCGGTTAGTAAAACGCGAGTAGGGTATAGTAGAAGACTTTTCGTAGTAGACTACGGTTTCGTAGTTTACTACACGATTACTACGGCAATACGCTGCGTAAAGATTATAAAATTAAAAACAATTTGAATAACAAAAGCTGTCAAAAGCGACAATGGGAACATATTGTGATGCCCATGACAGTCCTTTACGTCATATTATTATGGCGTAATAAAATCGCTGGCTATTAGGGTTCCTTTGATTTTTAAAATCGTAATTGTTGAAAATGTTTTTTTGATATCTAGATCACGTTCGAACTTAATCTTAGTACCTAAGATGAGCTTTAGAATACCAAAAGTTAGTACACCAGACTATAATCAGTATGATCTTGGTTGCAAATTAATTTTATCTTCATATTTGAACACTTTGGCTTTTGGTGTAGAAGTAGGCCAAGACGGAGATGACAGGACAGCCTCAATAAGTTTCTGCCAGGGTGGACGGAGTTAGCAAAAAAACCGAGACGTTTGGAATCAAAAGGAGAGGGACTTTGCCCAGAAGTGGGACACCATGATGGTTACATAAAAAAAGTTGAACACCTAGACATACAGGATAAGATTTAGACCCTACTTACGTACAGAATCGCAGTTAGAATATCCGATTCACCCTTGACCGGTCTCTCGCTGCGCGAATAATTTGCATCGCGACAGTATTTAATTACAGAACCCGCGCTTATTGAAATTAATGAAACACTGATTTGTGCACCATCAGTGGACATTATACGCGGATGTACGAATAGAAGAGGCAACATAACATTATTATACAGGATGATTTTTCGTCGCCACCCTTACGAAGGTTACGTACTCTATACATCAAATAAAGTAAGTTTATGCCATAAAAAAATTGCTGGGAAACGATGTTAATTTTTTTGAAAAAAAACAAGAATTAATTACTCGATCGGGCGAAATTTATGTGTTTGTGTTAGTTTTCTTATAGCCAGATTTAAATTATTTTTCGTAAAAAATGTCATAACACGCGTCTATGTGCATTTATGCAAAAAAAACGCAGTCTTTTTTCTCAACTATGGGCCCTAATATCTTAGGAATATCTTAGTTTTCGGGAACGTTGACGACCAAAAATCATCCTGTATTTTTGTAGATGTGAAACATAGACGGCTATGTTCCCCAAATCGGATGATCGTGAAGGAGATCGCACAGCCATGTCTAACGAGGACAAATGCAAAAGATCAGTGACAAATGCTAGCATATCGCTTGTGAGAATGCCTGAGTTTCTTCTATGGCTATGCCGATATGCCTGGAAGGAGATGCTTCCCTCTGATTACGTAAAAGAAATAGCAAAGCCGAATCAGGGGGCACGTTTTGTATTCCAGGGAAACCCCATATTACCAGGGCTATTTTCATAGTATTTCACTTTCACATACCTCTTCCGTTACACCCAGTATAGTAAAAGGTAGTCAAGTTCATATAATATAAATTGTTCCATGAGTCCTTTACACAGCCTTACCGCAGTAAGCTATCCTAACTCTGTCAAAACGCTTCCTAGCTCCACGTCATCGGATCTTTTCCGTGAGGTTAGCATTTAACGTGATCGCCATTGTTCGCCACAGATTAATAAATCACCACAACATGGCGGCCGCGAAGGGGGGTGGGTTTAATTTCGGAGGGGGTCGGGGTACTCAAACAAGCGCAGGCTAAAAATACTTTTTGGCCACAACGCGGTACAAGTCCCAATTTAATTTTAGAGTCGCACCTGTTTTGTTTGCGACGGTATTCGGCGAATCTTGATGGAAATATAATGTGTAGATGAGAGATTCTATGACCGTTAATATAGCCTATATGTTGACAACACTGTATAAAGAAGTTAGGAGTATATTAGAAGTTGTCTCTAGTCAACCCTGTCAAAATCATTACTTCCGTGCTTCACTCGTAGGAACCATTTAGGCTTAGGTTGCACTACGGCTAAACCGCCGCAGTTTTTAACCGCCTGATTTTGTGAGTGAAGGAAACTAATAGAAGCGGCCGCACTGACAGCTTTTTTCCGCGACTGATTTTAAAACTGCGTTTTGTTACATGACTAGCGGGTAAAAACAGCGCAAAAAATTTATTCTCATAGAAATCATTTTCGTGGTTTTTAACCGTAGTGTGTGCATCTCGAGCGGTTTCGCGGTTGACCGCTTGCGGGAAAAACACGTAGTGCGGCCTCAGTCTAAAGTAGAAAAAATACTATGTAGTCGCTGATTAAATTCTAATATTCTACATTGTCACATGATAAAGGGAAGAAAACTAATTAGTTATTGTTATATTATTTTCTTTATTTAAAATAAACAGATAAATTTAGCAAGTGCGCCATGGTGCGGACAGTGAATATTTAATGAAATTTGCAAGTACAAACGAGAATTGGTGCCTTCTTTTTCGGTAAAAATTACTTTTAAATGGAGTACTAACCAACAGCTACATAACCCTTAGGAAAAAAGTTTTTTAGTCGAAAACGTTTAATATTTCAAAGTAAAAAATAACTCCAGTTTTATTGTTTACTAGCCAACATAGCAAAAATTGCATATTTTAAAATTTTAATATTTCATGTATAGAATGAAAAGAAATGCAATAAATGCATATTCGAGATTTATTTAATACCTACTCGACTTTCGACTAAATGTGACGTGAAAAGCATTTAACGTTTTACCACGGTTTTGTCTAACGCTACCATATTACGTTCCAAGTATACAATGTTTTATTGACGTGTGACGAATCTCGTAGAACTGTTAAAGCCAGTTCTCTTACAAGCCAAAAGCGTCTCTAGAGTTCTATTCTCGCATCCTTCGACATCTCTAAGCTCAATATTAACAAAAAACTTTTTTTTAAATGGCGGATATTTTAACATTTATACGTATATCGGTTTAAGTTACGGCTAACGAATAGATTTCTATTTCGGACATCTGATAGCTGCTAAACATTCCCGATCTCGAGTACCTACATTAGTAATAGTAATAACTACATCCAACAGTAAGATCTGACCCTACACTGTCTTAACAGCATCAAACTTGAAAGGGATCAGTTTGGCGGACACACATACGCGGGATGTTGTTGACAGATTCCAGATAGGGTGCAACGGCTCCTTTGTACCTTTATATACGCTTCCCACTGTATATGTTTCTACCATGTTTGTTTTGTTTCACTATTGCTATTGTATCTCTATATCTTCTATATCTTAGAAACCTATGTTGTTATAAAGCTGACATTTTGCTATTAGATATTAAGACGAATGAGTCGAGTTAATTTCGAAGGGCACAAGAATCGAGGTGTAGGGGTTTTTCCAAAACTCTCTCTGTTGATGAGCGCACTTTACGGGATTTTCGCAGGGATTTATGCCTCACATCCACCGTAAGGTCGATTTGGTCTTATTTATACCGGATCCCAGAGACGTTGCTTTACGACAGGTGGCAGCACTTAATATACGAGAAATGTGGAATGAACAGGTATTAACGCGGTATATGAGGGTAAAAATAAAGATACTCGAGTTTGTTATTAATTGAAAGCTATTCTTTAAAAATAGCATAATTTTTGTTAATCTCATTGGTTTCTTTTTTAAGCCCAGGATAAAGGGTTATTGCTTATACTCGTACCGAGAAAATAGCTTTTTACAATTTTATTTCACAAAATAGACGAATTACCTCGAAAAATGTTCATCATAGAAGGCACGGTAGTGTGTAGATAGTGTTCTGGGTCAAATATTTCAGTTTATATAGAAAAGGAGTCAGTTACCTTGGGAGCAAAATGCCTATAAAGCAAAATCACAAATCGCACAATTATACGAAGTTATATTTTTTCGAAAAAAAAAACGTTCTCTATTAATAAACTTCTTACTTAGTCACGTTTTAAAATGAAAGTAAAATAATTTGTAACCTTATATTTTAACGAGAGCACGGATAATAGGGATGGAAGAAGAGGACATATTAAGCCGACCCATAGCCGACCCCAATTGAATGAAAACATTGCAGAAAGAAGAAGAAAAACGGCGCGGCATTGTACTCTCGCCATCTGACTGGAAGCCGTCAAACCTGATGAGTTATCACCGCCAGTTAATATGTTTAATGTTTAGGTACCAACACATGCCGAGACAATAATGTGTTTCCAAGGGAATGTCTCGAATTGAACATAAATTTTACTACGGTGATAAAGACGGATATTCTATTATGAGGAATTTGCTTTAATTAAATGTGTCAGCTTTATTACTTTGTTGTTAGTCACGTATTAATATATATTTGTGATATAATATAGCTGTTTGTAACAAAGTAATTCGCAAAACTTAGATTTCCTATTATCCTATAAACATATTTAAGTTCCTTTGTTTATTATATTCAAGTCTCCTAATCGAAGCCTGTCTGTCCGTCCGTAGGCCAGTTTATGCCCTAAATACAAAACTTGCATTCTTCGATCATATATTGGTAGATGGCTCTCTATAAACGATCCGTAGTTAGATCTAAACTGTTGGAGCGAAAGACTTAAGTTGGGTCAAATAACCTTATATCTAGTTGTAACACATTTGCACCTGACATATATTGATTAGTCTTGAAAATAACTCTAATCTATTTAAATAAAGTATAAAATTGTAAGCGACTTGTTACTTTTCTTTCGCGCTTACCTTATCGCTGCCGCTAGGAACATAGGAATAATGGAGTCGCAATCGTAGGCCAGGAAATTGAACAAATTTATGGAATGAGCCTACGAAATAGCCCTAAATGCTTGTAATTTAAATTTCCTACGTACTTTGGCATCGCGAGACGATTGAACGCTAAAAACGCTGGGATGTTCTACTTTTCCGTGTGTATCTACATAAATCGATTGACGGCCGATTGGTCTAGTAGGTAGTGACCCTGCCTGCGACGCCATAGGTCCTGGGTTCGAGTCCCGGTAGGTGCAATCATTGATATGATGAATATCCATGTTTGTTTCTGAGTCATGGATGTTTCTATACTTATCTATGTATTTATATACCGTCGCTTAGTACCCACGACACAAGACCTTAGGGATCTTAATGTGGGACTAGGTTATGTGTTGTGTAGTGTGTGTTTATTTAATTTAATTAAAACTCTGTTTTAGCTAAACTTTGCCTTAAATTGCAGATTTCCTTACATTTTACTATTATTAAATATATTTTAAACCGTGTCTAACTTTACACGCACAATTAGTATCTCTAACTTTAGACGTATTTTAATAACACCGATAAAATTGAAGCGGACTACGTCGTAGGTGTCCTTATGTATACAGTTTACACAGATAGCGCACGGGTTTCCTTCAGTGTACATGTAAATATAGCGCACTTTATTGCCCACCTCCATGTTATGCCTTTACCATATCTAACCATCGCACGTACAGTCCTGATACAAGTTTATGGTCATAGTTCGAATTCCACCTTACATCCAAGTCATAAACCACACGAAGGTTCCGATCTAAAGAGACATGCACGAGTAAAGATTGACGACAGCGACATAACTTATCTAAACGTCATATTATATAGGTATACAGGGGGCAAATTCTCGAAAAGTTTCAAGTTGGAACGAAGTCAAAACGGAACCATTGTAGATGCTCAGAACAAAGTAATAATTACTTTACGGTGACGTAATTAGACACGTTACAGTACGAGGCAGATATTTGTTTTTATCCTGTCATTCTTGCTTTGCACCGCGTTTCGTTATCGGTTCGTTAGTGGTTGCATTCGGCTCAAAAAATTTCCAGAATTTCCCCCCAGAGCAAGATAATCATGACAAGACAGAGTAAGTTTGTGTATACCTGTCGCGACTTTAGTGAGTTTGGGGAGGAGTATGTAGACCCGTTCTGCCCCCTGATTACCTAAAAGCAGTAGCAAAGCCGAAGCCGCGCGATCGCGATAATTGAGTGTGTGCGTGCGCGCAACGAGCGCTCGGCGTCCTCCCGCGCCCCGCACCTCGTCCCGCGCACGTACACACTCTCAATTATCGCAATCGCACGGCTTCGGCTTTGCTATTGCTTTTAGGTAATCAGGGGGCTAGTCAGGACTGCTTATTGAGACTGTAATGAAACAGCTTTACAAGCCAGAATATGACGTAAAGTTAATTTCATAAATATTATAGGGACGCTTCAGGTAAGAAAAACTACTAGAATCTGTTTACATCATTGTTTTATATAATATTACGTACGTCTTCCTGAAATTGTTGCAGCTTACAGCAAATGCACAAATCTAAATTTAACTGATATTATCTTTTAATAAATGAAATTGTATTAGGCTGAGAACGTGTGATACGAGTATGCGACATTCAAAATTAAATTTACATTTACGCTTTTGCGTGACCCCTAGTCTATGGATCATCATCATCATCAGGCTATTGCAATCCACTGCTGGATGTAGGCCTCCCCCAGGGCACACCACAAGACTGCCATGGGGGATATTTGCTCATAGTCACCACGCTGGGCAGGCGGGTTGGTGACCGCAGTTTGTATTTTGGATTATGTTGTCAACACGGGAGGCGCTGCTGCCCACCTCCCGGAAACCCTTAATCGCCTCGTACGATACCCACGGGCAGACATGGGGTGGAGGGCAGACAGTCTATTGATATATTTTCCTAAATTTGGCAATACTCAATGTATAACAACAATGTAGTATTAAAATAGATACGTGACAGTTTGTATGTTGAACTTACAGCTCATACAGCGTCTAAACGAGCAACATTTTCTGGCAATAACTCAAGTATTGGCTACGATATTGCAGAAGTTACAATGTTTGTTTTAAATGAGAGTTTTGTAAAAATACTACCTACTCGTGTGTAGTATAACTAGTAGTTCATGTAAAATTTAAACGTGAAAGGTTCCGGAAATGTGATAATGTTAGTTACTCTTTCACACAGAAACTAGCAAACGAATTTTGATGAAACTGGAAAATTTAATAGCTTAGGATAGAATAGAATAGTTAATTATTATCACCCGATCTCCTTTCGTGCATGAGTTAAGAGTCAACTAAGGAATATTATCTCAGGCGATGAGCTAGAAACTCGTCACTTATCATATACATCAGCCTGCTACATATGCTAAATATAATTGTGGGATCTCGTCCGTAATGCTGCCGTTCTGGCTACCCCATTATGAGAAACAGAGTCTTGTAAATATACATATATGTATAATCATACATATAATCACGCCTTTATCCCTTACGGGGTAGGCAGAGCACCTGTATCTATGTATACATATATGTTCGCGTTAAATCTGTTCGTGTTACCTACAATGAAATGAAATAATTGTTTATTTAGTTAAAACATGCTACAATAAAGTATTTAATTATTAAATTATTAGATCAGAGACATGATTCGCCAAAAAAATGTGAAATGCAGCAAAAGGATCCAGAAAAAGCCGCGAGCAATCGCCAGTCATGCACAGGTAATTGTGTGTTCCTAGTGTTAGTATGTACTACTGGGTATGTCTAGATAGCGCATTGTGAGGTGTGAACGGATATTGGCGCGGTGCGAACTGGGGCAGTGGAGCGGCGCGCCGGTGACTATGAATTTAAAATTGCACTTGGATTGCATACTCAAGCTACATGATTGAAGCCAAGGCTGGGAAACGTCTGATTTTTACAGTACAAGGTAACCAATGGACATCGACATACGATACTTCGTGTTTCCGATCTTTATAATAAAATTTATTAGATTTTTTTCCATGCGTGGATGGACAGGATAAATTTTATTCATCGCCTACATTACTTACGCGTGAGTTATTATCCACGGTTGTCCTATAATATTATAAACCGAAATATCATTTCATTATGGCGAGTAAAATTAACGCTCGTGTGCCTAAAATACCCTGGCTTGGTTAAAAGGTAGGTAAATATCCAAATGAAAACGCAGACCTCGGGGATTACAGGCTCAGATATTAATATTTGTTTCACTTTAATTTAACTACACATCTAGACCTTCTCCAGGCCATTAATGAATATTTTGTGCGTCATTAATATTCATAGTAGTTTTAGAGGTACGTTTAAATTTTAGACTATCTTTAGGTACAAATACCCGAATGTTTTTTGCTTTAATCACTTGAAATATGAGAAGGTAAGTATGTATAGGTATATTAGTTTTCCTTGACTAACCTGAATTTAAAACTGGATTAAAAGTTTTTATCGATTATTTATTAATAAATATAACCTAGGGGGTCATTTTTTTTTAGTGCCATAGTTATAAGAAAAAGCATTATATAAATAACAATTTCAAGCTAAAGTTATTTAAATAAATAGAGATTAATAATAAATATGTTAGAAGAGTAAGCTATATTATATCATATCTATTTTTGCCTAAAAGGTAACAAAGCATGAAATAGTTTGACCTTTACACAACGTGTTCTGTGTTTACATATATCTCTCATACATATCTCTTTGGCGCGTGTAAAATTGTGTTCTTCCATTTCTGTGGAGATGTTGGGTAATACTTTATTAGTCTTACTATAAATTCCTCGAGGTATGTTAATTTAAAGTAGTAGTAACTTTGCCCACATTTTCAACCCCTTAAGGGTATAATTTCGAGAAATCCCTTCCTATAAGATCTCTACGAGTACGCTATACAAAGAACACCTTTCAAGTTTCAGGACTCTACGGTAATTTATATAGATATTAAAAGTGGCTACTTAATTAGAGGTACCTATACATATAATGTCGTCAATTGTCACTTCGTTAAGTTTGTTCACTTTCAAAGGAAAAAGTTCAGCGATTAACCCTCGGGAGTTAAACTTCTTTATAATTGAGAAGTTATTAAAAAAATTATAAAAGATTTTTAGATAAAAGTGTAGTTGGTAAAAGTGTCTACTTTTTTATGGCCTAAAATAGATAGAACTAACATACAAACCTCAGTGGTTTTTATTAGTGTCTCTAATGCTAGATTCCTATGGTTGGTGATATTGCGGACGGATGCGGATCAGCCGTTATCCATCAGTTCCAACGCACCGTGGGAAGTTGTCCGTGGTAATGCAGTGTGTCCAATCCGCTGATAAGCTTTTGCCTATCCATCTAGCTTCTATTGATGAAAATATTTTTGATAAGAATTTTACTATATGACTATCCTAAAATAGTATGACAAGCACATAATCAAGTAATTATTCAATAAGAGAACCTGGCATATGCCAAAAAAAATCAAGATATTTTTTTTAATCGTTGAAATTTAGTGTCAGTTTTTTTATAAGATATTAATTATTTTTCGTGAAAAAATCCTGCTACGCGCGTCTATGTGCATATGCAAAAAAACGCACTCTATATACTTTGCAAATATTTTGGAAACCAGACACTTCCCAGGTATGCTTCCATGGAGAAAAAGCGTGATGTGAGGAGATTCCGAGTTTTCGGGAACGTTGACGACCATTCTGTATATTATCCTGCGGATTTCATTCTCCGACTACAATATTTTTGGAAATACAGCCATATATAATAATAGTGGACGCCCGCGACTTCGTCCGCATGGACTGCAGAAAAAAGAAAATGTTGAAATTATCCGGGATAAAAATATTTTCCCGGGATAAAAAGTAGCCTATGTGTTAATCTAGGGTGTCAGCTAACTCCAAACCAAATTTTATTAGAACAGCTCCAGCCGTTTTTACGCGAAAGAGTAACAAACATCCATCCATCCATCTATACTTACAAACTTTCGCGTTTATAATATTAGTAGGATGTATTTCAGGTAAGTATATAGGTAGTATAGTTAATGGTAAAATATCTTCCTTATATATTGCTCGCAGGTTTGATGACTTCCAGCCTCCCGAACAAGCCGGTTTCCGAAAAGGGTTTAGTACCATAGACCATATCTACACGCTACGGCAGATTATACAAAAAACGGAAGAGAATAATCGGCCACTGTGCCTAGCGTTCGTGGACTACGAGTATGAGAAGGCCTTTGATTCGATCGAGCCATGGGCAGTGCTGCAGTCTCTCCAGCGGTGCCATATTGACCATCGATATATCGAAGTGCCGAAGTGTTTATACAGCAACGCCACCATGTCGGTACGAGTACAGGAGCGGAGCACTGAGCCGATTTCATTGCAGAGGGGAGTGAGACAAGAAGATGTTATTTCTCCGAAGCTCTTCACCAATGCAGTGGAAGACGCCTTTAAGCTTCTCGAATGGAAGGGACTCGGCATCAATATCAATGGCGAATACATCACTCACCTTCGGTTCGCAGACGACATCGTGGTCATGGCAGAATCGCTGAAGGATCTGAGCACAATGCTCGATGGCCTCAATAGAGTCTCCCAACAGGTGGGTCTGAAGATGAACATGGACAAGACGAAGATCATGTCGAACGTCCATGTGCCGCCCACTCCTGTACTAGTTGCGAGCTCGATGCTCGAAGTTGTTGACGAGTATGTTTACCTGGGACATACGGTCAAACTAGGTATGTCCAACTTTGAGAAGGATATAAATCGGCGAATCCAACTCGGCTGGGCAGCGTTCGGGAAACTACGAAGCTTATTTGTGTCTAAGATACCCCAGTCCTTAAAGACGGCCGATTGGTGTAGTTGGTAGTGACCCTGCTCGCTGCGCCATAGGTCCTGGGTTCGAATCCCGGTAGGTGCAAACATTGATATGATAAATATTGATGTTTGTTTCCGAGTCATGGATGTTTCTATACTTATCTATGTATTTATATACCGTTGCTTAGTACCCACGACACAAGACCTTATGGATCTTAATGTGGGACTAAGTTAATGTGTTGTGAAGTGTGTGAATTATATGCTTATATAAATTTGCGAGACCGTCGTTTAGTTATCCGTCGTAATATAAAATCAATGATATGAGGAGGTTTCTATGAACACGATGGAGATAATCATGCTCTAAGAGATCATGGCAATCCCCGGGTATGCATCAACTAGTACTCACGAAAAACGCTCTCCTATATCACGTAAAAATTGGGTAATGCTATATAGAGTAAGATAAAACTCTTTGTTGTTAGTACTACATTTTTTTATAGTTAAAAAAAAAGGTATTCAACGTGGTCGTGGTCTCTAACTATGTGCCTCATAAAGAAGCTCAGGATCGCACAGCGAGCGATGGAGAGAGCTATGCTTGGGATCTCTCTGCGTGATCGAATCAGAAATGAGGAGATCCGCAGACGTACAAAGATCACCGACATAGCTCAACGGTCCAGCAAGCTGAAGTGGCAATGGGCGGGGCACATAGCTAGAAGAACTGATGGCCGATGGAGTCGGAAAGTTCTAGAATGGATGCCACGTATCGGCAAGCGCAGCGTGGGAAGGCCACCCGCGAGGTGGACGGACGCCCTGGCCAAAGTCGTGGGCGTCGGTTGGATGCAGGCTGCTTCCGACTGGTCGGAGTGGAGGTTGTTGGAGGAGGCCTATGTCCAACAGTGGACTTCTCAGGGCTGTAAATGATAATGATGATATTCCTTTGTTAGTCGGAAATAGTCATACGTTTTTTACTTTAGTGCTCTAGTGCGCATGAACGATTGTGTTTCGACGTAACTATCTAAACTCGAGGAGCATAACATTGTATTAATTAACGTTTCATTCCGCAGGTTTCGACTTTGTGTGCCACAGAGTAGCAATACCGGTAGTCTATGTTTAATGGTTTTTAACTTATAACTTTACACGCCCTAATTCTACTAGGCCTTCACGAACTTTACACCTCAATTAAAATATGTGGCTTGGCTCTATTGTTACTACAAGAACTAATGTATAACAAAAAAGCAATGATGGGCAGTACTTTACGCCTAGTATAACGTAGTGAAACTACTAAGCGACATATTTTGATGAAGGTGTAGGGTAAGAAACCTAGCTCTACATGAGATCTTATAACTTTATGACAGTGCGAGGCTTGGAAGAACTTTACATGGTTTTTTTTTTGTGGGTGAAAGTTTTATTCTGCAGATTCGACTTTATATGCCACAGAGTAGTAATATTGGTAAGCTATGTACAATTAACCGATGGTAGAGCCATAAGAAGTTCGTAACAGGATAAGAGCTAGGTGCAATTTTGTTTTTCATTGCAGGAAGCCTGATATTTATATTAAAGCAATATTTACTAAAGTACCTAGCTAAGATACTTTGGCAATTATACAACCGCAGTAGACCAATCACCATTCTATTCAGAAAATTACATTTACACCTACAGTACTAAATGTTCTTTGATGTAGTATATATTATAAGTACAGCTATAAACTACAGTCTTATTAAAAAATCAATAACTTAATTTCAGCATAGGTACTTCAACCTTAAACTGAGACGCGATAAAAAGTTATGACGTATGTACACCACTAAGAGAATATATGGAATTTCATTTACATGAAAATGTTCCAGTAATGCTTGATCTATATAAAAGCTCCATGTAATTAAATATTGCTGAACAGAAACCACTGCAATTAATTATTCCGCTTACCGATAGATATATTGCTATAATTACAGCTATTACTACATTTTATTCAATTGCTTTTACCGTCCCATTGATTAAAATATACTTTGCACCTACCTACTTAAAAACATTTTACTATCGCATTGATCAAAAATATACTGTGCTTTTAAATCGATTAACTTTATCATACTGCTCATCACTACACTGTGGTACGGATGGAGATAATGAACAACTGGCTTAGAGACAATGTTGCCAACTAACTCACAATAAATTCCAGTTACTGATGATTGTAATAATTATATTTGCATGTGCAGCCCATATTAATGAGAATCCCAGTAATGTGAATATAGGAGAATCCCTAGCGGATGAGAAGCATCGTAAGAACAGGAGGCTTAGACAATATAAAGGTTATCGCATAATCTCAACCAATAGCAGTAAAACTTTATCATGAGCTAAATTAAGGCTTTTTATTGAAGGAAACATTTTTAAGAACTTCGCTGTCTTTGTGAAACCGAACTGAATCACTAGGTTAGAAATATTAATATAGTGACAGGACGAAATATTTTATTATTGTTAGACAAATGAGAAAATAGGACTCATATCCAATATAGTAGGCAAATAGAGGCAAATAATGATGATGACTCGACGACATAGAAGACGAACTGCATAAAAATATTATGGTCGTGCCCATTATACGTGAAGAGCTTAGGTAGAAAATTTAAAACACCCTTTTTTGAAACTGTCAGATAATTTTGAGAAAGGGCGCCATTTTTGGACACAAATATGTAACAAAATATAGCATTAAATCCCATAGTTTGGAATTTTATCTTTGTACAGTTGAAATATCTATGCAAAATAGAATATCTGCAGATTTCTAATAACCCTAATATAAATTAGGATGGGGAATGCAAATCCCAAACTACCTATAACAAATTATGGGTGGGTCTGACTCTAATCTCAAAACGTGTGGGTTATGCTCATAGGTAGTGGAGGAAAGTAGGTCATCTTTATTCACTGCACGTTGCATTGACTATGTCATTTAGTATATTGAGCTGTGTAGGTAGCCGCTACTCCAAAATTGTTTAAAATTTCTTGTCACTTAGCTATACCCGAGGAGGGTTGGCGTCAGGAAAGCAGCCGCCAATAAAACAAATGCCAAATCTTTGGCTATGTGAGTTTCGAAAGAAAACATATTGCACGGGCCCCGTAAATAATTGCATAAGGGCAGGAAGATGATGAATATAGATATTATGTAAGGTAGCTTGCTTCAGTCTTTAAAATCATGTCACGAGTCACCTTTGGTTAACGGGTCTATGAAGTATTTTTGTTATACTTTGGTACGAAAGGGTCTCGAGGCACATGCCGGTGGCAATTAAATAGTTCAGACTTTAAGGTCACAGATTGCCGTCCGCGACCGCTTGTGGCGCTAGTTAGTATATCATTTGCATAAGTTGTGGTAAACATTTGAGTGGATGCTAATTAAAGCACATTTGAAAACTTGACAATTAAATATACTATTTTTCAATAGCACCGTTACCACTGCTGGCCAAAGGCCTCCCCAATATTTGCCACACATGTTTTGTTCCCGTTATGGTGGCCCACTTTGCCTAAAACTTATCGTCCATCTTTTCTTGAGTCTTCCCCTAGTACGTCGCTTTCCGTCTGTAGGCACCAGTCATTGGCTATCACTACACCCACCAAGTCTTACATACATCCCGTCAATCACGTCCATTATATCCAAAGAGATTCGACAGAAGTAGTTCTCTACATTCACTTGTCAACCTATCTCATGGTTCACGTAACAGAGGGTGAGTCTACCGTAGCTTTTCCAGCACAAACCATCTTTATTAACTTATATAGAGGTCTTCATAATTTAATACAGAAACATTAACTTTAAAGTATTTAAAGTTTGGCTCCAGTCCAATGCAAGAGTACGAACATCGAAATTCCAGTGTCGATTGCTCGGAATTGAATTCAAGAGTAACCTCTTAGGTACCTGCAGACTCATGTAGCCAGTTCTCGTATCAGAAGGAGTTCACGTATTGGCAATCAGTTACCTACTCATATTGCAATACCGTGTCTAGCCGTACGTTTTTAACTGCGACGCCGGTGATTGAATCAAATTATGTTCTATACTAATAATAATATAATAAAGCTTAAAAGTTTGTCTGTTTGTTTGAACGCGTTAATCGAAAAAACTACTAGTCCGATTCGAAAAATTCTTATAGTATTAGGTAGCCCATTTATCGAGGAAGCTAGATACATGCCCCGGCTTTGCACGGGTACAATGGCCCATCACGCGGACGAAGTCGTGGGCGGCCGCTAGTTGTATTTTATGCACGGTCATGTATTTAAAATAGGAAGCTAGATTTGCCAAGTTTAGGCAAGAGGTAAAGGTTGCTAGCTAATTGGAAGAACTTTCCTTGGTTCTTTAGTCGACTCTTGCGCCATCCACAGAGGGAAATGCGGCATTGCATTGTGAAAATCTCCCGACCGTATTTCGGACAAGGCTGCACAAGTGTGTGCGCGCAAACACAAATGCACTCTCTATTCCGTCACTCTCATAGTCCGATGGGCGGATAGCCGACACGACCGGAGAGAGATCAGGCGCAGGACCAACGGCTTTACATGCTTTCCGAGGCACGAGCTAAGTGACAATTTTGCAACATTAAAATCTGTACATGAAATAATATCATTGGTACAGGCCCGTGACTGGGATCGAACTTACGCCTCCCGCTTGGAAGGTGCGCGTCCTTACCACTGGGCTATCACCGCTTAATTGCATTGTAGTGAATCCCCGTATCAGGGTATGTACCTACCAGAAAATATCATCATTATTTGGCTATTAGGTAGAACCATACTTGTTTTTTTTTAAACTTGATTTGAAACATTATATTTGGTATATTTTAAGTCCATTCGGATGATATGTTCTTTTCTAATGAACTCAATATAAATTGCTTCATTTACTAAACATGTTACAATTTATTTCGTTCATTGAATACCAATGTCAATTTTTTACATAAGTGGGCCTAAAATGTTCTTTCCTTTGAAGTATCTAATTGCTGGATGATTTTCTTCGGGTGTACATCGATTTATCACTTTTTAGAGTTTCAATATAACAAATAGATTGTAAAAATTACCCATATAAAGGAATAGAGGAGAAGGTCATAAAATTGTATCTAAAATGTGCGAAGACTTTCAGCAAACGTTTAGAGTTGGATTCATTTGTCGACAGTGGGATGGCTTGGGGCCGGCAGAGCCGGGAGGCTGACATTCAATTATTTCTATAGAAGACTGCTAGTACACTAAACGTTGGATTTTTAATATTATAGGTAGCTTCTTCACATAAATATTTCTAAATATTGTCATTTCGTTATAGGAGCGTTGACGTCAGGTAGGCAGCCGGCCGTAAAACAAATGCCAAATCTTTGACAACGTGCGTTTCGAAAGAAACTATACAGGGTGATTTTTAGTCGTCAACGTACCCGAAAACTACGGAATCTCCTCATCATCACGATCATTTTTCTCCATGGAAGCATACCTACCTAGGAAGTGTCCGGTTCCCAAGATATTAGGGTCCAGAGTTGAGTAAATAGACTGCGTTTTTCTGCATAAATGCACATAGACACGCGTAGCAAGATTTTTTTACGAGAAATAATTAATATCTGTCTATAATATAACTAGTATAAACACTGGACACTATAATTTCAAGTAATAAAAAAAATCTAAAAATTTTTTAGGCATTAACTTACTTTATTTGATGTATAGAGTACGTACCCTTCGTTAAGGGTGGCAACGAAAGAACATCCTGTGTTAGGCCGTCCCCATAATCTATGTAAATCTAAAAAAATGATGACACAAATATTTCTACAAATTAATTATTCGATCACTTTATTTGTTGAAATGTGAGCGTGTGTGTAATCTGTATACTTATCTGCGTCCTATAAGTAAATGCACTTCAACATGTTCAGCATTTTTTATTTACATAGTGGACGCCCACGACTCCGTCGGCGTGGACTGCAGAAAAACAAAATGTCGAAATTATCCGGGATAAAAACATTTTCCGGGATAAAAAGTAGCCTATATGTTAAGTGGAACCTATCACAATTATATTCCTGAAAACTGCATCGAAATCGGTTTAGTCGTTTCTAAGATCTACAGATATACAGACAAAATGGAAAAACATTGTTCTGGGTTCTCTTGCGTGTATAAAGGCCGCCGATTATAATTTTTTCAAAATATTTTCGATGTACAGAAATCATCCGTTACAATTTTATTATATGTACATATATACAAGAATAGAAGATTTAACTATAGATAGAAGATGACTGATGCTCGCACCCTGTATTATGTTTATGGCAAAACGAGTATACTGGTGTTGTGTAGGCAGTTGCCTCTACATGGCCTTGAAGAAATTACATACATATATATAAAATCACGCCTATTTCCAGAGGTAGGCAGAGATCACGGATCTTCATTTGCTACGGTACACACCTCTTTTGCTTGTTTACTTTAATGATTTTCTAATGCACGCTCGTCGGTTTAGGGTACTCCTGACCTGAAGACATTATCTGTGCATAAAACATGTAACGTGGATTGGCTCACCTCTCATTCCTGCCACTGTAACTTCTGTAAGCCAGGATCTATATAGAGGCGACAAAGAAAAATGTAAATAAAGCGTAAAAAATCCCCGGAGGGCCTAACAAGCGACTATAAAGTTTTAAAACTAATAGACGACTAATAAAACATTAAAACACTCAAATAATCTACGAAGCGATGGTGTACTAAAAGCCAAGATCGTTATCACTGCGATTGCGTCGACCTGGCTCGTCTGCGACCGCCTTAGTCTGGGGATTAGCGCAGACGTTTGATTGAGCGGCATTTTAATATAACTGTCAAGTTAAAACAATATTTAAAATAGAGAATCGAGATTATATTCAGAAATTGCTGTCTGTAGTTTGTTTAGTAAGAATTTAGAGCAGGACATAGAGATTTACTCGCGCCTACAATGAAATACAGTTATGGAATAATATTACATATATTTATTTATACGTACAAATCTATAAAAATACATAGTTAAATCCATATTAAATAGAAATATGCAGGTACATACAATACCTGCATATTTCTATTTAAATTAATGCACCAAACTAAACAATAAAGAAAGATCGATGCCATTACTTTTAAATCCTCTCTAATTCTAGTTTCTCTCTATACTTAAGTCACTTATAACAGAGGATCGTAATTCTTAAACCCATCTGCCCATAATATCAATATTTGATGACAAAATCCTACTCTAATAAAGATAGTCGTTGGGCACCTCCAAATAGCTCCAAATCGGTTACAAAAGCTTTTCTCGAAACTAACCACTGGCCTAGTTTTGATCAAAGCAATATGAACCGAAATCAATCCGAGGGATTTTGTGAAATCTATTCACAAAACACAATGCTTATTCAATATCAAAGGATTACACTCGTAGGAAAAGATTCGCCAACAAAAGCATTGGAATAAACAAGCAACTATGTAAACTATCGCAACTCGGATAGGCTGAGAGCTAGGTGTGAAAAATGATGCCGGTTTCAGAAAGGTCAAAATAGTAATAGAATCGACACATTTTTCTAGAACTATATAGGACGTGTAAGGTTTCTAGGTTAAAACACAATTGAAAGGTTGCAAATGAATTTTCGTCTTAGCAAAAATTCTAGTGACTGTCGTCAATTTTGTCGTATTTACATGGCTACTGGGAAAAATATAACATGAAATCCAAAAATGTTTAGCTCTGTGTTGTTTTGATGTAATACCAATTACAACTGATTCTAAGTTTGATTCCAGCCCCATTAGCATGACCACGCATCGTGGATATCGTATCGTCTCTATACAAAATTCAACATGGCGGCTGTATTTATCATATTTTGACAGGCAAAATGTCGATAAATCGGTTTATCATATCGTGTTTCGCAGGTCATGCTACTTGGGCAGGTTTAGATTGTAGTATCAACATTTAATATTTAACTTTGTCATAGGTCAGTATTTATCGATGTTTGACTGAAAGTATTTTTATATTCCGATTGTTTTATTATTTATCTATCCAAAACAAAACTTCTAGATAAATTACATACATACGAGTACAAGTATGTTACCATAATGGGGAAAGAACATAAAGAAGATCCTCCAACCACGTTTAGAAGAGCGGGGACAGATGTTAAAGATCAAAGAATAACGGCCAATTTCTATACAAGAGATCAAAAAGAAACTTGGACCCTTTTATTTCTAATTTGAAATTTTGTATGAAAACAAATGAAGGTTAAATCTGAGATATGCAAAAAATCTCTCAAGATCAGTTATAGAAATTGGCGATTAGTTGCTAGTTTACCGCCTGAGAGAATGCCCCAGTAGTACCTTAGTCGGCTACAAAATGTTGAAATTATCCGGGATAAAAAGTAGCCAGGGTGTCAGCTAACTCCATACCAAAATTTTATTAAAATCGGTCCAGCCATTTTGACGTAAAAGAGTAACAAACATCCATCCATCCATCTATACTCACAAACTTTCGCGTTTATAATATTAAGTAGGATAACTACTAGGAAATGATAATCATAGCTATTGAGACAGGTAATTAATTGAAATGTAATGATTATTTTATTTGCATGGTAAGACATGTTTCGCCAAAAAATGTGGTAATTAGATTATACTAAGTACTAACGTAAATAAAACATTTATGTATAACCTTTCTTACTAATATTATAAACGTGAAAGTTTGTGAGTATGGATGGATGGATGGATGTTTGTTACTCTTTCACGTAAAAACGGCTGGAGCGATTTTAATAAAATTTGGTATGGAGTTAGCTGACACCCTGGATTAACACGTAGGCTACATTTTATCCTGGGAAAATATTTTTATCCCGGATAATTTCGACATTTTATTTTTCTTTCTGCAGTCCATGCGGACGAAGCCGCGGGCGTCCACTATTAGTACTACATATTTCCCACCAGCTCCCCGCTATCCCGAGCACACCTGTTCTATATTCAGATTCCCTTTCACTTTACCAATGCAAGTTTAGGAATACATTACTCCTACTATTTTAAGTAGGAAATCCCTCGGGCGACCTTTGTGACAATACTTTTGAAAGGCCCTTTGTTTCGTCCTTTCTTTGTGCGGATGTTGGATTAGTTTTGTGTTTTCGGCTATGTAGTGCCTCTTTAGTTGTTTGATAGATAGTGCCTAGTTAAATTGTAATGTCAACTTAGCTGTTGTTTGTTGTTTTAAAGATCTTTATTCATAGAAAGAAAAGTAAAGATAGAGTTAGTCGGTTCGGTAGATAGAACTAACATGGAAAACTAATCCTGATGATGCCACGGGTGTTGGCGAAACATATGTCGATTAAAATTTTAATTGGTTTTCGGATTAGCAGCTATGTATTTATGGTTGCATGCTAGGTGCTTGGATCTGGCTTCTCGTTGCGACTGTAGTGTCTTGTATTCGTGATCATGAGTAGGCGGATCCGAGGGTCAGCGGAGGGTATAGGGCCCGGTGGCGGGCGATCCCTCAATAGAGATTTGAACTTCCGAATAGTGACGCCTGATACAATTCAAAAGTAAAGATGTTCAACTTAGCTGTGATCGTGATAACTTTATGCTGCATATATACAGGATTTTTTTCGTTACTACCCTTAACGAAGGGTACGTACTCTATACATAAAATAAAGTAAGTTTATGCCAAAAAAAATGCTGGGAAATGAAGTAAATAAAAAAAAAACTTGATCGGGCGAAATTTATTGTGTCCAGTATTTATGCTAGTTTTTCATAGACAGATATTAAAATTCGCGTCTATGTACATATGCAGAAAAACGTAGTCTATTTATTCAACTATGGACCCTAATATCTTGGGAACCAGACACTTCCCAGGTATGCTTCCATGGAGAAAAATGATCGTGATGATGAGGAGATTCTGTAGTTTTTGGAAACGTTGACGAACAAAAATCATTCTGTATATGTATGTAAATAATTTAATATTACACATGACTGTATTCTCAAAATGTAGCAGCCAAAACTGCAGAATCTTAAAGGATATCCCAGTGTGACGTTTTGCCAATTTCGGACAGATATAATTATCAGTTACAAGTTGCTGGGCTTATAGCCGCGTATACCCTTACGATATTCGTTGACGGAAATTATACTGATGTGTTCAAGTGTAGCCCGCGTCAGCACAGGAAGTTATAAATTTTCATGTTAACCTACACCTTTTCAAAATACTCGTATAAGACTTTCACAAAGTACTTTTAACATTTTAATAATCCGGCTAACCATGCAAGTATTAGGTAGCAATATTATAAAAGATCGTGCCTACCACGAAAACATCGGATAATTATTAATTGAATTTAATAACAGCGAAATATTTCTTACGTTTAAATTGTAGCGACTCCATTATCATTCATTATTTCCGTACCCGAGCTACTAAATAATTCCACGAGGATTTACATCAAAATTGAAAAGCCCTATTAGCATAGTAAACTGCCTATATTTAGTTGAAACACGCGATAAAACTAGTACAGTCGGTAGCAACTTACTTGAGTATTATGTCGGGTACACTTAACTGGTTGGTCACTTAGTAGAGACCAATCGAAGGCTAGAAAGCGATTTCTTAAAATAGCCTAATGCAGTGTTTGTGATATTGGAGATTCTAAAATGGCATCGGCCGTAAAACAAACGTCAAATCCTTGGCAATATCAGTTTTAAAGGAAATCATATTGCGCCGACCCCGACCCTAAATAATGGAGTAAGGGCAGGACGATGACGATATTGGACGATGGCATCTTTACTTATCAACCAGTATTATTAAATTGAACAAACGCTATCATAAAAAAAGCTGTCGTATACGTTAATATGACAGTTTTATTCAGTTCGTTGTTGTGGTATACTTGGGCGTGTGGTGTGGGGTACTCCGTCGCAGGCCGGCCGCATTGCGTCCGCTTGCTTCGCTATTGATTACGAAAACTAAATGTAATAAAACTGTTCACGAACGAATTAATACACTTAAAGCGTTCGTTTTTACGACATGGTTTAGATATTAATATGTCCAAAGAAACAAAAATAAAGAGTAAAATAAAAAATAAATAGCTAAGTTTTTACCTACTATTGAATGACTGGCAAGTAGGCATAATAAGTCATATGTAAATATAACTTAGCTATGAAATATGTAACTTATTTATGATACCAGGACTAGGTACAGATTATTAATATGTAATTAATTATCTCCATCGAGAGCTCGCCCACCACTGGGCCCTATACCCTCCGCTTACTCTTGGCTCTGCCGACTCATAGTCACGTGTGTTTGTGACCATGAGTCGGCTAGCTTCGAGTAGCATGGCTGCTAATTTGAAAACCTAATCCTTAAGATTCCACGGGTGCTGGCGAAACTTATATCGATAAACATTTTTAATTGACATTGAGGGGTCGCCCACCACTGGGCCCTACACCCTCCACAGACCCTCGGATCTGCCGACTCATGGTCACGAACACAAGACACTACAGTCGCAACGAGAAGCCAGATCCAAGCATCTATTATGCAACCATAAATAGTGACGCCTGATACAATTAAATTTTTTATTGATTTTCGGATTAGCAGCTATGCACTTATGGTTGCATGCTAGGTGCTTGGATCTGGCTTCTCGTTGCGACTGTAGTGTTTTGTGTTCGTGACCATGAGTCGGCAGATCCGAGGGTAAGCGGAGGGCGTAGGGCCCGGTAGTGAGCGAGCCCTTGATGGAAATTTGAACTTCCGGATAGTGACCCCTGATACAATTAAATATGTTGTTTATCACAACTCCCCTTTATAACCGCTTCATGTTCATTACTATCTAGCGTGTATCATTGAAACTTGGCTTGCGTCCAGTTCCCTTGACTATTCCTCGCGGGATTTTTAAGATATCTCCTCATAAATACATTTATATACAGCCGACTTTTATTCCGAAATGGGGTGTAGCCAGAATTACAGCATCATAAGGAAGATCCCGAACTACGTTTACCATAGCGAGGCCAGATAAAAGATCAGTGACCAGTTGAGCTCATGACCAGAGAGAACACCACTGAGTTGCTTAGTCGACTCTTACGACATGCACGAAAGGAGATGCGGCTGATGTAGAATACACTGATGAAGCCCCACATCAGCATTCTTCTTCAGCCTATTACAGTCCACTGCTGGACGTAGGCCTCCACCAGGGCACGCCACAAGGCTACTGCCACAGGGGGGTTTTGTCCATAGTCACTACGCTGGGCAGGTGGGTTGGTAACCGCAGTGTGATTTTCGGACTACGTTGTCAGTACGGGAGGCGCTGCTGCCCACCTCCCGGAAACCCTTAACTCTACTCTGCCGGCGCCACATCAGCATAGGAAGTATAAATCATTAAATTCTACATTCGCTAGTTACTAAGAAAATAGATACACAAACTAAAGTTATATTCAACAGTGATACAATGGCGTCGCTGCTATCTACGTAGATTATCAAACAAGTTATGTGTTATCAGCAGTTTCTGCTTACTCCCGCTAGCTTAGAAAACCTTGCAGCATTATCTTTGCCTTCACACTTTAGTGTCGCGTCGTAAAACGTGAACGAGGGCGCCACTGTGTACGTCGCTAAACAACAAAGCGTCTCAAAGCGTCTCATTTACTACCGACGATGAATGGCTTTTGCAATTTTGCGTTAGTCATTCTTATCTGTATTTATATGTACTAAGATATACTCCGAAAAGTTATTAAAATCCCTCCATAATTATTCATTCAAAAAAAATACAAAAAAAATAATAGTTATGTTGTTTTCCAAAAAAAAATTAACCTATATTTCTTGTAATTTAACATTATTTCATGTTTTTTTTTCCTGACAAGATCCAAATTTATTTACAATCCTTGTTTAAAAAAAAAAATCAAAAATTATAAATAAATTATCAATACAAACTAAACAACCTTTTTTTTTTGTTAAAAGAAATCATAATAAAAAAATGCAAAACGATTTTAAATTCAACAAAACAAAATCGTAGAAAAACTACGCAAAACAAAACACGTAGCAGATTCGTAGCACATCCGTAGCACTGCTACGCCGGTTTAACTTTACCTTTGTGTACGCTGCAAACAAGTATTGGCATAACTAAACTCGTTCTACTCTATACCATTGTAATAGAGTACTAAATTACAATGGCAACGAAGTACCTTGGTGACCGTAGACGTCCCAGGGCATAGACAGAGATGATCAATAGACGTTTTGATTTCATTGACCAATGGGACATTTGGCTGTCAGTTCAAGAGACTTTATATGGACTCGACCGCTCGCGACCTTTTCTTCATGAACTTTGTAATTCGCGTTATTTTATGTTCTCATTCCCGTGAGGATGTCGGAAATAAAGGTTAAGTTACTTAATATCACATAATCTACCTACCAGAAAACGTCGCGTCAAAATCTATCAAGCAGTTTGAGAGTTAAAACGGAACAAACAGACAAACAAAATATGTATAAAAAAAACGATTTATGTACCTATTGTGTATTCTAAATAAATTTTAAATAACTCAGGAATGTTCATACAATCTCGAAAAATAAACATGCAATTGTGAGTCTCTAACCTTGTAAATTGATCTCTAATAGTTGGCTATTTTAGTATATTTTGCTTCACGTACCCCTTTGGCTTGAAGATACCTATGTCATATCCGCCTAATATGAGCAGCCACAACATGACATATTGTCGGTTAAATTCTATTTCTCGATTTGTAGCTAATATGGCAGGCCATTTTTATTATTTTTTCTTTGAAAGTAATGTCAAACGTAAACTTCTCGACAGATTTCTACAAATAAAAGGTAACACACACGCCATGAATTTGTCGAAAGGCAGTACCAGTCTCGCTGTACCTATGTCGTAGAGAGTTAAGTCCCTAAGTCAGGTCCCTAAAGATGCATTTGACAGTGATGCTCAGTACAATCCATTTCGAGCTGGACCATTATTTCTTGAGTTTATTGTAGAATATATAACTAAATAAGAATGTTATTTTGAATTTTAAATTATGTAGACTCTTTGTAATACTCGTATTGGCACAATAATATTGTGTTACAATGTATAGTCATTATTCTACCTTTTTAATATTGTGATGTTGGTGTGTCTAATCTTAATAAATGAATGAATATATGAATTAATGAATGAATGAATGAATGAATGAATTAATGAATGAATAAATAAATAAATAAATAAATAATACATAATTATTTTTTCCTAATCCTTAGATTAATGATGAGTCTTCGCTCGGAGCGATCATGATCAAATATGAGTAGGTGTATAGAACACTGAAGGTCAATGTGACCTCTCAGATTTATGTCATTGAGCGGTAACCCTAAAAAGGCGCAGAAATATTTTTTATTGCGTTCCTAAAATGATTGGGATAGTCAATAAGTCACGGTCGATAACCAGATCAGGTCCGTTCGGAATCCGGGTAGATTAGGACATGGTATAAGGCGGGTGGTTGAATATCTTATAATAATATTTCCGGTAGCTTCTGTTGATCCTGGCTTACAGTAGTTGTATGGGTAGCCAGGATCACGAATGAAATTTTGTAACCACGTTTAGCGCAACGAGAACAAATGTAAAACATTTTAGTAATAACGGGGTTCTATTTATATTAGGCGATCTATTACCTTCCTTGTGTTATGTACGATCTTCGATAGAAGGCGCAGCGGTCGCCATTACATATTTGATGTCGGCGCAGGGCTGTCAACTGCATGAATAAAATGCGGCAACGAAGGTCAAGCTCACGAATTATTAACATAAGGAATTGCAGAATATCATTGGTAAGGATTTTTACGATAGTATTGATATATTTTTTTTCTATTTTGTCCGAAGAATAAGTGAGGACATTGGACAATTTAGTAGTTCAAGACCAAGAGCGTTCATCTATGAGACAATTTAACCTAAATAATCATAATATGACCATAGCATCCGAAAATTGTAAAATAAAATAAATAAAATAATACAATGGAATTTTGACAGAAGATTAAGAACATGCTTTTGAATTAAGTTTAACTACTATTTTTCACGTAGCTGGCACATATGATCAGAGTCACGAGAATGATAGTAGTCAATATAAAATTCAGTCAATAGTTTCACCTCTCTGGCTAAAGATGGCGCCGCTCAAACTTTGCACTCAGAGAGTTGGTTGTTAGACACCAGTTCAGAATACTACACAATTTATCACTTAAGGGTTTCCTTACTATTGTCTCAGAGGATCTGCATACAATATACTAATGATGTTAAAGGTTCTAGGGACTGCTTTGAGTCTACTCGTATTATTTCGCACACATATGTAAGGTCAAGGGCGTAGTTCAGTAGTAGGTTGACCTCGGTTGGACAAAAAAAGCATATGGTTTAAATCTTTTTTATTTATAAAGGCTCATAGACTATAAATATCATACTAAAGAAGTCGTGTACGGCCACTAGTAAATAAATAAAGCATAATGCTTTTAATCTTAGAAGTAAGAATTAGAGATAACGATATGTTTTTTTTTTTTTAAATTAAGTCCTTATTTTATAATAAACTCACGTATAAGAGACAGCACGTGAAATGGATCCCGTAATACAAATCCCGTCAGCACACGTGTCGAGTGATACTCTCTTAGTATAAGAATAGTTGAACGTATTCAAATAGAATTTTGCTAACCATTAAGCAAAATTATATTTATTATAATCTAAAAAACCAGCGGTCGCGCTAATTAAAAAAAAGAATAACACGGTTACAAAGTCTTATCAGTTTTATTTTCAAAATTAACAATCCTATACAATTTACTCGTAGAACTACTTATGAAATCAAAATAATCTAACACTTAATCTAAACAACCTCACAATCAGAAAAACTAATAAGAAAAGAACTACAACAACAAATAGCCAACAACCACACGTCCGACACGTTCGAAATCCGGCAGCAGAGTGAGCCTCTCGTTAGAGAGTAGTATATTCTTTGGAGCGTAAGCAGGGGCGCGTTCCCTTTTACACTCTACTGCTAGGACCAGGCTCGGGAGAGGGGGCTGTTGGTAACAATATTATACAGGATGTTTTTTTGTGGCCACCTTTAACGAAGGGTGCGTACTCTATACATAAAATAAAGTAAGTTTATGCCAAAAAAATTGCTGGGAAAAAAAAAAATGTTTTTTTTTTTTAATTACTTGATCTGGCGAAATTTATAGTGTCTAGTGTTTATGCTAGTTTATTTATAGACAGATATTAATTTTTTCTCGTGAAAAAATCTTGCTACGTGCGTCTATGTGCATTTATGCACAAAAACGCAGTCTATTTACTCAACTTTGGACTCTAATATTTTGGAAACCACACACTTCCCAGGTATGCTTCCATGGAGAAAAATGATCGTGATGATGAGGACATTCCGTAGTTTTCGGGAACGTTGACGACCAAAAATCATCCTGTATATATTATATTTAATGGTTGCGCGAACAAAGATAAAATACACATGTTGCGCATACATGTTCTTTTTTTAACATCATCCTCATGCCCTTATCTCATTATCCATGGAGTCGGCGCAATATTATGGTTTCTTTCGAAACTCACATTGCCAATAATTCATACCAAATAAACAAAAAATAAATAAAGATACTTATTACGATGAGAAATACCGATAGAACGGTATTCGGTTCGGATATTTCCGGGTATTTCCGGAAGAGTTTCCGAAGTTTTATTGTGAACTTGGCATGTCTTGACGAAGTTTTCCCGCGAAAATCTTCTAATATATAAAATTCTCGTGTCACGGTGTTAGAAGTTAAACTCCTCCGAAACGGCTCGACCGATTTTCGTAAATCTTAGCATGCATATCGGTTAGGGTGGAGAATCGGACAACATCTATTTTTTATCCCCCTAAATGTTAAGGGTGGTCCTCCCCTAATTATTATTTTTTTTTGACAAAATTTTTTGTTTTTATTTTTTTATGATACAGCATACAAAAATACATACAACCATGAATTTTCACCCCTCTAGGATCAACCCCTTTTACATGGCAAAACAACGTTTGCCGGGTCAGCTAGTTATTGTATAAAATTATTGAAATATTTTTGGTATTGGAGGTACTCGTACATTAGGATATTGCACTTGCTACTGTAATGATGCACATTGCATATTATTTTTGTTAGGTATATATCCTAACTAACTAAAAAACTTTATAATTGGACATTAGTTTAGGACATAAAATATCCATCGGTTCATTTCTAAACACTATTACCTATGACATCACAGTCCTTTTTACATAGAAATCAGTGTTCTTTAAGCCTCTAGTTGATTTACTGCTCTAAGTTTAGTCCTGATTTATCGCGTCGCCATTAGCGCAATTATGGCTAATTCTCCAGAGTTATGGCGTCTCTAGCGAGGTGCTGAGATTGTAGGGGCCTGTACAGGGTGTTAAGGACAGACAAATGGTTTAGTGCTGACTTAGACCATGGTTTCGAAGATTTCAGACCAGGCTGGCCCAAAGTGAATTTCACGAAAAACAATATACTCTAGGATTGTAGTACTTGTCCTGTATTTCAGAAAATGTCATTTATCAAGAGATTAGAATTTGCACGTGTTTTTTTTTTATTTTTAACCATAAAGTAATATTACAAAAAAATCCACCCCGCTATAACCAATAAACAGAACAAATAAGAATCTGCATAACATTTTATTTCAGTGAAACATAAATAAAATTATGGTAAAACATTTTGAGCCAGCACGTTTGCATTTCGCAGGGGAAATACAAACAAATTCGCGCAAAATAACATTTTAAAATAGGCTGTATTTTACCTTATAATAAGAACATGGAGTAGATATAAAAAAAACGTAACGTACGGTGATGTAACAACATTTGCCGATTGGTGTAGTTGGCAGTGACCCTGCCTGTCGCGTCATAGGTCTCGGGTTCGAAATCCAGAAAGTGCAATCATTGAAAATGTTAATGTTAGTTCAAGACCTTAGGAATTTTACTGTGGTACCGGGTTAGTATGGTTTAAAGTGTGTAAATATTTATATTTATTTATTTTCGGTCTGTGTGTTGTGACGGCAGAGTAGCAGCATCACCCTACGTCTGCCCGTGGGTATCATAAGAGAGGCGATTAAAGGTTTCTGATAGGCGGGCTGCAGCGATGTTTAACACCATAGTCATACTGCAGTCACCAACTCGCCTGCCCTACCGTGGTGACGTGGGCCTACGTCCGGCAGTAGACCGCAATCGCATTGCCAGGGCGACGGGGTGGAAGTTCAGACTATAAGTAGACATGTAGATTGCTACATGCTGCGCTGCCAGACCATATTGGCAGTCACATTGATACTACAGCTCCACTTCATACCTGCTTCATGGTTAGAAGAGTTAATTTGGAATATATACGGAGAAGGGGCAGGGTCGGGGGGAGGGGACACAAAAGATCTCATCAAGCCGAGTCATCGCCTTAATGCCGGCTAATGAACGCGTCTTTGTCATAGGCTACATCCAGGTGCCAAAGCTCTTTATTTCGCGCCAAGCATTTTAATGCCTCATTATTTTAAAAGGTGTATCGTGAAACCGCCGTCAAGGACAAAGAATTATGATAAAGATGTACCGAGTGTCTTCCAATCAAAGGTTACGATTCGTTGATTAAATTGATACATACATATAATCACGCCTTTATCCCTTACGGGGTAGGCAGAGCACCAAAGGCCTATAGAACCACATGGTGCCACTTCTGACCAATTTTGAGGGTATAGTTTAGATGTACAAGTTCGGTTAGTAGTGAGAGGTGGTCAGCCCATCACCTACAAATCACCAAGACCCTCTTGTCCCTCTACTGACTTGTACAGTATGCCCGGGAAGAGAAGCAGCTGTAGTATTATACGTTTTTTTTTCACTCCCAGAGCAGCATAGGAGTACATTGATACATAATCACGATAAGCTATCAACTTGTCACTGATCGCTTGCATCTGTCCCCGATATGCTAAACGTGACTGTAGGATGTCCGATATGATCCCACAGTTCAAATTTTTCGGGAGTTCTTTTTTTTCCACGTTTGTGAGCAAATTATATACACACATTCCCTATTTCCAATATTAGCGTAGTCTCATCCGGTGAACAACCCTGAATTTAAAGTGTGTAACAATTAAATATTTTTTATAAAGAACATAAATATATTGTTCAAGCTACTCCCAGTAGTATAAGATATAAATTCAGCTGATATTCTATTCCATTTGGACATATTTATATATTTAGATAAAACTAATTACTTTGTAGTTTTACACTAAAGTAGAAACTCTTGTATGCAGAGTAAGTTGTTGAGTTATTTTTTTCTGTACCTATTCATCCTTAATATAGCATTCTAAACCTATAATAATAAAGATAAACTTGCTTTAATTTTCATTTAAAAAATTTTTTTTATGAAAAAATGTCTGTGAAAAAGAAGATGTTTTAATAGGATAAGAAGTCCTACACGGAAATTTGTACAGAGTTCTAGTAATCTAGTCTGACGGATTTTCAGGATTTTCTGCTGGAATGTCAATTAAACAATTATATAGAATACGACAATTTTTTAAGTGGGAAAAGTAAGAAAATTAGTTTATTTTTGCCGTAATCCGGTAAAAAGAGTGTGAGAGTAATCCATGCCACGTTTCAACGATAATCATCTTTCGAAGTCATATTGCTCAGTCTAGATGAGCACCGCGCGTCTAATGCCACCTTCCAACGGTGAATGATATTGCGGACCACCTTGCACCGATGCACTGCGGTATGAGTATCGTCCGTAGTATTGCGGACATGGCGTATATGTCCGTAGTTGTCGGCCGTGCGCGATTATCCGCAAAATCACGCACCATGGGAAGCTAGCATTACTCATCATCTGTCATCCCCTAATCCTGCTTTTATCTTATTTATTACATAATCAAGATATTTTTCAATCCTCAAAAACAGACTATAGAATATTAATTCTGGAACGTACATACATTGAGGTAATTTTAGGTAGGTATACCTACCTATTATATACTACTACTATAGTCTCTTTGATTTCAGTCTAGAGCGAGTAATAGCTCTAAACATGACATGCATCATTCTTACTCAAACATTAATTTAAGTACCGACACTAATAAATATGAAACATCCTACTGAAAGTTTTGCAACACTGCGAATAGTGCACTTGTTCCACTCCTAGCGATGCTATATATTATATAGTATATAATAAATTACTTTGGTATATTCGGGATTAATGTAGGAAGGAATCATCAATCATGTAAAAGCAATTAAATACAAACACTGATTTTAAAACTATTCATTTATTTTTATGCTCGACTATATGACTTACGGTGCCAAGACTGTGGGCCTGAAAAAGAAGCACATGATACGAGAGGGGTTTCTCGGCGTGATCGGATTAAGAACGTATTGATAAGTAAACGGCAAGCTAAGGTAGTTGTGGGCAGGGCACATAGCTCGACGAACCAGTTGCCAATGGACCCGAAAAGTTCTAGAGAACTGCACACCTGCTGTCACACGACATAACACCTTAGGGACCTTAGTGTGAGATTGGATTAAGGTGTTGTAAAGTGTTTGGATTAAAAATATAAAGATGCCATTTTACAATTTATGTGAAACAAGTAAGTCATGTTTATGCTATTGTAGCGTAATATTAATGGAAAGCAACGACACACGCTGTGCGTATTTATTCGAACTAGAGCTTTACAGCTCATCCGAAGTAGCCAACTGTGATTATTCTCAATTTATTCTGAGCTTAGTTGTTCAACTCCTAGGCGTTCTAATCTCCTAGTACTTTAACTAAGCACGTTATAAATGAGTGTTGGTTATGTTTGCTTATTTGTTTATTGTAGCTCAGTAGTGAAGTAGTTAAAAGTTTGATAAATATTAATAATTACTTAGTCACTGTTTATTGAAATAAAGTTGCAAGTTGATTTCGCAGTCTAATGACAATGCCCAATTTCAGCTTTAGTGCGTTTTCGTAAAAACTAATTCCCGTTTGTCCCCTTCCCTGGGAATCGGGAAATCCGTTTTTAGTCCTCCCTCGCTGTCCCCTACATATTGCCCGAACTTATAACCTATATGTATCTATTGTCTACGTGGACTTAGGGACAGAGGTAAATCTCCAGGAAATACATATTTTTCTGAATATACAGTGTTAATACCAAGCTTCATAACATATGTTCTTAAAATATTATTTTTCAAAGGTAACAATACTTTTATATTAGGATTTAGCGCTGATAGCCCAGCGGTTAAGATGTGTACCTTCCAAGCGGGAGGCGTAAGTTCGATCCCAGACACGGGCCTGTACCAATGAATTTATTTCATGTACAGATTTTAATGTTGTAAAATTTTCACTTAACTCGTGCCTCGGAAGCTCGTAAAACCGTTGGTCCTGCGCCTGATCTCTCTCCGGTCGTGTCGGTTTTCCATCCCATTGGACTATGAGAGTGAGGGAATAGAGAGTGCATCTGTATTTGCGCACACACTTGTGCACTATAACATTTCCTGCGTACCTGGCCGATCTCCGTAGATTGGTCACCTTGGCTGAAATACGGTCGGAGATCATTATCACTTTCGTATTAAATACAAGGAAGTTTAATAATTTGCTCATTTATGTCTTTCCTTAAAATGTAAAAGGTGGCTATGGCATATTCTATATGAGCTACCCTATTCGGGAACATAGCCATAATAATTTAAAGGAACCTTCTATAAGTATCTAATCAACTCTTGCTGAAACCAAACTCGATATTTAAAGCTCACATGATTCTCAAACGACAGCATGATGGATGGCGTCTCGTATGTCGCTTGCCTTAAGTACCACCAGTTTAATCATCCGTCCGTAACGTCGCCACTATCTATGCAGATAACTAGCTAATGTAGAGCCGACTTAAGTTGCAGGTTACTTCCACAGGTGACATATTGTGGTACCATAATTCATTACTCACGTCCATATGGAAATCGGCAGGCAATTATCGGAGAAATTTTATCGTTTCGGCCATTTTTGGCGTACTATTAATGCTTTTATCGAAGCTATTGCTTTGGTTTTTTGTGGGATTTCTATTGGCTTTTAGTTTATTTACAGTTTATTTTGTAGTTTTTTTTGGATTGAAATCAAGAATGTATTTATTTTTTAATATAGGTACATTTGTAGTATTACTACGATCGTCTTACGGATGCTTGATAGAAATAATAAAGTGACCGCCTGCGACTACATGTAGTCCACTACATCAAGAAATCCCAACTTTTGTACATAAAATATGCACCAGAAGAATTTTTGCATTCGGACTAAGTTCCTTAATTAGCACGTTCAACCAGACGAACCCCTAATGAAGTTCTATTAATATCATATATTGTAGTTAACAGTCTATTCGTTATAGGAATATACCAACTCCACTACATATACATATATTAAATAAAGAAAAAAGTAATTTAACTCAAAATACACTTTTTCCATTATCCATCCACTATAAATCAGTAATTTTAATAGAAGTTCAAAAACTTGGGTGCCTCAGATTGAAATTGATTGATACCGAAAAGTGAAAGATTTTTGCAGAGATAAAATGTGACAGTAATAATTTCATGTAACTTGTCTTTGAGAGTTCATTTCAAACTTACAAAAAGAATGAAATTTTTAGGAAATACTCTGATATTATTTATAGTTAACACAAACATTAGACAATATAGTGACTTAACATACTCGTTGTCACAAGATAATGTACAAAGGCGATGCTGTCAACTCACTCGGACACCATGTACCAAGAGCGCGGGCCGCATACTTCGCCATTCGACCCTAAATGACATCATCCGCCGGGCTCTTTCCACCGCCGGGGCACCATCTGTCTTAGAACCCCTTGGATTGGTGCGCAACGATGAAAAAGACCGAACGGCATGAGCCTTGTGCCTTGGAGGCTGGGACGATGCTTGGTATGGGACCCCCTGGAATACCCTAGCGGCGTCTCACCTCCCAGGCACAAGCATCAGAACCGGTTCAGCGGCGGCCTCAGCAGAAACCCTCAAGCGGCGCAAGTATGCAAACCTAAGCGGGAATTACATATTCGAGCCTTTTGGTGTTGAAACCATAGGGCTATGGGGTCCGGGTGCGCATGCCCTCTTTTCTAAAAGATTGGTTGAAGCATCCCATGACTGGAAGGCTGGTGCCTATTTTGGCCAACGCGTAAGCCTCGCTACATAGCGGGGCAACGCGGCCAGCCTTTTGGGCACGCTGCCATCGGTGGAAGATTTGCAGGCCGTCTTCTATTTGTAAATATTTGCAGTTAATAAGTAGTTCATATTTAATTTTAATGTACAAAGGCGAGCTTATCTTTTCAAAAAACAATATATTTTTAATTTATAAAACTCGTTTAAAACTGTCAAAATATAAATCTTAATTAACATATTATGAAAATAAACGAAAATGAACACTGGTAAATAAACATATGACTTTTCATATTTTCAGAATTTTCAGATTTTCATATTTTCAGAACATTCTGCAGTGGCTTAGCTACATGTATTAATAGAATTAATAGGATTTCCATAATAGAAACTAGAATAAACTCGTCTATTTCCCGTTATAAAAGTTTGATTTCCCGTATCTGAGTGCATGCTAATGCAGCCTGCGACGTCATTTCCGATGGCAGCGGAACTCGATCCGATTTGAACGTATGTAGGCCAGATATTACCGCTATTAACGTAAATATCGTAAAATGTGCTGCTTATGTATGACTATAATATAATTACATCAGAAATATCTCCTTCCGACATGAAGTCGCAAAAATCGACTAAGGATCTCAGGGCTGTTTTCTCAGCCAATCTTGTCACTGATGTTTAACATGCCAGGGGGCAAATTCTCGAAAAGTCTCGAGTTGGAACGAGGCCGAAATGGCCCCCTGATTACGTAAAAGCAATAGCAAAGCCGAAGTCGCGCGTTCGCGATAATTGAGAGTGTGTGTGTGCGCGTGGCGAGGTGCGGGGCGCGGGAGCACGCCGAGCGCTCACACACTCTCAATTATCGAGAACGCGCGACTTCGGCTTTGCTATTGCTTTCACGTAATCAGGGGGCCGAAATGGAGTAGCCAGAACTGATACACACACACACACACACACATACATACACACCCACACAGAGAGAGAGAGAGAGAGAGAGACAACGGAAGGAGATTCCACAGCCACACATAGCATTGCGAGGACAGATAAAAGATCAGTGACGTTCACGTCAAACTGACGTTTCACACTTTAAGACATTGAAACCCGCGTCGCGTCATGGCGTTTAAATTCACGCGAGGTCTTATCGCTAATTTTGACATTTCGTGTGACTGTATATCAATTCAATTACCGATTCAGTGTTGAACGTAATAAAGTTAATTTTACTTTCGCAATGGTAGCACCACTTCCACGAGTTGTCCAAAAGACGCGTCGCGCGCGGGTTCCGAATCTCTGTCATTGCCCTGCTCGCATTTGGTGACTGGAAACACGCGCGCGGTTGATAAAAAAACCCGCGTCGTGTTTTTGCAATGCTACCGGTGCAGGAATAACAACTTCAACAATTTAACTTTACATGTGGTAGCGCAACCATTTGCGCAACCACTCATGTACTACTTAATGAGATAAACTGTAGCTGTTCTGTCTCGATTTGCATGTCAAAGGCGGCGCCCTCTAGGGAGCCGACGTCGAAACCGGTGTTTGTATGTGGTTACGGTCTCGGGGTTAATTCGGTTTAATGCAAGCTTGCTGATGGATGGTTAGGTAACTTAGTGCTGTCTGTGTAGTATCTATATCTTTGGGGATTACATATTATTTCGCAATATAGAAAAGAAATTCATTAATAATACGAGTAAAGCGATCTGGTTAGACGTGTACGTGTCTGGTTAGGGTTGACGTCAATACCATAGAGGAATAAGATGTCATAGAGTGCTAATGTCATACTAACGGTTTCGTTGCACCGTTAGACTTTTCGATGCCCCACAATTCCAGTCCTTGGCACTTAGATTCTATTAGTGTAATGTATAGTAATGTACTACATTACTAATGTATTGTAACGTATAGTAATGCAATCTACGTGTCAAGAACTGGAATTGTGAGGCACCGAAAAGTCTAATAGTGCATCGAAACTGTTAGTATGACATTAGCACTCTATGTCTACATCTTATTCCTCTATGTCAATACTCATGTTTCTTGAGAGAAGGCACATAAATAAAACATACTATTTACAATACTGATACATTACTTTTAAAAAAGAATTATTATTATTTTTAATTAATAAAGTATTTTACTCTCTTGATGAATATAAAAATGATAGAATTTGACCACTGACATCAATCAAGTATTTTGGACATGGTAAATAGTTATTTTTTGGTATTAATGTAAATTTGATTATTTTATGACTTCTATTTGATTGTGATTGATTATGAATTGCTTTAAATTAAGCCTTTAAAAAAAAAAAAATTGTACGCCGCAGCATGCAGGCAGTTGTGGAGAATCTTCTGTAAATTATAACATAATATACCCACCCATGACTACAAATAAAGAATTGAATTGAATTGAAACAAAATGAAAACGTTATTTTACGCTTTAATTGGCATAAAGCAATAACTCTTGGTATGCAATTAACTGACGTAAAATATGACAGTTTTTTTGCGCAATAAACAAAGTTATTAAAATTATAATATTAAGCAATACCTGGATGAAAATGAACGGATTTAAAACACAACGAAAGAAGAACATAGAACAACTTTCTTGTAGAACTGGAATAGTACATAATTCTAAAATTATTAATAAAGAAATGGTAAAAATTCCTCACCCGGGTGGGAATCGAACCCACGACCTCTGCATTCCGTGCCAGCGCTCTTACCACTGAGCCACATAATTCATTTATTTATTTATTTTATTTTATTTGCGGTGTTCTGGTACCTCAGCGAAAACTACCTATGTAAGGTCTACCAAAAAGTACTGATTATCTTTTGACACAAAACTAGGTAGGTAAAAAGAAACAACTTTCATTATGGGACTAACTCCGAAATAGTGAAAATAAAATCAGCTGTTCCATACATTTCAGTGCAGTAATTATTAAAGATTGTATGGAACAGTTGATTTTTTTTCACTATTTCAAAGTTGGCCCCATAATGAAAGTTGTTTCTTTTTACCTACCTAGTTTCGTGTCAAAAGATAGTACATTACTTTTTGGTAGACCTTATATAATGCTACATCATTCATCTTAGTCGTGAGAGTGACAATGGATCACAAAATTTTACGCAATCAGGTTTTTTCAGGTCATTGGTCAGTGCGCCTTCTATAGAACGTAGAATACGTTATCCTACGCTTTAGTTTACCCACAGTCTTGTCTAGTCGAGCGTATAGGTCTGCGGTGACAGGTAAATAGCCGCCTATCGCGAACAAAGCCAATTTATTTTACCCTAGTTCGGTTTTAATGCACACGGCCAGTTCGTATAAATATAGGACACATGGCACTACAAAAATATAAACTCTTGTTCTAGAACATACATAGATAAATCACACCTATTTCTAGGGGGAGTCGGCAGAGATTACGAATCTCCACTTGCTACGGACCTAACACACCTTTTCTTTAGCTTAATGTACTTCCATGATATTCTTCATGCACACAAATTATGTCGATGATGAAACACTAACAGTTTTATGGTATTTATAGGAAAAGTGCAAGAATTAGATTTTCCAAGCACGATGAAGAAAATATTTATTTTTTCATCTGCAATGAACATTGAAATATTAAATTCATTTTATTGTAAATTTCTTAAACCTGGCGATGTTATTGTTAAATACTTTGTGATTTCTATCAAAGAAATTCAAGTTCAGAGTTTTTATTGCCATAACTTATTCGTGTTAAACGTTTGTATTATTTCAACTTTTAGAAAATTATTGCTTGATGATTCTTTAAAAGACTTGTATTTAAAAAAATTAAACATATGTAATATAACTAGCCTTTGCCTGCGGCTCCGCTCGCGTGGATGTGGCTTATTGCGTGGAAGGTGTATAAAAAGTAGTTCATGAAATATACATATAAAATTTCATAAAAATCATGCAAGCCGTTTCGGAGGAGTTTGGTAAGAAAGACCACCATTGAGAATTCCACAAAAGAAATCCATGCAGAATTTAGATACTACATTATTTAAGAGCGTCCGTATAATTGTGTACGTTGGTTCAATGATGGGCCAACACAGGCAATCAGAGCTCGCGTGCGAATCAATCACTCGTCGATGCCGCCCCTCGTAAGTGCGATAACGCTAATATAGGCTCATTCGCTCGGTAGGTACTATGGTCCATTTACACGAGGCTGTTAGTTGAGCCGATACAGTAAGCTAGTAGAAGAGAATAGAAGTATGTACTTAGAATGGATTTCCGTAACTTGTAACACTTGAAATTATGTGAACTAATCAAGTATCGTATCGTATCTCAAATATAGTATCGTACACTTACACATAAAGGGAGCTAACTCAAAAATCGCAATTTTTAGTATAAGCATACTATTATTGCCCATTCCATTTATAAGACACTGGCTTTCCTTGGAACACAGTTAGTATTAAAGATAATCTTTTAGTATTTTATATTTTTATTTGGTATGGTGTAAATGGGCCACCACCACGCACCTGTTTACTCGTACTTTTGAAAACCTCCATTAGTGAGTTACCTTGTAGGTACACCACGTTAACCACATTTAAGTTACTGTAGAAGCTATAATCAGCATAAAGTAGTAGTCATGTTGTTCAAACGTGAACTTTGAAGGTAATCGCATTGTAGATACGAAATAATAATATAATATGGCCTTGTCCCATTAAAAGGAAGTAAAGCATCTTAATTTGTAGGATAGGTACTATGAATTTGGAGCTGAAATCAAGAATATATAAATAACGCAATAAAAATGGATACCCACCAAATTCCATCTATTTATATATTTTTTTATTTAATTTATTTATTATATAATATAGGTTTTTTTACAATTTTAATGAAGGGTCACATAATCCCTGGGTGGTTTATGCGTGACCCATAGTGAACATAGTGAGAATAATAATGGCATATTTCTACTTATTTCGCTTTCTAGTTTTGTGTTTATGGATATAATATTTCCATTAGATCCGGATAACCCTCGATTTCTATGCCTTTAGCTAAATACAAGCGATAAAGTTTGAATATGTTTTATGCCATGTTTATCTTCAAACAAAAAACCTCAATTTTTATTCAGTAAAGATTACTGCCAGTAAAATATTGCAAAAAATAATGAATCCACTCGTGTGCAAGGCGTCTATCGCAACATGTTCTGATTGGGATAGTGCAAAGTAATATCGGTAATGCGAGAATTTACTCTACCAACTTATGACACAGTTATAAAGTTCAATTTACAGCCGCTGTAAAAGTTTTACGCGCACCTGTATACGGGGCAGTTACTTGTACGCTTTAATACGGGAATTGTAATAAATAAGCCCGCATCTCTCTTATCGACTTTGTTTTTATAAACAGTGAGAATTGGCAACAAATTGTTTTCTTGTTTTAAGCTCGATGCAAATAAACTTTACCCTAATGTTAGTATGGAGTAGAGATGGAATAACTTTACTTCGAGGAGTAAGTGTCCGTTCCTTAGTCCGAGCATACTCTAACGTTAATCTTAAACATATTGAGTGACCATTAGAGTGGCTAGGTACGCAGGAGATATTATAGTGCACAAGTGTGTGCGCAAACACAGATGCATTCTTTATTACGTTACTCTCATAGTCCTATGGGACGGAAAGCCGACACGACCGGAGAGAGATCAGGCGCAGGACCAACGGTTTTACGTGCTTTCCGAGACACGAGCTAAGTGACAATTTTGCAAGATTAAAATCTGCACATGAAATAAATTCATTGGTACAGGCCCATGACTGGGATCGAACTAACGCCTCCCGGTTGGAAGGTGCACGTCTTAACCACTGGGCTATCACATTATATTTACATTACATTAGGTAACTTGTAAAAACCCATAAATAACACCCATTGGCAGATACGGTATATAAGTTTAAAATTATATTTGTCAAAAAAGACGGAACTTTTTCGTGGTGTTGCCAAAATTGAAACATGTCATCGTAGCAACGTGAAATTACATTTCAAAAGTTTGCCAATATGCACATAGTGTAAACATATAAGTAGTTTATCTTCATACTCGTAAAATGTCTAATGTAGCGTTGTAATCACGTATATTTACGACGGAAGAAACGTGTCCGCCATCAATTAGATAGGTCTCTCTAACTATTTTAATTATTACTATTACACTACTACAAAATTTATATTTTACATAAGTGTCAAAGGTAAATAATTAATAGTCACATAAGTTTTAGGTATTCGTATACTCGTAACATTGAAATCGCTATTCTATATAACTATTCATTTTGTATTGAACTACTTGCATGTTTTTACAAAGATATCGGTGACAGGGAATATATCACAAGACATATTACTTTAAATTCATAAGGATGTATTTTCAGGGTTCATGAATAACAAGTGACGCAGGGCATGGAAATCTGTTTTTCTTTTTACCCCAACCCTTTACTATGACAAGGTCTGAATCATTATAATATCGGATGTACCAGAACAAGAAAGATACGTTGGTTTGAAAGACTGAATAAAAAAATATACAGGATGATTTTTGGTCGTCAACGTTCCCAAAATCACGATCATTTTTCTCCATGGAAGCATACCTGGGAAGTGTCTGGGGGTCTACTCTGAAATGCTTCTTTCGAATCTTTCGGTCCGACCGAAGCCCGACCGAATCGAAGCCTTTGACAGCCTTTGACCCTACTACGAAGTTGCTTCGGATTCATTCATCTGAGTTCACAGCTCTTTCGGAACCATAGAGAATAATTCACATTGACTAATATTATAAGCTTTCTATTATCTAGCCTTATACCTGTCAAATAGAGTTCGATCGGACTGAATGAAAAAACGGCGCGACCGATCCGATCGAAGGAAGTTCGTAGTAGGAAACACCTCGATATTCGGCCGATACTTCGTTTATCGTTACTTCAGAGTAGACCTCCTGGTTCCCAAGATATTTGGGTCCAACGTTGAGTAAATAGACTGCGTTTTTTTGCATAAATACAATGCGCGTAGCAAGATTTTTTCACGAGAAATAATTAATATCTGTCGATGAAAAAACTAGCATAAACACTGGACACTGTAAATTTCGCCTGATCAAGTAATAAAAAAAAAAAATAATAATTTACAGCATTTTTTTGGCATGAACTTATTTTATTTGGTGTATAAAGTACGTAACCTTCGTTTAGGGTGGCAACGAAAAAACACCATGTATATTACATACACTGGCCACCCATTTCGGGCAACACAGTCGTATGTATGTTACGATGTTGAACGTATATTGTAGAACGCATCATACTCGTATTACAAAACGGCTAGACATTTTGGATAGTACCTATAGGTTTTGGAGGGAGAAAATTTCGCTTCTGGCATTCTGGCAAATAAACTTTAGATTATGTTAGAAAGTCTGGTAAAAAACGCAGGACCCGAGCGACAGACGAAGATAAGTGCTAAAAGGTTTTTTTATATTATTCAAAATTCCTGTAATTTTGTAATGCGGAGACTTCTACATGTATATCATATCTTTTTGTTGAAATAGAAAAAAGTCCCCTGTGTGCTAAACGGCTAACAGATTATGGTGCAAATGGCCCTTACCATCGATACAGGAACATAACTCGGGGATACTCACAAGTTTTGATTGGAGGGGAATGGAATTGCCAAGCGCTCACCGGGGACCAGAACTTATCTGTTACACTCGTTCCGGATAATCACGGATACGGTGTTTTACACGGGTGGATATCGTAAACATTTTATAGTTTGATAAAATAGAGCATAGCACGTAGTAGATCGTGGTTTAAGATGTGGTTTATTTTTAAAAGCTCGTGGTTGTGTTGGTAAAACATGTAAATTAACTTGCGCCTTTCTTGCACCAAATGAGTGTGTTGCTGGCATATTGTATAACATGCCGAATTACAAAACGGCTAGACATTTCAATTGTAGTTTTTTAGTATATAGGCTAAGTGCGGAAAATGCTCAGTCAAACTAACAGTACCTATACCTTTGACATTAGTATGTACCGTAAAACGGGGTGTATAGGGATCGGGGTGTGAATCGGATCAAAACGGGGAACGAACATTTTAAACAGAAATATGAAAAGTTGCCAGATTAAATTGCAATGTTTTAACTTTTTTTTATAGAAGAATAATGGACCTTTATCATGGTAACATTAGACAGTAATTTAACAGTTGCCACAGATGGTCAAAATCCCCTTTGAAATCGGTGTGTAAGAGTGTGATCATTTTATAGCTCCAAAACTTGATACTTTTCGGTTATTATTTTAGTGTGTTGGGGACGAAGATTTCGTTTAATTTATAAAATAGTTATCGCTGAAGCTACGCAGTAATTTTAAGCCTAGATATTACTTAGTTTTTGTTAGAAATGAATATTTAAAAATCACTTCAATTTCAAATTTTTCACGAGGTGGATTGATACTGAAAAGGGGCGAATAGGGATGGCTAAATAGGTAAATAGGAACGATTAGAGTACGAAATAGAGACAAGAGTCCTTACTGTGCTCAATAGACCCTCTATTGAGCACGGTAAGGATAGGGCTGTGACACTTCTAAATGTAATAAACCCAGTCCTGCTCCTACTAATAAATGCGAAAGTTAGTGAGGATGTACATGTGTGTCAATGTGACTCTTTTACGCAAAAACTTTTGGATAGATTTTAATGAAACTTGCCAGGTAGGTATAGCCATTTTACATCAGAATAACATATAGGCTATAAAGTTCACGCGGACGAAGTCGCACACAAGTAGTCGCTAGTAGGTGTATAAAATTCTAATTTCACAGTTTTCGTAACAAAACTTCTCAAGATAGAAGTATAATAGTATAAAATTTAAATTTAACTACCTATGTAATTAACATTATATTAGTAATAAGAATATTTGTATCAATTATATCACTTAAACTCAAATACAACCATTTAAGCTCTAGGGCTTGCCAAAGAAATATACATAAAACATTCCATACATACACTCGAAAAACATAATCCACCTTCTGGCGCACACGGGTAATAAAAATAGGTAAGTGATGGCCCTACGGTTTTTTTCCCTTGCCACCGCTGTTGGGTCCCAGAACACCCCGATCGAAGTATGAATAGGGATAGCGTATACTCGTATTATGGGTAAAATATCAAAGATTGCATAATTTTAAAGGATTTTAGTAATATTTTCTTCAAGTATCAACAGCCGGAAATAGTAGAAAAGATAAAAAAAAATACCATACACATACTACAACATCGTTAAATTTAAATGAGAAGTTTGGTTTTGTCCCGATTCCCCCCGTTTATGTAAGTATTTACGATTTGAATTTACGATCATAGATTTTATTTTATTCACGTATTAGTACATATATAATGTTGTCTTGCTTTTTTGACATTTACAGAGAGAGAGACCCCGAATGTAATATACATTATTTAAAAGTAGAAAAAGATTAAAAAGGACGTGGATCAATAAATCACAAAAATCGACATAAACTTAAAATGCCGCATCCAAATCCTAAACAAAAGTAATAAACATCAGTAAGCATCTTATCCTGCCCATCTGGGGCGCAAAAAAAAATATTTGTACAATCTTCCAAACAAAATACAAAATTCTGTGAAAATGTTCACAGAAGACATCGCGCCGGTCACCGTGACTTTGATAATGTTAATCGAGTTTTTATAGTTGGTGCGAGGTTTGATCGTGGCCATTGATGTAAAAACTGCAGACAACCAGAGGCTTTGCACTCAGTTTTTTGGACCGCAGCTAACTGTTGGTTTTAAGGCGCCTAAATGACCTAAACGCGAGTTTTTGAAGAACGAAACTGACTTAATCCACTGCTTTAAACCAGCTAAAAAAATATATAATATTCTTGAGGATATGTAGATAGGTATTTGTGCTTTGAAAACACAATACAACTATTAAGACTCGATAGAAAAAAAATCGCAAACATACCTCTAAAAAATTTTTAAAACACCTATAATTTAGACAAAAAGCATGCAATCATTCTGTTCTTTCGACAGATTGTCTATCATACAAAATACTAAGGTAAAATACAAAGGTCAAACAAAATTATGTTTTTTAAAATCATTTTTCTCGATAACAGCAAATAGTATCATTAAAATAGGTTAGACAAAAGTTGTAGTTTATGCAATTTTCTATAAAAATTATATTAACACTTTTTTCGTACGTTCGTGAGATATCGCGCTTTTAACATTTATAAAATTCACATTTTACGTAATATGCACACATTTCCGCATCATCTACGAGATAATGTACATACATACATCTAGGGTGATTTTTGGTCGTCAACGTTCCCGAAAACTACGGAATCTCCTCATCATCACGATCATTTTTCTCCATGGAAGCATACCTGGGAAGTGTCTGGTTTCCAAAATATTAGGGTCCAAAGTTGAGTAAATAGACTGCGTTTTTCTGCATAAATGCACATAGACGCGCGTAGCAGGATTTTTTCACGAAAAATAATTAATATCTGTCTATAAAAAAACTAACATAAACACTAGACACTATAAATTTCGCACGATCAAGGAATTTAAAATTTAAAAAAAAAAAAACCCAGCATTTTTTTTGGCATAAACTTACTTTATTTCATGTATAGAATACGTACCCTTCGTTAAAGGTGGCCACAAAAAAACATCCTGTATAGTCACGTCCATTATCCCCCAATGAGGTTGGACAGAAGTGTGCCATTTACACACCTCCTTTTACCTGTCAGCCCATTAAGTCCCACGTGGTAAGGGGTGAAATAAATATAACAATCTAGCTACTAGTGTAGGTATTACATTTATTTTGAGGTAATGAACTTTTTTTTCTCACACTAGACAACACATTAAACTAGTCTTACACTAAGATCCCTAAGGTCTTGTGTCGTGGGTATTAAGCAACGGTATATAAATACATAGATAAGTATAGAAACATCCATGACTCGGTAACATCGATATTCATCATATCAATATTTCCACCTACCTGTCTTGGCAAAAATTTCGGGATCGATGGGTATTTTTAACATTTCATTTATAATGCTGAGTACAATGTCTCTACCAATTTCCGGTTCTATGCGAATCATTCCTAAGACAAATGTCTATTTTGACTGGAATCATTAGCAAGGAAGCACTAAGAACGGATTTTGAAATAATATACCGAGACTTCCAAGGAATTTCCAATTTTTATACGAAAGCCTCTTTACATATGAAGCTGAAATCAGTCATATATGTTTATGAGGAAAGGCGAGGAAGCACTAAAAATGAATTCCCGAAATTTCCATGGGAACGGGTTCACAGTAATACTACAATCGACTTAACCACTTTTGATTTTTTTTCATTTTTGTTTACATAAATACCGCATCCATTTTTCTTTCACATATGGCGAATATTAATAAGTAAATTATTAAGCGCCATCTATGGAAAGTAAAGGGCGCAATCTCAGTTTGTACTTTTTGCCAGTTTAGTAGGTAGCTCTTAGTTTTGCCGTCAGAGGATTATGTGTATGTGTGCGCGGGATTCTCGATTTGAGTTAGGTCTTGTAGGCACCTTAAGTTTACCACCGGGTGGCACCGAGATACTCGTATGGCGAGTAGCAGTCTATACAAAATTTTTATTGAACTATGTATTCTATATAGAAGATTTACATATCAACATTATCTACATAAAATCGACGAAGTTATCTGCGAACAAACATAAAAAAGTATATATACTAGTGTTGAGTAGGACATACAAGAGGCACTTCATTTGTCCCGGATATTACGTCAAAATGTAAGAGTGCCTCGAAATTTTAAATTGTACTACTTCAATTTTCTTGTCGCGGTCGAGCTTGAACGGTCGAGCGAGGCAGGCAGACAAACGACAAGCACGTCACGTGATCACGTCACGGTCGTCGAGTCTGACATTTTGAGCGAGAGAGAAATATATTGTCTTCCATGCGAGGCGAGGCGCCAGCCAGGAGGCGCGTAGGTAATAGGTATTTAAAATTCAAATAATAATAATCTAACGTTGTTTAGAGAGTCAGTGCCATTTAATTTGTATTTTTTTTGATATTTCGGATTTTGAAGTAGATATATTAAGAATCTTAATTAAAAAAAAGATTAAGAGTCTTAATTTAAGATACTCAGGTAAGGCTAAAACCTGTAAAAACTGATAAGAAACCCAAGAAGTATTTTGTCACAGGTTTCTGGAACAGGAATTTTTGTGTCACAGAAGCAGTAGGAACAGGTATAGGTTATAACCTAATATAACCCATCTCTACTACAAACACATAAAATTCATTTTTTATACTTGTAAGATTTCTTGTAAGATGCTTCACGGCCGGTCTACCCGGACATGGGTCCCTCAGCGCACGATATCTCCTCAATTGATTTGTCCATTGATGAGGTTATAAGGTTGCTCAAGCATCTTGATCCGTCAAAATCTGCTGGTCCCGATGATCTACCTGCTAGTTTCCTTATTAATTGCGCTGAACAATAGCTTTGCCGATTTATATTTTATTTAAGCGATCGCAGGTTGAAGGAATTGTGCCAAAATTATGGAAGCGCGCTCTTATAACACCCGTACATAAGAAAGGTTCTACAACAGACATAACCAATTACCGCCCCATATCGAAGCTATGCATTGTATCAAAGATTTTTGAGAGAATTGTATATGGTCAAGTATATGCAGCTTTGAAAAACTCCTTTAACTCTACTCAGCATGGTTTTCTTAAGGGTCGATCGACGGTGTCCAATCTTGTGTTAATTAATGATTTTCTGACAGATGCTATGGATAATGGTGTGCAGGTTGATGTTTTTTATACCGACTATAGTAAAGCATTCGATCGTATTCAGCATAATTTGTTACTAACCAAGTTATCTAAAGTTGGCATTTGTGGTAGTCTCTTCAGATGGTTCTCCTCCTATATAAATAATCGTTCCCAGGCCATAGTAGTAAATAACTACATATCTAGTTGGGTTTCTATACCAAGTGGTGTACCGCAAGGATCTCTTCTGGGACCGTTACTCTTTGTGATATTTGTTAATGACATCGACCAGTGCTTCCAGACGTCACGTTTATTGTGCTTTGCAGATGACATGAAGATTTATGCAACAATATCATCGATAGCTGATGCTAAATCATTGCAAGCTGACTTAGTGCGTCTGGAGACTTATTGTCAGTTGAATCACCTTGAGCTTAACCCCTCTAAGTGCAATATAGTAACGTTTAGTCGTAAAAGACATCTTATAGTACACAATTACACTCTGAAAGGAGAAAAACTACAGAGGGCGAGTGTTGTTCGTGATTTGGGCGTCTATCATGACTCTAAGCTTTTGTTCGACATACACGTTGACAAAATTACGGCTAAAGCTTTTAGGGCACTAGGATTTGTGATGCGTAGTTCTAAGGATTTTACTAAGATAAAAACAATCAAAATCCTGTACTGCTGTTTTGTCCGAAGTACTTTGGAGTATGCGTCGCAGATCTGGAATCCTATATACGATGTTTACACCAAACGTATCGAAAGCATACAAAAAAAGTTTATTAAGTTCCTGTGCTACCGAACCAATGATTGCTATGACTCCTGCAATTACACAAACCTTTGCAAAAAAAAGCGGGTGGGGCTGTGTCGGGGCACACGGCCGTTGGTTTTAACGTGAAACGTCTATGTTAGCGAATCGCTTTTAAAGTAAAAGATTGAAATGAAAACAAGATGGACGCTGTTTTAAGTATTTTAATAAAAAAAGAACAGGTACGTAATAGAAACATAAAATACATAGCAAATGTTTATATATTTATTGTCACTTTCTGGTTATTTTAAATAGCAGCCGCCCACGACTTCGTCCGCGTGAGGGGGCGTTGTACCCGTGCGAAGCCGGGCAGGTTGTTGTATAGACTGTAGCCTTCCTTGGTAAATGGGCTATCTAACACTGAAAGAATTTTTCAAATCAGACCAGTAGTTCCTGAGATTAGCGCGTTCAAACAAACAAACAAACAAACTCTTCAGCTTTATAATATTAGTATAGATATAAATACTGTCCAAATTACACTTATTTTTGTATAAATCAATCGGTTCAAATAAACTTGACAAACACACGAAAGAATCACCACGCTATAAAGTCGGAGTCACGAGTTACACTGAATAGAAACAAGCGTGAGCGCCGGTTTCGCACAGTTATCGCAGTATCCCTCCCCCGCCCCCCCGCTTGACCCCGACACGAACTCAATGTCATAACAGCGAGCTGACTATATAAGTGAAATATTTACACCATATTTTTGTTTCTAAGACCAATAGTTTTTTAATTATTAAGGTACGATGATATAGACCTTTTCGTTACGGTCCAGTTTTTAAACCTGGTACCCGTATGTGTCGGCGCGATTTTAAAGACGTTTCACGTCAACACCATATCCTCCCTTTAGAGAAACGTCGCGAAATCTCCGACTTGGTCTTCTTCTTAAAGATTGCCTCCAGCGATATAGATTGCCCTGAGTTACTATCTCAGATAAGTCTAAATGTTCCTTCTAGGTCCCTTCGCCACAATAATCCAATTTCCATCCCTCTAGTCTCAACGAGGTACCGGCAGAATGCATTCCTCATACGGGCGAGTGGTGCATTCAACAAACTTTCTAGGTGCATGGATCTTGACCTATTTGACACCGGATGCGGCAAGGTAAGGCGTCATCTTAGCAGTGACTTTTTCCTTAAATGTTAATCGTGGTATGTTAATTTTAATCGTGGTATGTTAATTTTAATCTAGTTAATAATAATTACAACTCAATATTAGGTTGGTATTGGCAGTGAGTTGTGCCAAAGTGTAATTTCTGTATTTTGTTGTGTGCATGAATTGTATTCGCTCTGTTTCTATTTGTGGAGACCTGTTATTGGCCCGATGGTTCTAGTTCTTCTACTTTACTCTTTTTGTATCGCTGTTGGTCTTCCGAAAATTGTAAAATAAAATAAAATAAATAAAATTTATAATTAAAAATATTTGTACTAAACAAACAAATGACATGACAAAAGCACGTCGCGTCTGACATTTGAGGCGTCAGGAGGCGCGCATATTTCGTACTATAATAACTTCAAATGGTTCAGTCAGTAGGTACGCCTCGCCTCATTTGAAGTGGGACATTGTACTGGCTCAGGACAAAAAAGAGGCTACTCTTACAAACTCTTTTTCAAGTCGTGTCCTACTCAACACTAATATATACGAGTACGGTCGAATTAAGAAACCTCCTACTTTTTTAAAAGTCCGTTAAAAAACAAACATAAATCTTAGATCAATATCTCTTGTCTATCTTTGTCAGACAGTGATTTGTTCATATTGGGATCCGTGGTGGAACAGTCAATGCAACATTGATTACCGTATCTCCTCTTACAGTTTAAAATAATCACTCTAGTTACATTATCTAGTTGGTTATAACATCAATGTACATTGGCGATTTGTCATCGACCCGACTAGCAGACAAATGAGGAGGTTTACTGGCGCGGAAGCTGTATTCAATGTAAAGCTGAGATTTATTTTGCGATTTAGATGCCGTAGGCGTAATTAGGGTACCTAGGTAAATATACTTTAGAGACCCCCGACTACCCTGAGATAAGGAAAAAAAAATTTTTGTACAGTTTAGATTCTGATCTCGCTTCAACAAAATCACATTTTAAATCCCATGATTATTTATCGTCTGTTGGGTAAAAGATTATTATTTATATTTTCCTCCATAATAAATTATCATATTATTTCCCTGAGCGTTAACTTAAAAATATAGTATGTATTTATCAAATTCTTTATTTCGGATAACAAATATATCCTTACAATGTGTGAGTGAGTATTTTTCTTTTAGATATTTTATGTATTTTATTTAAGCATTCTCAAATTAATGATGGCACCTGTACGGTCTGCTAACTTGCGTAGGTACGAGTAGAGGCACGTGTAAAAATCTTGGAGAAAATATTCTGAAATCTCCTTATCTGAAGCATACTTCAATTTCGCCCGTAATTGACATTTATTGATGAATACTATTTCCAGATAATTATTATTATAAATTTTCCCAACATAGCCCAAACTCCTGCTTCCAAAATCAAGTCTCATGGATTCTAATGGAACTCGATAAAATATATAAAAGTGTATTCGTGTAATGAAGACTCTAGCGCCTAAGTCGAGGGACTTCGATACTGTAATACAATATATTAATTACATTTTTGCGAATTGTATAGATACAATATTGCGTGATTGATGTACATTTTTTTTAACCGGCGAATAAAGTTCTCTCGGAAAACTTGTCGATAGATCAGGGTTTCCCGACATTTTTTTTATCGCCTCCTCGTATTACAAATAAATTTAAGTAAATTAAATTAAAAGGTAAGATTTTTTTTAATTTAATTTATTTAAGTAAATCTTACCTGCATTGCATTGCCTAAGCTGATGTAGGAATGCGGGGCTTCACTAGGATACAGCTGTATCTCCTTCCGTCCATGTCGTAAGAGTCGACTAAGGAATTCAGGGGCGTTCTCTTACACGAGGAGCTAGCAAGTTGTCACTAACCTTTAACATCTGACCCCGCTCTGCTGAAGGTGGCTGTAAGATGTTCTTCGCGATCCTGCAGTTCTGAATACCCCATTCTTGGAAACTCAACCATTCTTTTTTTATAATATATTTGTAATACGAGGAGGCGATAAAAAAATGTCGGGAAACCCTGATCTATCGACAAGTTTTCCGAGAGAACTTTATTCGCCGGTTAAAAAAATGTACATCAATCACGCAATATTGTACTCGTATCTATACAATTCGCAAAAATGTAATTAATATATTGTATTACAGTATCGAAGTCCCTCGACTTAGGCGCTAGAGTCTTCATTACAACTTAATATATAAAATTAAAAAAATAATAACTTTATGGAAGAGTTTTCGCGAGATTTTCGTATTTTTTTAGGAAAATTGAATCGTATCTGTGTACATAACACAAATACATACAGGGTGTGGGTGACAGCCAGGCGAATACTGAAATGCTGAACAAGTACCATTGTGTTGAGTTATACGACAGTGTTATTACTCGCAGGAAATGCTTTTTTGATTTGTTTGTCAGTAATCTTTGCTCCCCGCACCAATTGTATCGGGCGATCCTATGACTAATTAAATGGGCTTATTGGTTATTGTGTGACACATTGCTGTATTTTGGATCAATTGTGACTCTACATTAGGGTTAATCAGTTATTGGAACTTTTTTGAGGGCATTTTCTTTTTTAAATCATCTTTTGGTTAAAAGTTTATTTTTAAGTCATTATCTAAAGCCTAATAAAACGAACGCAACTATTTTTTCCTGAAAATATTTTAAAAAATTCGAAAAATTTAGGAATTTTCTGCAAAAATGTTCAGAGTTTTCCGCCTCAGAATCATGGTCTGAAGTCATGGTATCAATATTTACCTGGCTGTCACAAACACCCTGTATATCTACATAAAAAAAAAGTTGGCCGCGTGGTGCCGGCAGAGTAGAATTCGTACCACCCCATGTCTGCCCGTGGGTATCGTACGAGGCGATTAAGGGTTTCCGGGAGGTGGGCAGCAGCGTCTCCCGTGTTGACAACATAGTCCAAAATACAAACTGCGGTCACCAACCCGCCTGCCCAGCGTGGTGACTATGGGCAAATACCCTCCCATGGCAGTCTTGTGGCGTGCCCTGGGGGAGGCCTACGTCCAGCAGTGGACTGCAATAGGCTGATGATGATGAAAATAGTGAAAGAGCTGATAGATCGCTAGCTATATGAAGTTTTGTATACGCGATATATTCGTATTATACTTAGATGTATTTCTATGTTAGATATATTTGTATGTGGATATTTTCTTACTTCTATGCTGCTCTGGGAGTGAAAAAAAAACGTATAATACTACAGCTGCTTCTCTTCCCGGGCATACTGTACAAGTCAGTAGAGGGACAAGAGGGTTTTGGTGTTTTGTAGGCGATGGGCTGACCACCTGTCACTACTAACCGAACTTTTACATCTCAACTATATTCATTATTATGAACCTCTAAAATCCAACACATTACTTACACCAAATTTTTTATTGGATTTTAGAGGTTCATAATAATTAGTGGTTTACTAATTTACTAATTTCTATAATCCTGAGGATGCCACGGTTGTTGGCGAAACAATGTAGATTATTTATCTAGTTTTTGATTTCGGAATGGTGCAATGTATCGTCTTGCATGCTAGTGCTCGGGTCTGGTTTCTCATGGCGATTGTAGTTAGTGCAAGTGGCTGTTGTCGCAATTATGAATTATCAGATCCGAGGGTCAGTGGAAGGTGTAGGGCCCGGTGGTGGGCGCACCCATAGTGAATGTTTGAACTTCCGAATTGTAACGCCTAATACAATTTCATCTCAACTATACCCTCAAAATTAGTCAGAAGTGGCACCATGTGGTTCTATCGGCCCTTGGTGCTCTGCCTACCCCGTAAGGGATAAAGGCTTGATTATATGTCTGTATGTATCAAACGACTGTGATTTTTTAAGTTTCTTCTAACCGCGGGATGAGTTTGAAGCGGGATGAGTTGACTAAAGAGCCAATAGAATCCTCTCTTATTCCCCAGCAATAAGAAAAAATACTAGGATACATAAAACTTTTCCCAATACCTCACCTGCCTATAAACATCAACTCAATCGTTCGTATAGGTAAACAGTAAGTTTTAGTAGGTAGTCGATAAGATCAAGTTCTCGAATAAGTAGTTCGAGCGAGTTAGGCAATCTGTAAAGTTTCAGGTTAACGCGAAGCACTAAAAGTAGGAAGATCGCGAATGAGGCCTAGCAAGTGATGTTGAGAGCAGACTGAACTCAACGTGTGTTATGGTAGCTTGGTACTTATCGGTTTTATATCAGACGACTGTTTTGGTTTCTTTGTAGCGTTGGTGTCAAATAGCAGCCGTTTCTTTAAAGATAGGGTATGAAGTAGGTATATAGGCATTCGATTGTACTTCACACGTATTATACCAGCCTGCTCAAGTAGCATGACCTGCTAAACACGATGCGTGGTCATGCTAGGGGGGCTGGTACAGTTGTTCAACATATATAATGGTCAGACATCGAAAATAATCGTTCAATCAACTTTTTTTTTACTTTAACACAATCAAATAAATTTTTCCTAGGGGTTCCAAACAAAATGACAAAATGGAACCTAAAATAAGCTTGGCGTTATTCACATAACTTTATTATTTGGGTAGTCAAACTAAACAATTTGTTTTTGTTGTTCAATTACTGCAGTGCATGCTATTGTGAATTCGTTTTTTTATTATATTTAGGCAGCTTCATTGTATTCCGATGTAAACGGATTGAATTACTTACATACTAGATTTTAAAAACTATAGTTGTTCTGCTATTCTATTTGTTCCGCGCTCGTGATTTAATTTCATGACAACCATTGTATAACAAAAAATTATATGTATACTGTGTTTTGTATGCATAAAAGATTATTATTAAGTTCCTTCGAAAGCTTGTAGAGCACAATGGATTAGAACTGACCTGAGGACGGTGACTCGCTGTCTTGGCGGAGGTACCTCCTGGCGTCTTCCACTACTGCTGGTATCTAGTCTTCCAGGATTGGATGGGGTTGTTTATTTATTACAAGTAATATTTAGGTTGAATTTGTATTGAGAGAAACTGATTATTAGCGGTTAGGCGCATGGCATACAATATGACGCCATTTTTTCAACTCTTTTTCTTTTTAGTTCCTCTTTCTGCCGTCAGAGGTGCTGTCGCGTCACAATGTGCTCTTTTTGAATTTTGAAAAGAGGTTTGAATCTAAAAGTATGTAATCTTTCTGATATCGGGCTATAAGTACAGAACATACTGTTAGAAAATTTAATGTCAAAGCACTGACGGTGATACTTATTAACTGTGTAAATGTATGCAATCGTAAATACAATGAATATTTTTTTATTAGTAGGTAAGGCCCCTTCTTTAAAAGAAACATGAACTCACGGATAAATATTGTCTTTTTTTATTTCTGTTTGTCCTAAATAGCTCTAATTAACATAACATGTTTTTCTATATAATAAAACAAACCATGGTAATAACTGATTTTCACGTAAATGTTCGTTGTTTTGTAGGCGTGTACATGTGCTTGCTCTCTATGTACGATATATTCTACAATGTTGGTTTGTCCACCATAATTTTGTATATTATGAGGTGCCTATCTAGTATCTGGTCTAAGGTATTCTAATTTCTTTTGGTACTTTTTGATAAAAAAAAAAGATTAATATGTTTTTAGCAGAGCTAGATATGAAATATCACAGACAACTTGCTAGTTCACTGTCTGAGAACGAACTAGAATTTCTCAGTCGACTCTCAGGACATGCACGAAGTCGATGCAGCCGATGTATTCTAGTGAAGCCCCGCATCAGCACAAGACATGCATATTAAGTGCAGGACAGATGTTCGCATTGAATAGTTATTTAATCATTCTTAATTTTGGCAAACTTTTCTAATTGGTGTCATTTTGTGACAACGTAAAACTATGTGAAGTTGGTAATAAGTGGTTTTGCATAATTAAAACCGCTGACATGAATTCAAACAACTTTGAAATTAGATTACAATTTACTTTCCATCTAGCGCATGTATGTAACCGTTTAAATAAATGTTAATTATAAAAAATAATTGAATTTGTGTTTGATTTTAATAGGGTTCATAATGGACATTATGAAATATACATACATATATAGACATACGGCTGTGTTACCTCACGTCACTACCGAAATGGGATAGAACTGCATAATCATAAAAAGGATGTCCCGCAGCCACGTTTACCAAGGCATTATATTTTGTATTAGGTATATCACTTCAATATAGATTATTATTATTTAAGTAACATAGAAAGCTAAAATTTATTAATCTGACACGCGGAATGCAGAGGTCGTGGGTTCGATTCCCACCCGGGTGAGGAATTTTTTCCATTTCTTTATTGATAATTTTATAAAATTTATTATAATAGCTATTTATTTATTTGTAATTAATTAAAAATAGTAGTCTGCAATAAAAATGACATTTCAAAAGTGGTTTCATAAAAAATTATGTTATTATTTATTTGATCTAGTCCTACATTGTATTGCATATGCAGGATAAATCAATAGCCGTAATATTCTGTAAATCTATCTGAAAAAGTTACAATATACCCTTCAGGGAAAATAAATCGTGGTAATTACTATTCACGAACTTTACAAAGGTATGTATACCTACTTACTGAACTAGTTACTAACCCATCATAAACAAAACTACGGCAGCCCCGAAATTCCTCTTCATCATCATTGACCTAACTTTTGTTTCACAAGTTGGAACTTTCTTAACATAACTTTGTTCCCGAAGTTTCGAAGTCACATCATCAATAAAATTTGCATTGAGAAGTTTTGACTTTTTCACGTGAAAATATTATATAGGCTGGTGTCGATAGCGTCTCCAATTTTTGTTGGGAATAACTTGTTGGCTACGAGTACTTTATTTTTGAGAGTAATTATATTTGGTCTTTGTATTTTTCTTTATATCTCTATTTATATTGATTTTACTGCCCGCGGGACACCCTGCTACATAACTGAGTGTGCACCCTGCTACCCAAATGATTGTCACCTTTTAATTATTTATCGATCGTAAGTGCCTTTGTTATACTGGGTGCTCTCGCAGTGCTACAGTATTACCGCTACAGTAAAATGTATGAAATACATGGAGAAGATATAAAAGAGGAGTAGTGACTAAGTATATTTTCATACAAAAATAGTGTGCCGCGGAGCAGGGGTGAAGTATGGGACGAGAGGAGCATTGAACACTGTCGCCCTGCCCATTTACATAGAAACCACCTTGTAGTGACTAGTCTAACTACTTGCTCGTTATCAATATGGTTCAAGATTGTGTTACTAGTGCAATTACTCATCGCTAGATGGCAATATTATGCTACGTTTTAGAATAAAAGTACCCTAATAAAAGTGCTAGTGTCTTTGTAATTTTAATACGGTTACATTTCGGAGCACAAGCGTGTGGTTACAGCTACTGCGTTACACTGGCGCTGAAGCTCCGCCCTTATCATGACGTCATGGCCTCACGATTACCACACGACTCACTTTATAGTCACACCTCCTCTTTTATACCTTCTTCATGATGAAATATCTGTCAAAATCAGACAAGTGTTTAGCAAAACAAAGTTTAAGGCTTGTTATTATCCGACTTATATTTCATCAAGTTAAAAGATACTCAAGCTATCATAACCAAACTAAACAACCCAAAAGAGGACTCCACTCAACAGAATAACCCGTAATTAATTCTATTAACTAAACCTGCGCAACGGAGGGACCTTTCATTTATCTGTACCTATTTTTAAGCGGCCCTAACAAAACCGGCCTTAATGAACTTCGCATTCATTGAATCGCCCATTGAAGAGCCGTGACTGGTTGGACACCTTCATTTATCAGCTTTCAACCTTTAGGGCGACAATGATGGCTGTCCTGACCGATTTCGGGTCTGGCGACCTTATAAATTAATATAACGGCGAATGGATGCTGGGTTCGACTAATACCCTTAGGACCGGGATTGGCCTACTCATTCCCGTCATTTCAACTCCTATAAGCCAGGGTCAACAGAGGCGACTAGAAAACTAAATAAAGTATAGAAAATCAAGCGACTATAAAGTATCAAGGGCCGGTTTTTCCAACAATCAAATAACCTATCCGAAGGGTGAATTATATGCTGTCTTTCTCTTAAACATGATCAAGATGAAGATGGATATATTATTAGGTACCTTTTTTACTGTTATTACATTAAAGGTAAAAGCGGTGATAGCCCAATGGTTAAGTCGTGTGCCTTTCAGTCGGGAGATACGAGTCACGGGCCTGTACCACTGAATTTATTTCATGTACGGATTTAAAAAAAAAATGTCACTTAGCTATACCCGAGAAGGGTTGGCGTCAGGCAGGCAGCCAGCCGGTCGTAAAAACTAATGCCAAAACTTTGGCAATCTGAGTTTCGAAAGAAACCATATTGCGCCGACCCCATAAATAATGGGATAAGGGCAGGAAGATGATGATGACATTAAAGGTGAAAACAGAAAGTGTGGTTAACCAGGTGAAACGGCCAACCTCTTTAGTGTTCATCGCATGTAGCTACGTGCAAAGGCGAAATACCACTCATCATCAGCAAATCTTTCAGATTACATGAGTTAGGACCTGTGTCATGATTAGGTACATTTAAGCTAAAAACAAAAAGTGTGGCTACCCATTTTTTTTACCTATACGCGACCAAAGTCGCGAATATAAATAATAAAAAATAACTTTTGAAGGTCATTCCTTCATAAAGAGTTTAAATAAATTAATGTTTTCAGAGAACCTGTTAACCTAGAAATATCATGAAAATTATGACAATGCCACTAACTCTTGTTAACGACTTTTGTACAAGATGACTTTTGTACAAGATGACAAGAGAAGCCTTTAGTTAGGCATTATCTACATGGACGATTAAAACATGACAATTGTTAGTGACTTTTTTTTACGCGAGAACTCAAACTATTGTCTAGCCCATCTCAAATGCAAATCAATTTTCTATAGGTGTTTGACTCACAAAAAATTCGACAAAAAAGGCAATGAAATCAAACGTAGGTATACCTACTCGTATGTACCATCCAAAGTAATATCTAAATATCTAAACGGCTAAGGAGATTTCGGCATTAGATATAAGCGATATAAACAAAGAGTGGATATAATATAGCACACATTACATACATTTAGTTACGTACATTAATCCACTAAGAAGTTAGACTGAGCTGTGATTTCTGACCACTTTCCACTTTTGTTGCAAAAACTGTTGATTACGTGTCAAAAATACTTTTAATTAGCTACCTCGTTTGTCGCCTCGATATATTGCCGTGATATCTGATCGAATATCGATAAAGATGATTAAGTGCAAACATTACAATATCTACGTCCGTGGAAGTGTCGCCTATTCACCTGTAAATTTGAATGTCAAAAGCGAGAACAAAAGCTTCAAGTTTATTTTTCACATAAAATGTTTCAGACTTAGATAAGGTCTTTAATTAAAACATTGTATGAAAATCAATATGCCCTTGGTTTCTTGTAATAAATAGAAATTCAATTATGAAACTAGATCTTGTTGAACTCACCTAATTAAAACTGATATTTTTTAATGATTCTTCTATGCTGCTCTGGTAGAGAAAAAAAAAATACTATAATATAATAGTATAATACTATAGCTGCTACTCTTCCCGGGCATACTGCACAAGTCAGTAGAGGGACAAGAGGGTCATGGTGTTTTGTAGGCGATGGGCTGACCACCTGTCACTACTAACCGAACTTTTACATCTCAACTATACCCTCAAAATTGGTCAGAAGTGGCACCATTAGTGCTCTGCCTAGCCCGTAAGGGATAAAGACGTGATTATATGTATTTTTTTGTAATAAAATTGGCTGTATATTTAAAATTGTACGGTCTTCAACTGGGTCATAGCAGTGCTTAGTCTCGGTTCTACACGATCGCCACATTCCATGGCCTCCGCCACATCCATGACTAGTCCTCACGAGGCTTGCTCAGGGTATATGCACAACTTCAGACTACTTCTTGCAATTAGTCCATTTATATACTCACCGTAGTGCCTATGGTTTAAGACTTAAAGTCCACCTACCAATAGTGCACATTTCCCATTGGTTTGGTTACCGGTCGCTGGATTGTGTATGTCGAGCGAAAAACGGCGGTATGCTCAACTCTCACCAGTTTGTGCTATTTGGTGTGAAAGTGTGTTATTTATGTATGTAAACAAGATAAATATGGTAGTATTCTTATCTAAACAATTATATATCTATCCCACAATCTTGTGCAACCGAGATTAACTCAGCCATTTCTCTACTAACAACCATGAGATAACCGTTCAGCTTTGCTTATACGTGTGATCATGAAGAAAGTATCAACAGGAGGAGGTCTGACAAGGGCTTTGGATATTTCTAGGGAATTTGGCTACGTGCTAACTTAAAAATTCAGTAGAGTAAACATGAAACTTTTTAAGCGCTGTAACCCTATCGATTCGCTAGTCTATGAGATAGGTATGACAGGGTGACGATAGCGTTACGGACGAGGTTCGTGCTTGACCCACGAAGCAGTAGTTTCAGGAGATTCCTTTAAACATTTTTTCTTCTAGCTCTTTTTAATAGATGGCCGCATTAAATTACTAAAATGCCAAATAATGGGTTCATGGGAAACCGGTCTATGTTTCGCTGGGGATAGGCAGAAGGGTAGACTATCAAAAGAATGGCAGGCAAATGTTATAGGTATTATATGATTCGTTAATTCTGCTATATCTCCACTTTGTCCTACCTCTATGCGTGTAACCAAGCGGCTGGATTTAATTGAAGATGTAACGTCTCCTGGTATGAATAATTCAGGACGCCGTCGCTGGCGTCCGGCCAGAGGCCTCCGGTATTCCCCTCTTAGCTGAACAGACCCGATAATTCATATTATATCTACTGAATTCGATTTAATATTATGGAAGTTTAATGTAACCTTGTGTACTTTTTTACTCAGAAATATGTATGTAAATACAGTTGTTCTTTTGTATACCCGGATGTAATGCTATAGATAGCGTGTCTTAAAGTACTTCGAAATATATGATAAACTAGTGGATGCCCGCAACTTCGTGGACTGCAGAAAAAACACAAAACGTTGAAATTATCCGGGATAAAAAGTAGTCTATGTGTTAATCCAAGGTGTCAGCTAACTCCATACCAAATTTTATTAAAATCGTTCCAGCTGTTTTGACATGAAAGAGTAACAAACATCCATCCATCCATACTACCAACCTTCGCGTTTATAATATTATAATAGTACGATAAGATAGTCCACAATATCGCGCTCAATAGTTTTATGAACCGAATTCTTTAAATATAAGCAGGAATTTTTTTTGGGAAAATTTTCCTTTCTGTACTAGAAATCGTAGTACGGCAGATTATACGTACAATATGCCTTCGACTAATATATCTACCGCCTCAAAGCCCCCTAATCAGTTTAGTAAAAATCAAACATTTGCACTCAATTAGTATAATAGCGGATAATCAGCCAAATGCGACAGTTATCTTGTTCATTTTCCTTATTGGCTTTAGAGCCTTCAATTCCAGATGTGAGTTCGGAGATATAGTCGCGGGGATTGGCTGATGAAGTGGCCTATTACGGAGCGAGACGAGAAGTTTCTGGATTGTGTGGGATTTAGTGTAAAAGGCTTTGTAAATAAGCTATATTTTTTAGGGTTTCCCACCAATTGGCTTTAGCATTTCTTCCGAAACTTACACAATTTAAAAGGCTAGTTGTAGCTGTAAATTAACGCGATATTTATTAAACGGTGTTATAAAAAACGAAAAACATGACAAAGGCAACTTAGATTTTACCTTCGGATTTGCATAAGTACGAGCCATAGATGCCGCGCCGTTTCTAAATGTCTAGGAAAGCTTAAGAAAAACTTCTTCTTCTTCTTCAGCCTATTGCTGGACGTAGGCCTCCCCCAGGGCACGCCACAAGGCTACTGCCACAGGGGGTTTGCCCATAGTCACCACGCTGGGCTCGCGGGTTGGTGACCGCAGTGTGATTTTCGGACAATGCTGCCCACCTCCCGGAAACCCTTAATCGCCTCGTACGATACCTACAGGCACGGGTAGGAAAAACTAGTATGTTCCAAAACCGGATTAGGCTGGTACTTATGCAACCAAGAGCACCTAATAGTTATAATATGAGCGAAAAGCTTACATTGCTATACAATGGAATTGAAGTGTATTTCTAGCGAGTAAAACACTGGGGGCCAAATCTCGAAAAGTCTCTAGTTGGAATGAAGCCGAAACAGAACCGTTGTAGACGCTCAGAACAAAGCAATAATTACTTTACGGTGACGTAGGTAATTTAGCCGCGTGGTGCCGGCAGAGTAGAGTTTGTACCACCCCATACCTGCCCGTGGGTATGGTACGAGGCCATCGGCCAGAGGCGGGCAGCAGCGCCTCTCGTGCTGACAACATAGTCCGAAAATCACACTGCGGTCACCAACCCGCCTGCCCAGCGTGGTGACTATGGGCAAAACCCCCTGTGGCATTAGCCTTGTGGCGTGCCCTGCGGGAGGCCTACGTCCAGCAGTGGACTGCAATAGGCTGAAACGACGTAGGTAATGAGACACATTTCACCACGAGACAGATATTTGTTTTTATTCTGTCATACTCGCGACCGACCGATGCGTTATTACTCAAGCGGTAAGTATATATTGCTTCGCACCGCGTTTCGTTAACGGTTCGTAAGTGGTTGCGTTTCGGCTAAAAAAAATCAAGAATTGTCCCCCTGGTCTAATAGTGCTCGTTCCGTATTTCAGTGTTTGCCTGGCTGGCTCTCACAACCTATATTACTACGCAATATAAATATTGTCGTTTTATCATCAATTAATACCTTATTTGCTTGTTTATTGCTACGTTTCCGAACTGTGTCGATCCAATTAGGGTTTATCGGGTTTATACAAGAAGCAGGAAATAAGAGGAGATGTAATAAACCAAACTTGTAAACATCTAGACTCTTTCTCTCATGTAATATATAGTAAATGTCCTTATGACTGTATTTTGATCACGGCAGCTAATTTCAATGAAGATTATCCAGCAGAATATAAATATGATGATGATTATGATGATCTCCGACCGTATTTCGGCCAAGGCGACCAATCTCTACGGAGATTGGCCAGGTACGCAGGAGATATTATAGCGCACAAGTGTGTGCGCAAACACAGATGCACTCTCTATTCCGTTACTCTCCTAGTCCGATGGGACGGAAAGCCGACACGATCGGAGAGAGATCTGGCGCAGGACCAACGGTTTTACGTTCTTTCCGAGGCACGATCTAAGTGACAATTTTGCAAAATTAAAATATGTACATGAAATACCAATGTACATAAATATAATATGCAAGTATATGGATGTAAATAAAGGTAGAAGGGACGGAAAACCAACAACGACCACAGAGAATTGAGTCGCAAACCAATACCTTTAATTAGTTTCCACTGGAAATAGCTAAGTTTAGTGATAATTTTACAACATAAAATCTGTACATGAAATTCATTCCCAAGCTCGATCCTACGCCATCTGAATGGAAAATATCTAACCCATCACTGTGTATTAATCGGTTCAGTATTTTGGTGTGAAAGCCAAAGAATTACATAGTTGCTTTATTTACTACTACATTTATAACATTAGTAAGGATACGAGTAGAAGGATATCGAACGTCGTTACACCATCTCCTCTATGTAACTCGTTCGTGGCTTTATAGCACATCATCCGAATTAGAGAGGTTCCGGCGTAATATCATAATGAACTAATTTAATCATCGGATTCTGTGATTGATTAGTGCGATCATTAGATACTACCTGTTGCCCGCAACTCCATCCGCAATACAGATATTCCCAAATAGTAGAAAATGTTTCTCTAATTAATCCTAATACCTGTATCCCAATCACAACTAATATTATAAGAGCGAAAGTCAATTTGTTTGGTACCTTTTCTATTGAGCTACGCGCCTTATAGGTTCGATATTCACATGTCTCACTTGAATAATTACTACGAGTATACTTGACTCGGATTAGAATAATTGGAGTCAGCTACCGGCAAATAATTATATATTCTGGAAGTAATTTGAATACATCTTTGATTTCGCCATTTCGGATTCGTCTCGGCGCATTAATTATACAAAATACACGTAACGTCGATTTCTGTAATTAGCAAGATATTTTACGAGAATGTACACCTGTAATTTAATAATATAATTTTTTTTTCCAGGTCTCCTTTGAAAACCAGCGCTGTTTGAATGGTAGCCATATCCTCAATAGAATAGAATAGAACATTTATTTCTACAAGAAACGTGGTACATAAAGATCTTATCATTTAGTTAGAGTAATAATATTGGTTCAGCACATTTCACCAGAGTCTGGCATGCAAAATTTAAAATTAATAATATGTATTCTAAATTACATTATAAATATCTGATATCACACAAAACAATGTCACAAAGTACAAAAAATTAAATAATTACAATTATACTCGGATCTAATAATTCCACATTTATACGTTATGTCAAAATATTATTTGCGGTTCTTATATTTGAGGTATTCATCGACGGAATAGAAACATTCCTGAGTTAGCCATTTCTTAAGCCTAATTTTAAAAATTGTATAAGGTAGATTTTTAATGTCATCTGATAATTTATTATATATTTTGATTGCCATTGGATAGCTATTTCTATTGTACAATGTAGTTTTCATGATTGGTAGTTTTAGCTTATCTGGAAATCTACTGTTAAATGTGCATTCATCTCTTACCCTATTAAATAGATTCGGATAAATTCTAACAAAATTACACATCTCGTATATATATAGACAAGGGACCGTCAGCAAATTCATCTTTTTAAACAAAGGCCTACATGATGTAAGATTGTCAACATTATTTATTGCACGGATACATTTTTTATGTGCTATAAATGCCTGGTTAATTTGATAGGAATTGCCCCATAAGAGGATGCCGTATCTAAGCGCAGAGCACACATAACCATGGTACGCCTGTAAAGCCGTTTTCTGGTTTGATATTTTTGTCAGTCGCCACAAGGCTTATGAAAAAGGTCTATTGAGGGATCGCCCACCACCGGGCCCTATACCCTCCGCTGACCCTCGGATCTGCCTACTCATGATCACGAACACAAGACACTACAGTCGCAACGAGAAGCCAGATCCAAGCACCTAGCATGCAACCATAAATACATAGCTGCTAATCCGAAAACCAATTAAAATTTTAATCGACATATGTTTCGCCAACACCCGTGGCATCATCAGGATTAGTTTTCCATGTTAGTTCTATCTACCGAACCAACTAACTAACAACTAAAACCAATGTATTGCAAATCATTTTTATACCCTCAATCAACATAAAAAAATAAATATTAATACCTACATATTAGTTTAGAAATGTAAAATTATTATAGATAAATAATTATTAAAAATATACATTAGTTATTAATTGTTAAATTATTAGAAGAAAAATAAATTTATAATAATATTAATATATATAAAAAAAGGACCATATCAAGGCTGTACGACAAAGTCATTACCTTTGTCCGATCCTATTGACTTTGACATTGACAGATTGCAGCCAAAACTGGGCTAGTGTTTACAAAATCTATTTGATTATTTACCAAATGAATACCTGAAAATTTTGCTTTCATAATTTCTAGTTTTTCTAAAATAGACAGACGGATGCCTTTATCTGCAACATGTAGAACTCTTAACTCATTATTATCTGCCAGGGAGTGGCCCGCCTGGAGTAAATGTTCGGCAAAGTTGGATTTATTAGGATTACCATTTCTAAAAGCTGATATATGTTCCTTGTATCGAACATTAAAACTGCGACCAGTTTGTCCAATGTAACAAGCATCACATTCATCACACTTATACAGGTATACACCTGATTTATTTTTAAGTTCCAACTTTTGTTTTGTTTTAATTAACTTTTGTAATGAATTATAAGTCCTAAACGCCACAAATATGTCTTCTTTTTTTAATAATTTAGATAATTTTTCTGAAAAACCTCCATAATATGTCAAACTACCAGTGTATGGTTTTTGAATCTGATCACTTTAGGGTATAACATTTGTTTAACCAAAATGTTTTCCTTTTTATTGACCAGATTATAAATTAATTGAGGACTGTACCCATTAGATCTGGCAATTTGAACAATGGTATTAAATTCTTTATTATAATTGTAATTGTTAAGCGGTAAAGTTACCAGTCTATGTATCATAGACTTATAAGCCGCTAATTTATGTTGCCATGGGTGGAAAGAATCAACCGGTATTGTGACATCTGTATGGGTAGGTTTCCGGTATACAGCAAAATCATGAAATTTATCTAATCTTGATATAGTTAAAATCCAAAAAATTTATGCTATTATTAACTTCTTCTTCAATTTTGAATTTAATTTTGGCATGCTTGGTATTAATTTTGTTGACAAAAACATGAAACTGTCTCACTGAGCCTGTCCAACACAAGATAACATCATCTACATATCTAAAATAATATTTTATCTTACTATTGTTAACTATAAACTTATTTTCATACCAATCCATAAAAATTTCTGCAAGAAACGGTGACAACGGAGAACCCATAGCCAAACAATCCTTCTGTATAATAGGTGTTCCGATAACAAAAATAATTTTGGTTCATACAAAGTCTAGTCAGTCCAATAATGTTATCAACCTCCGTTGGATGTAAATTGACTTTATCACACCAAGTCTTAATTATGTCTAAACAATCTTTATAAGGAACATTTGTAAACAACTTTCTACATCTAATGAAAATAATTTTGAATTTGTAGGCAATTCTATATATTTAATTTTTTCTATTAAATCTAAACTATTTTTAACACTATACTTAGGTGTGAATTGAATTTTTTCCTTTATATAGTTATTTAAAAACGTTGCCAATTTATATGCAGGCGCTCCAATATAGGAAACTACAGGTCTAACAGGAATATTAATTTTATGTAATTTTGGTAAACCGTATAACATTGGTGTGACAGGATTCATTGAACTTACGCGTTCAATTAAATGGGGCATTTTTTGGGAAAAATATATTCTGAATTGGCAATACATTTCTTCAATTCTGCATTGAATTTATTTGTAGGATCAAAGGGCAATGTTTGAAATTCATTTGTATTTAAGATTTCCATTACCTTTTCATGATACATATCCTGTTTCATAATAACCAATGTATTGCCTTTGTCTGCTTTACTAATTAAAAGGTTGTTTTGATCTAACTTGAGTTGTACAGACTTATATATTTTTGAGTAATATGAAAATGAAGTTTTGTTAAGATTACTAGAGTTTTAATTTCCTTATGTAATTCCTTCATTTCATGAGCTAGAACGTTTTTGACAGTGGTATCTACTTTATTCCTAACTAAGGTTATTTCTGTGTCCACTGCCAAAACTTCCAAAGATTTATTGTTAATATTTTTTGGTGGACAGAATTTCAAACCTTTTGTCAACAAACTCATTCCTGTTCTGTAAAATTTGTGTCAGAGAGATTCTCTACTCTTTTATAAAACTTGTGTGTGTCTTTCTTAATAGGCGGAGTATTATTAGTGTGGAATTTTTATGGATTGGTATGAAAATAAGTTTATAGTTAACAATAGTAAGATAAAATATTATTTTAGATATGTAGATGATGTTATCTTGTGTTGGACAGGCTCAGTGAGACAGTTTCATGTTTTTGTCAAACAAAATTAATACCAAGCATGCCAAAATTAAATTCAAAATTGAAGAAGAAGTTAATAATAGCATAAATTTTTTTGGATTTAACTATATCAAGATTAGATAAATTTCATGATTTTGCTGTATACCGGAAACCTACCCATACAGATGTCACAATACCGGTTGATTCTTTCCACCCATGGCAACATAAATTAGCGGCTTATAAGTCTATGATACATAGACTGGTAACTTTACCGCTTAACAATTACAATTATAATAAAGAATTTAATACCATTGTTCAAATTGCCAATCTAATGGGTACAGTCCTCAATTAATTTATAATCTGGTCAATAAAAAGGAAAACATTTTGGTTAAACAAATGTTATACCCTAAAGTTGATCAGATTCAAAACCATACACTGGTAGTTTGACATATTATGGAGGTTTTTCAGAAAAATATCTAAATTATAAAAAAAGAAGACATATTTGTGGCGTTTAGGACTTATAATTCATTACAAAAGTTAATTAAAACAAAACAAAAGTTGGAACTTAAAAATAAATCAGGTGTATACCTGTATAAGTGTGATGAATGTGATGCTTGTTACATTGGACAAACTGGTCGCAGTTTTAATGTTCGATACAAGGAACATATAATCAGCTTTTAGAAATGGTAATCCTAATAAATCCAACTTTGCCGAACATTTACTCCAGGCGGGCCACTCCCTGGCAGATAATAATGAGTTAAGAGTTCTACATGTTGCAGATAAAGGCATCCGTCTGTCTATTTTAGAAAACTAGAAATTATGAAAGCAAAATTTTCAGGTATTCATTTGGTAAATAATCAAATAGATTTTGTAAACACTAGCCCAGTTTTGGCTGCAATCTGTCAATGTCAAAGTCAATAGGATCGGACAAAGGTAATGACTTTGTCGTACAGCCTTGATATGGTCTTTTTTTATATATATTTAATATTATTATAAATTTATTTTTCTTCTAATAATTTAACAATTAATAACTAATGTATATTTTTAATAATTATTTATCTATAATAATTTTTACATTTCTAAACTAATATGTAGGTATTAATATTTATTTTTTTATGTTGATTGAGGGTATAAAAATGATTTGCAATACATTGGTTTTAGTTGTTAGTTAGTTGGTTCGGTAGATAGAACTAACATGGAAAACTAATCCTGATGATGCCACGGGTGTTGGCGAAAACATATGTCGATTAAAATTTTAATTGGTTTTCGGATTAGCAGCTATGTATTTATGGTTGCATGCTAGGTGCTTGGATCTGGCTTCTCGTTGCGACTGTAGTGTCTTGTGTTCGTGATCATGAGTAGGCAGATCCGAGGGTCAGCGGAGGGTATAGGGCCCGGTGGTGGGCGAACCCTCAATAGAGATTTGAACTTCCGAATAGTGACGCCTGATACAATTCAATATTTATGAAAAAGGGTTTATCTTTTTGCAAATCTTGTTTATGTGATTGGTCCATTTACATTGATCATTTATTATTTATTTATGCCCAGAAACGTCGTTTCAGTAGACTCTGTTATCATCTGGTTATTATAATTTACATATATATTTTTTTTCACTTCCATTTTTTATTATAAATTGCATATATTTCGTTTTAATTAATATTCACTTTAAGGTTATTACTGTTTAGCCACGTTATTATATTTGCTATCATTTTATTAACTTCATTGTTATAGTATTAATGTTTTTTACATGGTATTACAACAGACACGTCATCAGCAAAGAGTGTGCAATCATAATCAGTAACTTCTGGGAGATCGTTAATATAAAGCAGAAAAAGTAAAGGACCCAAGATACTTTCTTGTGGTACTCCTACTTTATTGACTCTGACAGAATACTTGTAAGTAGTTTCTGCCATACTCAGTCCCTTGTTGGATATTTCAACAAATTGCTTTCTGTCACTCAGATAAGATTTCAACCAATCATTTGCTAAACCCCTTATACCATAGATTTCACATTTATGGAGAAGTAAACTATGAGATACAAAATCAAACGCCTTGCTCATGTCAAAGAAGATCGCGGTAACCGGTACTCGTTTATCAATATTTTCTATAATTTTCTTAACAAGCAAAAAGCTAGCTAATGTGGTTGATTTACCTTTTTGAAATCCATTTTGTTCTAGTTTAATGACATTAAACTTTCACTATGGGTGCGCCCACCACCGGGCCCTACACCCTCCACTGACCCTCAAGCTAGCAGCATACAAATCAATGATACACAGGTTAGTAACATTACCGCTTAATAACTTTAATTATGTTAAAGAAATAAATACTATTATACAAATAGCCAGATCAAATGGATATAGTGCACAACTAATTTATAACCTCATTGATAAAAAGAAAAACATTTTAGTTAAACAAATGTTGTACCCAAAAATAGAGGAGATTACAAATATTTATACTGGTAGTTTACCATATTTTGGCTATATCTCAGAAATGATTGCAAAATCATTGAAAAAACAAAACATCTTGGTGGCTTTTAAGACTTTTAATTCTTTAAATAGATTAATTAACACAAAACAAATATTACCAATTGATAAAAAATCAGGAGTTTATAGCTTGCACTGTCCTGACTGTAATTCTGTTTATATAGGTCAAACGGGTCGTAACTTCAAGATTAGATACCAAGAACATTTGGCAGCTTATAGGAACAATTTCCCTGAAAAATCACATTTTGCCAAACACTTGTTAGTTTCAAATCATAAAATTCCAGATGACAGTTTTGTTAGTCTGTATACGTGTGAAAAGGGCATTCGTCTATCTATTTTGGAACAGTGGAGATTTTGAAGGCCAAATATTCTGGTGTAAACCTTTAAAATGAACAGGTTGAATTTTCGTCTCCGCTATTAAACTCATTGGCTAGAATAAATAAATAAACAGTAACCTTAAAATGTAGTGTCTTGTCAATGTCAATAACATTTTTGTTTTTGTAGGCAATGGAATATGTTGTTGCATACATCCTTGTTTTTCTTTACTAATTTATCAATATTTTGGTGAATTTTTGAATTTTTTCATTTAAATTTAATTAATTCACCCAATACTATTTGGTTTGTGTGCACAAATAGTATATATTTATTTGAAATATAAATAATGGTGGGTAATTATTTGTATATTTTTTAATACTTAGTAGAGGGTAGTTAATTCTGTGTAAGTAATGTGTTGGGTTTAGAGGTTTATAATAATTAGTGGTTTACTAATTTATTAATTTCTATAATCCTGAGGATGCCACGGTTGTTGGCGAACATATGTAGATTATTTATCTAGTTTTTGATTTCGGAATGGTGCAATGTATCGTCTTGCATGCTAGGTGCTCGGGTCTGGTTTCTCATGGCGATTGTAGTTAGTGCAAGTGCCTGTTGTCGCAATTATGAGTTATCAGATCCGAGGGTCAGTGGAGGGTGTAGGGCCCGGTGGTGGGCGCACCCATAGTGAATGTTTGAACTTCCGAATTGTAACGCCTAATACAATTTCATTTATAAGACATTAAACTTGTCAAGAAAACTGTTTATTCTAGAGTGCATAGCCCTCTCAAAAATCTTAGATAAAATTGGTATCAGGGAGATAGGCCGATAATTTTCTACATTTCCTTTATCACCTATTTTATACACTGGTTTTACCACAGAAATTTTCATAGCTTCTGGAAAAACGCCACATGAGAAAGAGAGATTAATTAAATAACTGATTATTGGAGCAATTTCCATACTACATAACATAATGATCCTGGTCTGGATTTCATCGTATCCAGTTGAGTTAGTGGGATTGAGCCGTTTAATCACTTTGATCACTTCATGGACATCCGTCGGTATTAAGAATAAACTTGAGGAAACAGGATTAAGTTTTGCAGTTACATCTTTATCGTAAGATTTATTACCGGTGTCATTGGAATTTGTCAGCTAATAGGGACCTGATTGGCAGCATATATACATGTAATGTAGAAGAATAACCAAACGCATACAATATTTCTTTGTATTTTAGTTATTTCTCTGTACAATCTAATTGTTATAATTTCATTACTGTCTTATTTTTCTTTTTTAGATTTATATAGCCTGTGTTTGTGTATAAGCCAAATAAACAATATTCTATTCTATACCTATATATTAATAATTTTTTTTAAACGAAAAACCGACTTCCTCCCAAAACTCGAGCTTACTAAAGTAAAATTTAACTAAAGGGCAAATATATATTGCGTTAAGCCGTGTACGAAGTTTAGGAGGCATAATATTGTCAGATTTATATAATTTTTATATAAAATAGGCCACATGACAAAAGAGAAAAAGGACTAGGCTTCGAAACTTTACGTCTGACAATATGATGATTATGATGATAATGATGACCTCCGACCAATTTCAGTCATGGCGACTACTTCTACTCCTAGATATTAGTAAGTTAGCGTTTATGCGCTCGGAGATGGCTTACATTTACATAGCCAATCTTCGCCCTGAACGCCCGCGCACACAGAGGACAGGTTAGTGCGCCATTATTGTATTATAGATAATGGCAGCAGGAGGACGAGTCTTTAGTTCATCACGTTTAGCGTCAAGGTCAGCTTGACGCTGCTCCTCGAACTCGTGTACTTGCTTTATCACCGTCCTGCGCCACTCTGGTCGTTGTGCTGACAAAACTTCCCATTTAGATGGATCTATATTGCATCTCTTCATGTCTTTTCTGAACATCTTTGTATCTGAGGAGTTGCCCGCCGCGTTTCCGCTTGCCCTCCTCTAGTTCAGAAAAGAAGATGCTCTTAGCCAATCTCTCCTCCGCCATACGAGACACATGACCGCACCACCGAAGCTGCCGACGCATTAAGTAGGCCTCAATGGCACTTACATTGGCTCTTCGCAATACTTCGGTATTACGCACTCGGTTGGACCATCTGATTCTCATGATGGATCGGAGGCATTTGAGGTGGAATCGATCCAGAGTGCGTATGTGGCGACGGTACATGCACCACGCCTCGGAGGAATATAAGAGATTTGGCAGCACAACAGCCATGTACACACTTATTTAAGCAACATATAATTACACTCCTTCTTCCTGCCCTGTTCCCAATCATTTGGGGTCGGTGCAATATGTAGGTACTCTTTTTTCATTCATCCCTATTATCCGTCATCTCGTTATTCTCATGTCTACCTCTTCCTCTATAACCATCTTACTTCGGACACGGCTTAACGCAACATATATTTAATGACTTAACACAATTATCTTCATCTTCATAAGCCTATTGCAGTCCATTACTGGACGTAGGCCCCCCCCTGCCATAGGGGGATTTTGTTACTAAAAAGTTCCACTATCTGTTTTTCGGCGGCTCCATCATCAGACCCTCGTTTCCTTTATATTATGTGTAGCTGACCAAAATTCTCTATAAAAATCTAAAAACGGACTACTCGTGCCTTTTATATTTGAGGATATCCCTAGATTCCTTAGAGATTCCATCATCAGATGTTATGTTTTATATGTAGGTGATCAAAACGCTCAGTAAAAGTATAAAAACAGATTACATGTGCCTACAATATTCGAGGATTGCCCTCGATTTCTCCAAGATCCCATCATCAGATCCTGATATGGTGAATATGGGACCAACTGGAAGTATACCATGACCAACTATAAAAAAAAAATTTGAAATCGGTTCATAAATGACGGAGTTCTGAGGTACACACATAAAAAAAAAAAATAAAAAAAAAAAAAAAACATACAGACGAATTGATAACCTCTCTTTTTGAAGTCGGTTAATGAGTATCAAATAAATACAAAGTTGTTCCCTATGACCTCACCCGGGTATTCAGATAACAAAATAAATGGAAGATAGAACAATAGTCTCGGCGGCCAATCTTAACGAAGATTAGCCAACTGTGTAGAAGATATTATAGTGCACAAGTATGTGCCCAAACACAGCTGTACTCTACTATTCCTTAATTGGCCCTAATAGCCCGAAAGGACACAATGCCCGCAACACCGGAGAGAGATGGCGTAAGACGTACGCTTTTACGTGATTTTACAACATTAAAATCCGCGCATGAAATAAATTCTGTGGCCTGTGAGAGATCGAACCTATGTCCCCAATTGGGAGATGCACGTCTCCATGAGCGCTTTAGTAAACAAAATACTATATCATACAAAACATACCCTGTACCGTGCCTTTCACATTTCATAAATATTGCAAAAGTTTTGCAGATTCTGAGTAAAACAACACTGTAAATGTAACGTGAAACTAACTTCTGTAAATAAAAATATTTTGCCTTATTAACAAAGGAGACTGTTGTTATAAATAAAGGAAGTTGTTTTTTTTAAAAATAATTTCGAAAAATGAAATAACGCCTCTTTGAACTTCAAAAGGCTGACAAACGATTTCACCTGTTTACAGTAAAACAATGACAACACCACAAAATCGGAATAAACAAAACTATCACGAACCAGGAGCGGACTCGGGTGGTCCGAAGTTAGATGAAATAACTTCTCGATATGAGACACGTTTTACTTATGATATACTAGCTAATGCGCGCAACTTTACTGCGAGATGGTAAAAAGCACATTTTTACCATTTCGATATGTTTTGAGTTCATTTTGAAATGATTCTTAACTTTGGAACTCCAACGTTGTTACTAGACTTTAACCACCATAATTTTTGATTCTCTTAGAATTTTTAGTTAATGGATTTACTTAGATTATAATAACTAGGCTGCTTTTCCACCAGTAGTGTGCTATGTATGCTACAAATGCTATGGATGCGTTTGATATCTGTCAATGAAATCCGTTGTCAATAATAGACGAATTGGGTGGATATTACACGCATCTGTAGCAACGTTTGCTGGAAATTTTTGGTAAGAACAGTAAGTTTTAGAGGTAAATACTATAATATTAATGACTTGACTTTTGATTTATCCTCCTGTGTCCTCTAGATGGGGCAGAGGGCCTCCACAGATTTCATTAATCTCTAATTTTCAATAATCCTTTAGTAATTCGAACTCAGACACCATTTTCAAATTACGCAATGAACATACAGACAGTTCAATGAACATACAGACAGTTCAATGAACATACAGACAGTTCAATGAACATACAGACAGTTCAAACAAGTTTAACACTAGATGAAGTATGTTAGTGTAGAGATGTTGTATGATGCTGGTCGATAAACAAGGCTGAGATATTGATATGTGAAATGTTGGGACGAATGCAAATAGATGTAGTTTGCCCTTATGGCAAACTGTGCGGTTTGAAAATATTACGATATTTCGGCAATACGGTTTGTTTATTAAGATTCGTGACTTCCAAAGAGCCTTCTTTCAGCCTATTTTAAGTTCCACGTGGTCCTTACCTCAGTCCTCTACCTCCGCATATAATATATATCTATATATTTAAAGCCATGTACCTATTTAAACTTTTAACCGGGTTTTAAACGGGTGAGGAAATTTTTTCCATTTCTTTATTAATAATTTTATAATAATATATCTTGACTAAGATAAATTTATAAAACACTTATCCATTAATATAATCCGTTAGGATATGGTTGATCGTTTCATCTTTAAACATTGTGCTGAGGGATTCAGCTTTGTTTGCCGAGATTTGGCTAGTGTATAGCTATCGGGATGAAAAATAACGTTGCCAATATGTAATTTAGAAAGAGATGGTAAAATTCGTCATCCGAGTAATTGACCCGGTGGCTTAGTGGTTAGAGCACTGACACGCGGAATGCAGGGGTCGTGGGTTCGATTCCCACCCGGGTGAGGAATTTTTTCCATTTCTTTATTAATAATTTTATAATATATAATATCTTGACTAAGATAAATTTATAAAAACACTTATCCATTAATATAATCCGTTAGGATATGGTTGATCGTTTCATCTTTAAACATTGTGCTGAGGGATTCAGCTTTGTTTGCCGAGATTTGGCTAGTGTATAGCTATCGGGATGAAAAATAACGTTGCCAATATGTAATTTAGAAAAGAGATGGTAAAATTCGTCATCCGAGTAATTGACCCGGTGGCTTAGTGGTTAGAGCACTGACACGCGGAATGCAGGGGTCGTGGGTTCGATTCCCACCCGGGTGAGGAATTTTTTCCATTTCTTTATTAATAATTTATAATATATAATATTCTGACTAAGATAAATTTATAAAAACACTTATCCATTAATATAATCCGTTAGGATATGGTTGATCGTTTCATCTTTAAACATTGTGCTGAGGGATTCAGCTTTGTTGCCGAGATTTGGCTAGTGTATAGCTATCGGGATGAAAAATAACGTTGCCAATATGTAATTTAGAAAAGAGATGGTAAAATTCCGTCATCCGAGTAATTGACCCGGTGGCTTAGTGGTTAGAGCACTGACACGCGGAATGCAGGGGTCGTGGGTTCGATTCCCCCCGGGTGAGGAATTTTTTCCATTTCTTTATTAATAATTTTATATATATAATATCTTGACTAAGATAAATTTAAAAAACACTTATCCATTAATATAATCCGTTAGGATATGGTTGATCGTTTCATCTTTAAACATTGTGCTGAGGGATTCAGCTTTGTTTGCCGAGATTTGGCTAGTGTATAGCTATCGGGATGAAAAATAACGTTGCCAATATGTAATTTAGAAAAGAGATGGTAAAATTCGTCATCCGAGTAATTGACCCGGTGGCTTAGTGGTTAGAGCACTGACACGCGGAATGCAGGGGTCGTGGGTTCGATTCCCACCCGGGTGAGGAATTTTTTTTCCATTTCTTTATTAATAATTTTATAATATATAATATCTTGACTAAGATAAATTTATAAAAACACTTATCCATTAATATAATCCGTTAGGATATGGTTTGATCGTTTTCATCTTTAAACATTGTGCTGAGGGATTCAGCTTTGTTTGCCGAGATTTGGCTAGTGTATAGCTATCGGGATGAAAAATAACGTTGCCAATATGTAATTTAGAAAAGAGATGGTAAAATTCGTCATCCGAGTAATTGACCCGGTGGCTTAGTGGTTAGAGCACTGACACGCGGAATGCAGGGGTCGTGGGTTCGATTCCACCCGGGTGAGGAATTTTTTCCATTTCTTTATTAATAATTTTATAATATAATAATATCTTGACTAAGATAAATTTATAAAAACACTTATCCATTAATATAATCCGTTAGGATATGGTTGATCGTTTCATCTTTAAACATTGTGCTGAGGGATTCAGCTTTGTTTGCCGAGATTTGGCTAGTGTATAGCTATCGGGATGAAAAATAACGTTGCCAATATGTAATTTAGAAAAGAGATGGTAAAATTCGTCATCCGAGTAATTGACCCGGTGGCTTAGTGGTTAGAGCACTGACACGCGGAATGCAGGGGTCGTGGGTTCGATTCCCACCCGGTGAGGAATTTTTTCCATTTCTTTATTAATAATTTTATAATATATAATATCTTGACTAAGATAAATTTATAAAAACACTTATCCATTAATATAATCCGTTAGGATATGGTTGATCGTTTCATCTTTAAACATTGTGCTGAGGGATTCAGCTTTGTTTGCCGAGATTTGGCTAGTGTATAGCTATCGGGATGAAAAATAACGTTGCCATATGTAATTTAGAAAAGAGATGGTAAAATTCGTCATCCGAGTAATTGACCCGGTGGCTTAGTGGTTAGAGCACTGACACGCGGAATGCAGGGGTCGTGGGTTCGATTCCCACCCGGGTGAGGAATTTTTTCCATTTCTTTATTAATAATTTTATAATATAAATATCTTGACTAAGATAAATTTATAAAAACACTTATCCATTAATATAATCCGTTAGGATATGGTTGATCGTTTCATCTTTAAACATTGTGCTGAGGGATTCAGCTTTGTTTGCCGAGATTTGGCTAGTGTATAGCTATCGGGATGAAAAATAACGTTGCCAATATGTAATTTAGAAAAGAGATGGTAAAATTCGTCATCCGAGTAATTGACCCGGTGGCTTAGTGGTTAGAGCACTGACACGCGGAATGCAGGGGTCGTGGGTTCGATTCCCACCCGGGTGAGGAATTTTTTCCATTTCTTTATTAATAATTTTATAATATATAATATCTTGACTAAGATAAATTTATAAAAACACTTATCCATTAATATAATCCGTTAGGATATGGTTGATCGTTTCATCTTTAAACATTGTGCTGAGGGATTCAGCTTTGTTTGCCGAGATTTGGCTAGTGTATAGCTATCGGGATGAAAAATAACGTTGCCAATATGTAATTTAGAAAAGAGATGGTAAAATTCGTCATCCGAGTAATTGACCCGGTGGCTTAGTGGTTAGAGCCTGACACGCGGAATGCAGGGGTCGTGGGTTCGATTCCCACCCGGGTGAGGAATTTTTTCCATTTCTTTATTAATAATTTTATAAATCTATTGATTTAATACCTTACAATATTTTGCTAATAATTGCAAGCACTTACCGCAATATAAAATCATAAAATTTTACTGCCAAACCGGAGACATTCCGCACTTAGTATCCACCGAAACGGCTGAAGACATGGGTTTCTTTAAGTTCACCGGCAATATAATATTTTTATCGCAGCCATTGTTGTCCCCACAAAGAGCTCATTTAAACGCACAAAAGGATACGCAATTATCGCTGGGGATTCTTTTCGAGCCATTAATTTGAGTCGGAAGGACATGAGGCCCTTTCATTGGGAGCGCGACGTTATTTTCGAAATAATAGCCCCCTCGACAGTGCCGAAACAATACCGATAGCTTTTAAAATAGTGCGCTTATGTTTGCATTGTAGGTAGTTAGTATTAGGGGCATTAATATTATAAAATGTTTGTGACAGAATACTTCCTCTAATGTAAATATTTTATTTTATTCTTTGTTATGTTACTGTCTCAAATAAAGCTTTTTCATTCATTCATTCAAAAATCCTAACTTATAAACAAGAACAAGCTTGTTTGTTACCTCTTCACGCTTTATTTACTATGTCAATCTTTTAAAAAAATTGCATTTTTATAGTTGGGAGAACGGAGAAGGACAGTCCAAGCCAATTTAATGTTTGATAGATATTTAAAAAGTTTTAATAAATTTTCATTATAATAAAATCTAGATAACTTGTATCTGACTACAGCTCTAAATAAAAATAAATTTATTTACTACTGAATATAACCAATTAGTACGTCTATTAGTAATAATTATCTTATTTCTTAAATCTCCCAACAAATTTATTTCTAAAAACAAACCGGAGTATTTAACAACGAAGTATTTAAGAACGCCTGAACTAATTTTATTTCGGTGTTCTGAATTCTTGAAATAACTTCTCGAAACGTCTGTGGTTTTTTACCCCTTAAGGGACTGTAATGTCGGGGTTATAGCGCCCTTGAACTTGGCAATACTGCGGATTTATCGCACTTGGGGGAAGCTCTATAAGAGTGATAAAGACAGACTTAACTTATGTTTGAGCACAGTTTTTGTGCTGAATCAAGATTGATGGATTTATGGATTATCATCACGTTTCGGTGCATTTGTGATTATTCTAAAGACGAATGGATAAGGACCGAAATAAAAAAAAGACAGGTAGAATTTAGCGCATATAAATTATAATTACTATTCTATGCTGCTCTGGGAGTGAAAAAAAAACGTATAATACTACAGCTGCTTCTCTTCCCGGGCATACTGTACAAGTCAGTAGAGGGACAAGAGGGTCTTGGTGTTTTGTAGGCGATGGGCTGACCGCCTGTTACTACTAACCGAACTTGTACATCTCAACTATACCCTCAAAATTGGTCAGAAGTGGCACCATGTAGTTCTGTCGGCCCTTGGTGCTCTGCCTTCCTCATAAGGGATAAAGGCGTGATTATATGTATGTATGTATGTAAATTATAATTGGATTGGAAGCGGTGATAGCGTAATGGTTAAGACGTGCGCCTTTCAGTCGGGAGGCGTGAGTTCGATACCAGTCACGGGCCTGTACCACTGAATTTATTTCATGTACGGATTTTTCTAAAAATTGTCACTTAGCTATACCCGAGAAGGGCTGGCGTCAGGCAGGCAGCCGGCCGTAAAACAAATGCTAAAATTTTAGCAATATGAGTTTCGAAAGAAACCATATTGCGCCGACCCCATAAATAATGGAATAAGGGCATGAAGATGATGATTATTACATCCAAAAAAACAAGTATATTAATTTAAAATTATATTAATACATCTAGTATGTACCTACTTACCGCTATTCCGTAACGCTATTGCAAGGACGACGGACTGCGTCTGCAAGAAATAATATTTTACTTACAAATATTGAAGGATTTTGAGTGAAATTAGTTTCTTCATTCAGAATACGATAAAATAGTTAAATTTTAAATATGATTCGTATGGACCTAGGTAAATCTATTTAAAAAACATTTAGGTATACTTTTAAACTAGAACAGAAAGCCATAATTCCAATATTCCCGATAGTTTTCCCCGGGTTGTTGCCAGAGCAAACACACCGAACACTTACGTGTATTTGCTCCAACGATGTAGGGGGGTATTTACTTCTCACCTCTAACGGCACCTTTAGTCTACAAGTTTTGTTTATTTTCTACTATCTCCACCTCTGTGACTACAGAAAAATACATAATCCTGTTTATCTTTTGGGATTGTACTGCATTTTTCTTCCCCAAATAGTCAACCGTACTCGTATTATGAAAGGACATTATCTTACAGGCAGGTAGTGTAACTTTTATCATGATATCAATATAAGTATAGTCGAACAAGCCAATCGTCTTATCAGCAACAGCTGATAATATTAATGTTGTAAGGGTTAAAAATAATTTGTGCTGTGGAAAAGTAATTAATGATCCGAGTTGTGGCAAGCAAACTTGTAAATACAGGTATATAAAAATAAAACTTAATTTATATACATAAAAGAGAAGATTTATTAAATAATATAAAACAAAGATGAATATGAATAAAAGCTTAACTTATCAAAAAAAAATTTAATGCGGTATAATTTAATTCTATTTGTATAAATTATTTCTCAGTTATAGAATTATTATTTAACAGGGCGTGTGCACCAGTTAACTCCGTGGAAACCACTGCACGTATCAGTTACAGGCGAATTATATCTAGCATTTTACAGAGCTGCTATCAAAACAGTCTTGTCCTCCCAACTTTGAATACATATTGCTTATATATTGAAAGTAACAATAAAAAAAAATTATGATAAGCATACTACCAGGGTCTTGGTGTTTTGTAGGCGATGGGCTGACCACCTGTCACTACTAACCGAACTTGTATTGTACATCTCAACTATACCCTCAAAATTGGTCAGAAGTGGCACCATGTGGTTCTATCGGCCCTTGGTGCTCTGCCTACCCCGTAAGGGATAAAGGCGTGATTATATATATGTATGTGTGTACACTTACTACATAATAGTGTCGCGTGTATTTAACACACAGATGTGTTTCCAAAAATAAGAAACCCAGAACTTAGGGATTGCAAAGGTGATCCTACAGCTATGTTTAGCATAGCGGAGCCAGCTCTAGTAGCATGACCTGCGAAACACTATAATAAACCGATTTATCGACATTTAGCCTGTCAAAATACGATAAATATAGCCGCCATGTTGAATTTTGTATAGTGTTACAGTTTACAGTCAGCACCACATTAAACATATGAATATATAGCGTACCTTATAATATTAATTATTATTACTATATAAAGTCAATTGATTAAGGGCTATATTTTATAAAAGTAGTTATTATAACTCCTGCAATATTGTTCTGGGAGGTTGCGATGGTTGTATAAATAGTAGGGTAGAAACTAAACAGTGTCAGTTTATTCTTGACTATTGAGCTTGTAAGACGTTACTCTGTCCAATTGCAGTTTGAAATAAACTACTTCCGTTTGTATTTAAAAATGTTAATCGTATTGTTAAATTAGTTACTGAAATAACAAATAAGATAAACAGTGTAATTTAAGTGATATGGTGCTGCTTTTCTCGAATATAATACTGCCAAAGGCAGCTTACTATAGATATATTATAAATTTTTTAATAATTATTAATATAGATATACTAAATCTGGCCATAATTTTAACATTAAGGATAACTCCCACTCGGGTGAGGATTTTTTTCCTTTTCTTTATTAATAATTTTATAATTAAGAATAACGCTAAACCTAATTACTCGAAAATATAAGAAAGATACGCGCCAAATTCCCGTCTCCAAAGTACTACAATAAATGCCTCCGCGGTATGCAATAAACCAGATTACAGTTGCCTTCAACATGTAGACTGGATTCATCTTTCCTCATACTCCCGCTTGTAAACCTCGGCTCGTTCAAACGATTAGTCATTTACAACGAGCGGTATCCTCCATGAAGCAGGTATCAAGGGGAGCTGTGGTTAAAGTAAACATGTGAACGTAAACAGTAGACACCTGTGACTTAGTCTGCATGAATAATAATAATTTAATAATTTTATTTATTGGACAAAACACATAGGCATACATTTATGGGGTGCCTTGGTTTCCACACTAGGATTCCCTGTGTCGTGGAAATCAGGCTCTTCTATTGATTCTACAATTTTGTGCACAAAACCAAGGTCTTAGTAGAAGATAGGAAAATAAAATAATATTAAAACAATTAAAATTAATGATACATAGGTTATTAAATTGGTACTGGATTATACAAAAAACATGCAAAATTACAAACATTTTTAATAACTAATTAATAGACTAATTAGTGAAATAAAATAATTAAAGGTTTTGTTGTGAGAAAGTGTGTGCGAGCGTGTGTATGCATTTCAATATTTTTAGGCGCTTAAACATTAGCTAATGACATTAGCTTATGTGTTATTATTTTTATTTATTTATTATTACCCGAATGCGTTTAGAATAGTAATTTTACAGCATGACAGCATACACCAATGTGCCATGAATTACGATATAAGCAGTAGTTAATTAGTTTTCACATCATTTATTATAGTAGTATAGGATAATAGTAATAAATAACCTAACATTTTATTCCTATCACGTCTTTTTTTCCACCCGACAACGTCGCAACATGGTGACAACATTAGACAAGGCCATCTCCACGTCCAATCAGCTCCATGTGATCCCCGCAGTGGCTCGTTTGTCAACTTATTTGCGAGTTTCAATCATGACCAACCATTGCTAACTTTAATTAATGCCGTTCATTTGTAAAATTAATTATGGCTTTGATCTTAGTGAGATTTGAAATCAAGTTTTAGCTCGTTAATCATTTGGGCATTAGAGAGGTAATTATAAGTTTTGTGATAAGATATCTCTTTTTTAACTGTCTGAAAATTTTCAAAGGAAAAAGTCTTTTCTTATTCTTAATTCGTTATTTGTGATAAATAACTGTACCTCTGCCACGAGTTTTTGACATAATTTGTTACCTTTATTTTATTACAATAATTTGCAGCTATTGACAATTTAAAACCAGAATCGATGTATCTGTTTCATACAAAATAATGAGGTCAGTCGAAACACAAGACCAATTCCAATACTAGAGATCAAAAAGAATCTCAAATTTCTTGAAATTTTGAATGAAACAATGAAAGACTTATGCCAATATATGCATGAAATCTTTGAAGACCGATTATTGAAATTGTGTGTTTGAGAATGTATCTTATGGTAAAGATAAAGATCGTCAAAATATTAATTTAGATAGTGTGTATATAGATAGCCTTACTTACATTAAAATACAAGCCAACTTTAATTCACTAACGCTAGTTACATTCACCAATCTGATACGACATTCACCAATACTACATTTAGGGCTTCACAAAACATCCTCTATCTCTCCGCTCGGTAGTTAAACTTAAAGAGCAATTTAGTTGAATTCACGCCCGAGTGCGCCGGCTCTAGCCTTCAGCTTTGTAGTTTTTGCAGGAACAAGGTTAAAGCCAAACACCTCCTACTTTGTGAACTACCCAGCGATTGTAGCTAGCCACAATGTTATTCCAACTTTGTAAAGGTTTATCTAAATAGGATACATTGTTTTAGCTGTGTATTAACGTTTTTGTTTTAAACTGAGTTAATATTATGTAGCTACGAGTATAACCTATTTAAAATGACTTGGAAACATTTCGCATTGGATTCATTAGCGATAGCTAGATTGTGGTATTTGTGCCCGAAAAGCGGTGGTTGGCTCACCACGTGAGGCTTAATAAGCTAACTGGTGAAAAGTATTATAAAAATCTCTGCTTAGTTTATAATGTAAGCTAATCTAATAGATTTTTTTTAATAAGACATATTCTTTACATAATTTTAATAACAAACTACGGATTCAGTTAGGTATCGTATATTAATCAAATAGATAAAGATACGGTTTCTATAGGTATAAATATAATATTATCTACCTGTTTCAATGCTAAAACCTATTACGAACCCAATGTCCCTAAGCAGTTAATCTAAAAAGGTTGACTTTTCTTTATACAAACCACAATTTCAGTTTTATTGGAATAAAATTGTCTTCTGGGTAATCCATTATAAATGAATAAATATTTAAACATTTAAGGTAAAGTACATTCACTAACGAATATACCTTTACCTGTTAACTATTTCATTTTAAAATTAATCAGAGTACCGGCCCAGACATATTCGATTAGGTAAATACATCAAAAGCCACTTTACCACATTCTGCGTAGATACTACTAACTCATGAATAAAAAATATCTATGAGTAACCCTAAATTATTGTAAGCTAAGTTTGTTAGAAATATGTTAGACTAGTGGCCCGCCCTCGCTTCGCTTCGGTACATATCAGTACATAGCTACAACTTCATAATTATGGTTTTCGTAAAAAGAATTGAATTCCCGTTTGTCCTTTTGCGTGGGAATTTCGGGAAATCCATTCTTAGTGCTTTCTCGTAAACCCTAATGAACATATATGCCCGATTTCAGCTTCATATGTATAGCGCTTTTCGTAAAAATTTTGAATTCCCGTTTGTTCCCTTCCCGTGCGAATTTCGGAAAACCCTTATAGCCTATGTTAATCGGAGTCTAATTAGGATTCTAACGGTGAAAAAATTCCTTTCAAATTCACGATAAAACTTAACTCATAAAATATTACCTATATATATGTAGTAATTTGAGAAGTTTGGGTAAAGTGAAACAACACAAAGCAGTCTGAACGCCTGAGGTGTCCCAACGTTCTATTTATAAACGAAACGGGAATTCGTTCAAAAAGGGTCGCTTTCGGAAATTAGCTTTTAAATACTTCTCAAAGCCATAGTATGTCGTCACGTATTGTGATTGCGAGTGTAGTCTAGAAAGTTATATGAACAAATAGACATATTTTTGGTTGTTCATTCCCAATAATGTAAAACTGCGCTGACCGTCTTCTGTGATACACAAGAGTATTAACCGTGAAAGCTGAATTCAGCTAAACTTTTCAAATGTGTTGCCACTATAACAACAAATACTTTAAAACGAAAAATAAAAATTAATATGGGGCTTCCATACAATAAACTTGTTTTTAGCCAATTTTTTAAAGTCTGTTGAAAACAAGGAAAAGCGACCGGTCGTAATTTTGAACATAAAGGGGCGGTCGAGCAATAGAAATTCGTTGTTTTATAATCGCTATAATATTTCACATCCACGAATATCTAAGTAAGTACCTACCATCCTTTTTATATGAGAAGTTAAGCCATTGAAAAAGTAACTGAGAACGGACAATTGAAGGGTTCTTACAGTTAACCCTGGGTATTATGGTCGAGCCCTTAAAGGTATTGTCTCTGTCGTCCAGTTATTAAATTTCCGTCCACTCGAGCTCCCAGCAAGGCACTTCACAACTACACGATATTGAATTCTTTTCGAACTATGAATGTAAAGTTGTACCTGGATCCAAACATACAAATACGTGATTGAAGTGAACGAAACTTAATTTCTCTATCTAGGTTCCTAAGTTAAACAGAGACACAATAGTTACTTATTATTTGTTAGTTTATGGTAAGTCTATATACTTACGCCCGTATTTTTAGTTCTAACTTTCCCCGAGATCACTCGGGTGAGAGATATTTTATTTTGTTTAATTCTCCAGTTATTTCTCAATGACTAAGTGTAATTGAAGCACAAGTTAAATATTAGACAGAAATGTCAGGTAATTGCTTCAAGTAGGTATTTGGGCTTTCGAATCCAGATACATTTAGCATTTATGATTCTTTCCGTAACCTACGTAAAGGATGTCCAACAAAGTGGAAAATTGATCTTTTGGGTAACCAAAGATGGCCGAAATTGAGGGCCTATAGTAATGAAAGGACAGTTACGACTTCTCGAGTGCCCTTTTGACGTTTATACTGTGGAATATAGCTCGGTGGTGCGGTGATTGAAATTCGACAGCCACATCTATGTGTCATATAACTTTATAAAAATAAATATATTAAATAATTAATGGAGTTTTATATTTAGGAAAACCTTCCCATGCATATTACCGATAGTTTCCCAACATTTTATTTGATGATAAAAACAAAAATATTTTAAAAAATAATATCAACCACTGTCGCGGTAGAATCCTACTATTTCATTGACGTTTCTACCTAAGGTTTCTGTTTCTATTCGTTGGTCATGTTTAATTAATGCTATGTATATGTAATCTTGAACTTTTATCTAAAAAAATCTTCTTGTAGAATGTGCGTGAAAATAAACCTGCTAGCTCATAATAATTTTGAAACATAGCCCGCTATTACCTAAAGTGTGGCTCATTATTGAGTACCAGTGGATGGTGAATAGGTTCATCGTAATTAGACCCTATTACGAAGCCCCACTAGTTTATTTTATATAACAATATTATTTGATATTATTAAGAACTGTTATCAAGTAATGACAACTTCAGGATATTTATCACAGAGGATATGCAGAGAATGGAAACTACTTTTCTTTCCTTAATAACAACCAAAGAGAATACAATAAGACAGATGAAGGCCATGTTTTCGAAATTACTTATCCTCAAAATTAATTGCCATTCTCGAGAACTCTAACAAAACAAAAAACTCATAAAACAATTTATATTATTGTTTTGCACAAAATTTGAATTGATTAGAAGTATCTGAACGTAGCCACTATGATTTATGGGATCTCTCAAAATGAATATGTTACATAATCTAACTATAGCCTTCTCCAGATTCTAAGCTATCTATGTCCATATTCATTTAGCATTTGTGTCTGAAAGGTCCATATCATTACATTGTGATCCCATGGATATGTACTGAGTTTACTTCAGTTAGACCATAACACCTCACATGGTCACCTAATCTTAATATATATAAATCTCCTGTCACGATGTTTGTCCGCGATGGACTCCTAAACTACTTAACCGATTTTAAAATAAATTGGCACACCGTGAGCAGTCTGGTCCAACTTGAGAGATAGGATAGCTTAGATCTTTAATTATAGTCGCAATTTTATTTTATTGCAAATTATTTGTCTATAATTAATTGACAGTCACAATTATCTGTTAACTCCAAAAGATTCTAACAGATGTCGATACTTTTCGACTGGATTGAGTAAGTAATCAATAGATGGCACTGCTATGGTAAACCGACAATCGTGTCATATAAGCTACAATTCAATTTCCACGCGGACGAAGTCGCGGGCGTCCACTAGTGTACTTATAAATCTCGTAAAATCTGAAGTTTACGCACACTAAAACCTTTATGACCCCATAAAGTTATATTTAACAGAATTTATACCCGCATAGACTCCGATAAGTCTATTCTACAACAATATTTTTAAATTCAATTTCTACATCAATTTATCGGGTGTCGGGGTAAATCCCCCGAGAGGTGCATAGCCGGCGCTCGCTTTTGCTTTATAGCCAGGTGTATAAGCATCATTTTGTTATGACACTGTGTAGTCGGGGAAAAGGTTTGTAGCTCCTCGTTGATATCTCTCAGTGAAGTATGGCTCTCAAGGGTATTCGTAAAATGGGACACTCGATACCTCTCGCATCGCCATCGCTGACGAAGGGATGAGATTACAAGTAAAATATTGCTTTTAGTTGTTATCTTTAGTGCATGAATAAGGTGATGTTCCAAGTGTCTAAAGCCTACATACATAGGTATATTAGGTATACACATGGCGGTTTATCCGAAATGGAGTAGCAAAAACTGTTGGATCATAGAGATCCCATAGGCACGTTTAGCAGAGCGGGGACCAGATGTTAATGTTCAGTGACAAGTAAGGTAAGTATCGCCTAAGAGAACGCCCGTATTTTTTGTTTCAGAGGGGTAAGCACGAACCTCTCGATAGTTCGTAACGCTATCGTCCAACTGTCAAATCACATAGATTTTGCAAGCGAGTCGCTAGCGTTACGCCGCAAAAAAAGGTTCGTGCTTACCTCACAGGAGTATGTTGTTTTAATATATTTTTAGGTAAATGAAATTGTATTAGGCGTTACAATTTGGAAGTTCAAACATTCACTATGGGTGCGCCCACCACCGGGCCCTACACCCTCCACTGACCCTCGGATCTGATAACTCATAACTGCGAAAACAGGCACTTGCACTAACTACAATACAAAGACAATACATTGCACTATTCCGAAATCAAAATTTTTATTTCGGAATAGTGCAATGTATTGTTTTGCATGCTAGGTGCTCGGGTCTGGTTTCTCGTGGCGATTGTAGTTAGTGCAAGTGCCTGTTTTCGCAGTTATGAGTTATCAGATCCGAGGGTCAGTGGAGGGTGTAGGGCCCGGTGGTGGGCGCACCCATAGTAAATATTTTTAGGTCACAAGTAGGTATATATTTTTTCTACAACTCGGAAGAATATAAATACTAAAAAATTTAGGTAAAAAACCTTTTTAAAACAAGCTTTTATTTAAATGCGCTAAAAAAGAAAATAAACTTTTACACTAAAACTTTTACTGTTAATTTATAATATCATTTCAAATTTAACACATTTGACACAATTTATATGTTATAAAAGCTTGTCGCGACATTTAAGTACTCGTATTTACTTTCTTAGTTTTAAATTTTTAATAAGTCAAGTGAGGCCGTGCCGAGGACTGAGTGGCATGATGACATGATGTCCTGAACATACCACCTCGGGGCACCGGGGCGAACCCTGTTGTATATTACTCTCTTACTCTTCTACACGAAGCTCTGGAAGGGTCGACGGATATTTCTTCGATATGCGTGGGAACAATATGGGAAAATCTGAAACATCAACACAAAGATGCTGCCTAATAAACATTTAAAAGTAAGAACGTAAATACGAGTACTTTAAATGTCGCGACAAGCTTTTATAACATATAAATTGTGTTAAATGTGTTAAATTTGAAATGATATTATAAATTAACAGTAAAAGTTTTAGTGTAAAAGTTTATTTTTTCTTTTTAGCGCATTTAAATAAAAGCTTGTTTTTAAAAAGGTTTTTTTACCTAAATTTTATTTTATACTAAAAATATCTGTTTCAAAATAGATTTTCAAGTTTTAGAAGTCCGCCATATTGGATTAAGAGTGACGTCACATTTTTTTCGAGTTACTCTCAGCTAGCCCTTTAATTTGATACCCATATTGTAGGAATGCATTAAAAATAATTGGTCCGCCATTGTGGGTATGCCGCCATGTTGGATTTAGAATGACGTCACACTGTTAATCATGCATTGTCATCCGAACTGAACGTGCTCACCAAATTTCAGCCCAATCGGTTGAGGACAAGTGCCTTAAAATTGAGTTGTAAGATTTCACCCGAACAAATATACATTGCAAGTTAAATAAAAGCTTGTAAAAAGTGGAAGTTTGTAATTGGCATATCGTTTCTATATTGATATGTATATAGTTGTAAGTCGTTAACTTTCCTAAAATACATAAAATAAAACCACCTTATCATGCCTTGGCTTTGAACTCGTATTGTCTCATGCTCCAACTAAAATAAACGTAGCGATTATCATGAATAGTATCAAATTAGGAAGTTATCGGTAACTTTCGACGTTCCGTCGGGATGAATTAAGACCTCATTCATATAAACTCGACATTAATTCTTGATCTTTGACCTCTATTTTGTACTTATTAGATACTTCTAATAACTTTACTTGCTGGATTAGATGGAAGTCTCACTAGATACATTTTATTTTTCAGTAAGGCGGTCTTTCTAGCTAAGATGATTGGACTTCAGATCGTACAATTTTATTGCCCTCGTATAATTTAATCGTTGACTCTACTCATCCATTCAAAATTAGATTTATGTAAAAAAAACAATGTGCCTACTACTATCTCGAGTACTCTAAAGGCAAAAGCTACTTCATACAGTACGAACCTTAGTATGGTTTATTCCGTAAGATTCAAGGGTGCAATTCCGCTATTTTTTTGCCAAAACGTAACCGTTAACAAAACTCGGTGCAAAGTAATAACTTGTGTGAATAGAAAATTATTGTGAAGCAATTACTTAGTACTAAATCGTTAAGTAACCAGGGGGGCAATTCTTGAAAATTTTTGAGCCGAAACGCAACCACTAACGGACCGTTAACGAAACGCGGTGCAAAGCAATTTTTACTTACCGCTTAAATAATAAGGTATATTTTAGCACGCATAGGCGAGTATGACAATAAAAATAAATATCTCTCTCGTGCTGAAATGTGTCTAATTACATCACCGTAAAGTAATTATTGATTTGTTCTGAGCGTCTACAACGGTTCCGTTTCGGCTTCGTTCCAACGCGAGACTTTTCGAGAATTGGCCCTCAGGTAAGCAGTAGAGAATGCCATAGAGGGCATTTAGTTAAGCTTTGTTTTTAAAATTTCTATCTTCATATTAAGGGCTGATTGGTGTAGTTGATAGTGACACTGCTTGCGACGCCATGGGTCCCTGGATCGAATATCGATGCTTGTTTCCGACTCATTGACGTTTCTATACTTATCTATGTATTTATATACCGTTGCTTAGTACCCACGATACAAAACGATAGGGATTTTAGTGTGGGACTAGTTAATGTAATGTGGTGCATGTGAATATATATATTTTATCTCAATGTCTATTGACTTAATGTTCCTACAGTATACCCTTACACAAGTTCTATAGTACATACATGTCTATTAACGTTGAAATACTCTCTAACTCCTGTAATTAATCATTGGAACTAGTCAATACTGTCAACTGCTTTTAGCCAAACCACAACAACCTAAACCACTCAACTATCAACCTTATACCTACATCTTAAAGTGCAGTGTAACCGCAAATTAAGATGGTTATATCATAATATGTCTTGCATGAAACTAGCGTTTGAATTTGGACATTGTATTTTGTGAATAAAGTTCTCTTTAGAGTGATAGTGCGTGTTTATTTCTAAACAGTCGCAGCGCACAGTGTATATATATATACAGAGAGTCAATTTAGCTGTTGAGTATCTACAATACTGCATAAGTGTTATCGATGCAGTTTGTGATGCCAATTTTATGCGTTATTAGACTAATTGCTAAATCGTGGTGGGTTAATTTTATACTTTAACTAAAGTGAAATTATATCACAAAAGATCAAGAAGCAGAAGAACCACATTTCGAGGCAAGCCTTGGATTGAAACCCCCAAGAGAACCCTAAGCAGACCTGGCGGCGGACGGTCATTGCAGAGGCGAATAATGTAAGGAAGACCTGGAGCGAAATAAAACGAGATGCTCATTACCGAACGGGATGGCGGACATTTGTGGCGGCTCTCTGCCCCAGCTACATAAGTACATACACAGGAACATAAGTAAGTCAAGCTGGAATCCTTAGTGTGGCTGTGAGATCTCCTTAATAATCCTGCAGTTCTGGCTACCCTAATTCGGGAAAACAGCCATGCATATATGTATGTAAATAGATTTTAGAGACTTGGGATGAGCGGTATCGCCGTCAATTGCATGACTGTATTTTTCGTACACTGTGGTCGTCATATGCTTGATGTATTAGCGGCTGTCCGTCCGTCCGTCTATCCGCAATCTCAGCTCATTTGTAATACTCACGTCGAGGAAGACAATATTCTTGTGTGTTGTACTTTCCGTTGGTTTGCGGACAGTTAATATAATTGAATCCCAAATATTATGGGAATTGTTTCGCTTATTCGATAGTTCTCGTGTCAATCTGTTTGGTTTTGTATAAATGCGAAATGAACTTATCGGACGTCTGAGATATACATTGCTTGTTGGGTTTGTGAGAAATATTTTATTTAATTATTTTACTGAAAGGAAAAAATATGTAATGTTTTAAATATTAAAGATGATTTACAAGGGAAATTAATATCATCATCATTAAAGCCGATGAAGAGGTGTGTCAGGACCGTAGCAAATGGATGTCCGTGTACTCTGCCTACCCTTGAGAAAAAGACGTAAATTTATGTATGAACATCCGAACAAAGTCACACTAGTTAGCTAGTATTACGTTTTAGTGCGGTCAGAGATAAACCCGTTAGACACAGACAGACAGTTAAAAATAATTGTTATGTGTACGCTAACACTCCCGTAGTAATTTCGTAGAGCGCCACGTTTTTCGTAGCGCTCTACGGTTTTCGTAGCACAAAATGGAGGAAAAAGATATTCTGTATTTTGTTTTTGCAGATAATATAAAGGATATTAGGAGATAGATTTAGGAACAACTCGTTAGCAATATTATTGAATACTCTCATAATAACTATATTGAAGTAAATTGGTCCAGAAAAAAATATGATTACCTGTAGCTTAAATAGTTTCTTCTACGCAGTCAGTAGAGGGACAAGAGGGTATTGGTGTTTTGTAGGCGATGGGCTGACCACCTGTCACTACTAACCGAACTTGTATCTCTACTATACCCTCAAAATTGGTCAGAAGTGGCACCATGTGGTTCTATCAGGCCCTTGGTGCTCTGCCTGCCTCGTAAGGGATAAAGGCGTAATTGTATGTATGTATGTAAATGGTTTTTTTGTCATCATATTGCTATGTTTTAAAATCATTATTCTATATTGACGTTACTATGTTTTTAAGTTTTCTTATATTACTAGCTGCTTCCCGCGACTACGTCTGCGTAAACTTTATAGACTATATGTTATCCAGATGTATAAGCTGGCAATTTCAGTAGTTTTTGTAGAAAAAGTAACATACATACTTCATACACATCTATCCTAAAAACCTTTCGCATTCATAATTTTAGTATTTTTTCTCTAGCAGTATTGAAAAAATGGAAAAATTAAAATAAAACTGCATTTTTTCCCAAATAAAATATGCCAATAAAACGTCTGTAGCAAGGTAATCCCACTGGCGGTTTCCCCCACGTGATAATGTAATGAATGCAAATCCTTTTCGAAAACAGAAATCGGGATGGCAGCCATGTTTCCGGAATGCCGACAAAGCGGAGTTCATTTGATAATTTACTCGATTATTCAATACGCATAAAAGAATTTCGCCGACGACTCGTTCTCTAGACGGAATTCAATAAAGTGAATACCGCGTTCGAATTTTGCGCAAATTCAAAAATTTTACAGCAAATTCACTAATTTTTAAATTAAGGTATGTTTATTGCTTATGATTATTGTTGAAAAGAAATATAATATGCTTAAAGTAACAGACTTTATAAAGGTCACGGGGGCAATTCTTGAAATTTTTTGAGCCGAACCACCAAAATTTAAAAAAAGTTAATACCTAGATATAGTTTTGAAATATAAAATTATTAAAGATAAATAAATATTAACTTTTTGTTATATTATATTTTGATTGATGGTATATTAAAATGATTTGAAATACATTGGTTTTAGTTGTTAGTTAGTTGGTTCGGTAGATAGAACTAGCATGGAAAACTAATCCTGATGATGCCACGGGTGTTGGCGAAACATACGAGTATGTCAATAAAATTTTTTAATTGGTTTTCGGATTAGCAGCTATGTATTTATGGTTGCATGCTTGATGCTTGGATCTGGCTTCTCGTTGCGACTGTAGTGTCTTGTGTTCGTGACCATGAGCAGATCCGAGGGTCCAGTGGTAGGCAATGGAAATTTTAACTTCCGAATAGTGACGCTGTATCAGGCGTCAATATAAGTCGGTTAAATATTTAACTTGGATCTGTTTTATTTCTTATTTAACTAGGCTTCACATACATTTATTTTAGTTACACCAATTATCCTCAAAAAGGTTGACACTAAGGGTTGACAGAAATATCCTACAAGTACTAATACGAGTATTATAAACGCGAAAGATTGTAAGTATGGATGGATGGATGTATGTTTGTTACTCCTTCACGTAAAAACGACTGGAGCGATTTTAATAAAATTTGGCATGAAGTTAGCTGACACCCTGGATTAACACAAATGCTACTTTTTATCCCGGGAAAATATTTTTTTTATTTCGGCATTTTATTTCGACGTTTTGTTTTTATGCAGTCCACGCGGACGAAGTCGCGGGTGTCCACTAGTCCAAAATAATGTTAAATTGTTATTAGAATAATAGATTATTATAATTATAATTAACCATCGTATTTCAGATCGCTACTCACCTCGGGTACTTACTAAATACAAAGCAAATTGATAAAGCTAGCAGCCGCAACAATAACGAAATTCCAAGTTATTTACATAATAATTATTTATAGCTTTGATAGTAAAATTACTGGGCTTTATTTATGGTAATTAAAATAGTAATTAATGCAAACCGAAAATTAATAATTTAATGTTATTTCGCTTGATCATGAACAAACAATTTTATGTGAACTTACATTATTTATGTGTGCATCTGTATGTTTTTTCACTTTTGGTTGTTTTATTAAATTTCGAAAACTAGGGTTATACTCCGGTTTATACGAGTACCTATATCTTAACCAGTACTTGTATATTACTCATGGTATTAATAAAATCTAACAAAAAAAAAAAGCCATTTTGATTTGTGCTAGTCTTTGTCTAGGTGTGCGATAAACTTACATTTTAACTATATATTTTGACATTTTTGATAATTTAAGAACTAGGTACATATCCATTTTAATAATTACATATAATAATATATAGAATGTTTTTCGTTGCCATCTTTAACAAAAGGTACGCATTCTAGTTTATTATTTATTACTTGATCGAGCGAAATTTATAGTGTCCAGTGTTCATGCTAGTTTTTTCATGGACACATATTAATTATTTTTCGTGAAAAAAATCTTGCTACGCGCGTCAATGTGCATTTATGCAGAAAAACGCAGTCTATTTACCCAACTTTGGACCCTAATATCATGGGAACCAGTCACTTCCCAGGTATGCTTTCATGAAGAAAAATGATCGTGATGATGAGGAGATTCCGTAGTTTTCCAAGAACTAAACGATTTATGTAAATCTGTTAAAAAATATTATATTAAGCAGTACGATGATAATAATCTTAGTTAAAACTATTTATTTTTATTTTTATTATAACTGTAAATATCAAAGGCCTCAAACTCGCCGTGAGTAGTACAGGAGCTTCGCAATGTGATTCCATTACATACGAAGGCCTAGTATATTTGTATTACTACTCTTATTTTAACAAATTATTATTATTATTTATTTATTTATATATTTATACACTATATAAAAATATATTTATAGCGTTCTTGCAAAACCATTTTCATGGTGTATCTGCAAGTTTAATTATTATTAGTTATAATAATTAAATATAAGGATTATATTTTATATCGACAGGAGACCTAAACCAAGCTCCTTCTGTAAAATTATACGAGCATAAAAACCATGTGGTGTTTCATTAAATGAATCAGCTGTTTCTCCTATCGTGCATGTTGTAAGAGTCGACTGAGGAACTTACGAGCAAACTCTCAGGCGATGAACTAGCAACTTGTCAATTATAATAATACAACGATGATGATGATGATTTCTGACCGTATTTCGGTCAAGGCGATTAATCTCTACGGAGATTGACCAGGTACGCAGGAGATATTTTAGTGCACAAGTGTGTGCGCAAACACAGATGCACTCTCTATTCCCTCACTCTCATAGTCCGATGGGAATAATATAATATGCTATGCTAAACATAGCTGTAGGATTTTCTTTATGAGCCTGCAGTTTTATCATGCATTATGGATGTATTTATGTGAAACATTTCACTGATCGGTTAATATTATGATAATATTGTAAGTATCTAGTTTTGAATAAGTGATCTGTTGAGACCCATCTCACCAACATCGGACGAGGGGTGCGGGAGGCGGCGGCATCCGGAGGGCATCGGTGCCGGACTCGCAAGACAGACGCTACCGACGTCGGACGATATTATTTAATTTTCGTTTTTATTAATGTATACAAGTAAACCAGCCTAAATACAGTCCGCTATTTAATTTAAGAGTACTATCGAAGGATCCTAACAGATCATTGCATTTCCATCATAAATCATACATAACAGTTACCTACATATATCTGAGGAATCATATGATTTATTTTTGAAGGCGAACTTATTCGAACAAAACTACGATCGCTTCCCGTACAACTTTACAATTCCGTAAAATCAACACAATTGAGCGGCGTTCAATTACATTTAACCACAATACCCTTTACGTATTTCGCAGAAACGTCACTACCACCGCGGACAAATAGACTGAATTAATTTGCTACAATTACCCCATTTGCTACAGTCACCCCGAGTTACCCTAACTTACCCCGATAGCCGATCGTTCACAAGGGCTGTAATTGCTTTACACCCCGCGGCTAGGCACAGTTTGTCCTCGAGAGTCCAGCTAGGAACGTGACCTGATTTCAATCTATACAAAAATTAATAATACTAAATAACTATAAATCATCATCATCATCATCATCAGCCTATTACAGTCCACTGCTGGACGCTGGCCTCCCCCAGGGCACGCCATAAGGCTACTACCACAGGGGGGTATTTGCCCATAGTCACCACGCTGGGCAGGCGGGTTGGTGACCGCAGTTTGTATTTTGGACTATGTTGTCAACACGGAAGGCGCTGCTGCCCGCCTCCCGGAAACCCTTAATCGCCTCGTACGATACCCACGAGCAGACATGGGGTGGTACGAATTCTACTCTGCCGGCACCACGCGGCCAGCTATAAATATTTTAGGTAAAAATAGCTGAACAAACGGTCTTGTTATGATCTCATTAATTTAAAGCAAAACACCCGTCTGCGACTGCGTCAATATTTTGCCCGAGTGTCGCTCTTATAACTGAGGCGAATGTAATGAACTCTCGAGTTCAAATGTGACAACGCGTTTAGGCTCTAGAGCACGGGTCTCCAAACTTTGAAGCCTTAGGGCCATAATATATTTTTTTTGGCATGTTTCCAGGCCAAAACAAATTTAATTTTTCTGCTCACCTAAGCAAACAGGCTTTTTGCATTTCAATTACTATTGATAGTGTACTGAATACACTGTATATATTATTTATTTATTAGTTATTAATATGCTTAATTAAGCTTAGATACTTAAGTTGAGTTTTCTGCGTCATCATTTCTGTCGTAAAGTTTTACCTTGCAAGTATATAAAATCGAGTAATTATCATTCTGTGTTTTCATTCTCTTCCATACAACCTTATCATAGTAATAGTAACAACAGTAAAACATTGGCTGTCGTGGGCCAGTTTGATGACACCAGCCCTAAGCTGTCGCGGGCCGGATTGATGGCACTGGCGGGCCGGATTAGGCCCGCGGGCCGTAGTTTTGAGACCCCTGCTCTAGAGCGTGCCAACGAAATATATATACATAAACTTGAACAACATAACCGGCGCAGTCGGATAAATATAGCTCAACAATCCATCTTGTTAAAAGTGAGATACCTATAGGTTCAAATTACTGTTATAATCCCTGTAAATAAAATTATTTCCGGGTGAATTTGAGCTTTTTCCCACGAAACCCTCCACACAGCGACAGTTATTAAAAATAAATTTAAAATTCCTTGGTAATTTCTATGTGAATAACATTAATATTGTATCTTGATCCATATCGATGCCACAACTACCGCACGTGTTTGTAAGTGGAACGATCAAATGCAGACTTCACAATATAAACACTTTCAGATATAACGTAAGAAATATCTTCATTAAAACTAGGTAATTTCATTTCATATATAAAAACAGATGTAAGAAAAGGAGTGTGTTAAGCATAAATCTATGAAGCCTACTATAAAGCATCTATCCACAAAATTTGGGACTCTGTTAATTATTTCTTTTCTAGATTGTATAAGAATTCCGAAAAATAAACATGTGAGTTCCAGTCTGTACACACGGTATACGTCGAGGTATTTTAGAAATATATTCCCGTAACATTAAAATTCGCTAACATTCAGTTTCTTGAAACCGCATTTGTGATGCCTTATAATAAAATTACATCTAAATTGTATCTTCGAGCCAAATTGCTCAGTAAATTGGGTTTTTCGGTACACCAAAATGGAATACAAATTCAATGTAGCAATACGAAATTTCTTTTGAAATGAAATACGAGTACTTTAAGTAGCAGTCTAGTAATTGAACTTATATTTCATGGAAGATTTTTTTTATAATTATCAAAAGAAAAATACTTTATCAATAAGCATTTTTTGTTTATTACTGGCAAAATTGCGTATGACCTGCTCATACAGTTTTTTCCGAGTGCAAATCAAACTTAAAATAGCAGACATGTTACAAGTGACCCGATAGCTCAGTTGGTGAGAGCGATGCACGGAATGCGAGTGCTCGTGAGTTCAAATCTCACTCGGGTGAATTTTTTTAAATTTTCTTATTAATATTTTATAATGTTACCATTAAAAAACATTAGTATGCATGCTTTAGTAATAAGCGATGCTTTGATAGCAAACTAGACAGAATATTACCATCGAAAACTAATTTCACGCTTCAACCTAATATTCATTAAAACAACGTTATACTGAAAATGCTTGTCGATTCTGTGACCTAAGTCGAACTTTGATAGTCGAACTACTCACTTCACTTATGACGCGCGCTTCGCAAAAAAGCTATTTTACCCAATTTTGGCTGTACGATTATTTTGTGTATTATAAGCTAAGCATTAAATAAATAACGTCATTTAATCTAAAGAAAAAACCCGACTGCGTAAAATTTTTTACCCAGTATCACTCTCACGAGTATCACTCAAGGCGAATCTAATGATGCCTCTCTAGCTCAATAGGACAAGCTGCCGTTTAGATTCTAACCATGCTAACATACAAACATTCTCACGTTTTTTTAGGCTTCATCTGTGGAATTTATACATTAGTCTATGGTTTTCCAAGAGAGAAAAGATAACTGAATTTTTTTACACACTATACAACACATTAAACCTAGTCCCACATTAAGATCCCTAAGGTCTTGTGTCGCGGGTACGAAGCAACGGTATATAAATACATAGATAAGTATAGAAACATCCATGACTCGAAAACAAACATCGATATTCATCATATCAATATTTGCACCTACCGGGATTCGAACCCAGGACCTATGGCGTCGCAGCACTACCTACTAGACCAATCGGCCGTCACAGTACGTTATCGAGGTGTATTTCATTCAAATATTATTTATTGTACACCCAAACATGGGACAATGACATAGGTGGGTATATTATGTATATGTAGGTATATATATGTATATTATGTAGTGCCTTTACATTATAGCTACACATAGGAGGCACAAGGGCAAGTTTATAAAAGACACTTTGATTAGTTTCGTTTTAGATTTAGTTGTTTAACTATGCTTCGCTAAATATTTTGCATTTATCACCGTATAACTTATCCAATTACAATATTACTCCACATTTACACCAATACACAATTATTGCAGGAATAAAGCCATGTAATACACAAACAGGCAATACAGAAATGTAATGTTACAGCCCGATTGTAATTTTTGAATAAGTGATCTGTTGAGACCCATCTCACCAACATCGGACGAGGGGTGCGGGAGGACATCCGGAGGGCATCGGTGCCGGACTCGCAAGACAGACGCTACCGACGTCGGACGATATTATTAAATTTTCGTTTTTATTAATGTATATATGTAAACGGCATTACAAGTAAACCAGCCTAAATACAGTCCGCTATTTCATTTAAGAGTACTATCGAAGGATCCTAACAGATCATTGCATTTCCATCATAAATCATACATAACAGTTACCTATATCTGAGGAATCATATGATTTATTTTTGAAGGCGAACTTATTCGAACAAAACTACGATCGCTTCCCGTACAACTTTACAATTCTGTAAAATCAACACAATTGAGCGGCGTTCAATTACATTTAACCACAATACCCTTTACGTATTTCGCAGAAACGTCACTACCACCGCGGACAAATAGACTGAATTAATTTGCTACAATTACCCCATTTGCTACACAGTCACCCCGAGTTACCCTAACTTACCCCGATAGCCGATCGTTCACAAGGGCTGTAATTGCTTTACACCCCGCGGCTAGGCACAGTTTGTCCTCGAGAGTCCAGCTAGGAACGTGACCTGGTTTCAATCTATACAAAAATTAATAATACTAAATAACTATAAATCATCATCATCATCATCAGCCTATTACAGTCCACTGCTGGACGCTGGCCTCCCCCAGGGCACGCCACAAGGCTACTACCACAGGGGGGTATTTGCCCATAGTCACCACGCTGGGCAGGCGGGTTGGTGACCGCAGTTTGTATTTTGGACTATGTTGTCAACACGGGAGGCGCTGCTGCCCACCTCCCGGAAACCCTTAATCGCCTCGTACGATACCCACGAGCAGACATGGGGTGGTACGAATTCTACTCTGCCGGCAACACGCGGCCAGCTATAAATATTTTAGGTAAAAATAGCTGAACAAACGGTCTTGTTATAATCTCATTAATTTAAAGCAAAACACACGTCTGCGACTGCGTCAATATTTTGGCCGAGTGTCGCTCTTATGACTGAGGCGAATGTAATGAACTCTCGAGTTCAAATGTGACAACACGTTTAGGCTCTAGAGCACGGGTCTCCAAACTTTGGCCTTAGGGCCATAATATATTTTTTTTTGTATGTTTCCAGGGCCAAAACAAATTTAATTTTTCTGCTCACCTAAGCAAACAGGCTTTTTGTATTTCAAATACTATTGATAGTGTACTGAATACACTGTATATATTATTTATTTATTAATATGCTTAATTAAGCTTAAATACTTAAGTTGAGTTTTTTGCGTCATCATTTCTGTCATAAAGTTTTACCTTGCAAGTATATAAAATCGAGTAATTATCATTCTGTGTTTTCATTCTCTTCCATACAACCTTATCATAGTAATAGTAACAACAGTAAAACATTGACTGTCGTGGACCAGTTTGATGACACCAGCCCTAAGCTGTCGCGGGCCGGATTGATGGCACTGGCGGGCCGGATTGACGGCACTGGCGGGCCGGATTAGGCCCGCGGGCCGTAGTTTTGAGACCCCTGCTCTAGAGCGTGCCAAAGAAATATATATACATAAACTTGAATAACCTAACCGGCGCAGTCGGATAAATATAGCTCAATAATCCATCTTGTTAAAAGTGAAATACCTATAGGTTCAAATTACTGTTATAATCCCTGTAAATAAAATTATTTCCGGGTGAATTTGAGCTTTTTCCCACGAAACCCTCCACACAGCGACAGTTATTAAAAATAAATTTAAAATTCCTTGGTAATTTCTATGTGAATAACATTAATATTGTATCTTGATTCATATCGATGCCACAACTACCGCACGTGTTTGTAAGTGGAACGATCAAATGCAGACTTTACAATATAAACACTTTCAGATATAACGTAAGAAATATCTTCATTAAAACTAGGTAAGTGTGTGTTAAGCATAAATCTATGAAGCCTACTATAAAGCATCTATCCACAAAATTTGGGACTCTGTTACTTATTTCTTTTCTAGATTGTATAAGAATTCCGAAAAATAAACATGTGAGTTCCAGTCTGTACACACGGTATACGTCGAGGTATTTTAGAAATATATTCCCGTAACATTAAAATTCGCTAACATTCAGTTTCTTGAAACCGCATTTGTGATGCCTTATAATAAAATTACATCTAAATTGTATCTTCGAGCCAAATTGCTCAGTAAATTGGGTTTTTCGGTACACCAAAATGGAATACAAATTCAATGTAGCAATACGAAATTTCTTTTGAAATGAAATACGAGTACTTTAAGTAGCAGTCGAGCAATTGAACTTATATTTCATGGAGGATTTTTTTTATAATTATCAAAAGGAAAATACTTTATCAATAAGCATTTTTTGTTTATTACTGGCAAAATTGGGTATGACCTGTTCATACAGTTTTTTCCGAGTGCAAATCAAACTTAAAATAGCAGACATGTTACAAGTGACCCGAAAGCTCAGTTAGTGAGAGCGATGCACGGAATGCGAGTGCTCGTGAGTTCAAATCTCACTCGGGTGATAAAAAAAAAACCTTATTAATATTTTATAATGTTACCATTAAACAACATTAGTATGCATGCTTTAGTAATAAGCGATGCTTTAATAGCAAACTAGACAGAATATTACCATCGAAAACTAATTTCACGCTTCAACCTAATATTCATTAAAACAACGTTATACTGAAAATGCTTGTCGATTCTGTGACCTAAGTCGAACTTTGATAGTCGATCTACTCACTTCACTTATGACGCGCGCTTCGCAAAAAAGCTATTTTACCCAATTTTGGCTGTACGATTATTTTGTGTATTAATAAGCTAAGCATTAAATAAATAACGTCATTTAATCTAAAGAAAAAACCCAACTGCGTAAAATTTTTTACCCAGTATCACTCTCACGAGTATCACTCAAGGCGAATCTAATGATGCCTCTCTAGCTCAATAGGACAAGCTGCCGTTTAGATTCTAAACCATGCTAACATACAAACATTCTCACGTTTTTTTAAGGCTTCATCTGTGGAATTTATACATTAGTCTATGGTTTTCCAAGAGAGAAAAGATAACTGAATTTTTTTACACACTATACAACACATTAAACCTAGTCCCACATTAAGATCCCTAAGGTCTTGTGTCGCGGTACGAAGCAACGGTATATAAATACATAGATAAGTATAGAAACATCCATGACTCGAAAACAAACATCGATATTCATCATATCAATATTTGCACCTACCGGGATTCGAACCCAGGACCTATGGCGTCGCAGCACTACCTACTAGACCAATCGGCCGTCACAGTTACGTTATCGAGGTGTATTTCATTCAAATATTATTTATTGTACACCCAAACATGGGACAATGACATAGGTGGGTATATTATGTATATGTAGGTATATATATGTATATTATGTAGTGCCTTTACATTATAGCTACACATAGGAGGCACAAGGGCAAGTTTATAAAAGACACTTTGATTAGTTTCGTTTTAGATTTAGTTGTTTAACTATGCTTCGCTAAATATTTTGCATTTATCACCGTATAACTTATCCAATTACAATATTACTCCACATTTACACCAATACACAATTATTGCAGGAATAAAGCCATGTAATACACAAACAGGCAATACAGAAATGTAATATTACAGCCCGATTGTAATTTGGATCGCTAGAGCTTATTTAACCTTAAACATGTAACGGTAACTGATAACGTGGTTTAATGGCTGAATAGCTTTGCATTTATTAAGCTGTGATTTTACCTAATATCTTTTACAATAGGTACCTATTTAAATAACATTTTAATATAGATTAGTTTGACTTAGTAACTTTGGTGCATTACAAATGATTATAGACTTTCTTGATGCAACATTTATTTAATATTTTGGTAAGTGTATTGTTTTGTTTTTTACAATTAGCTAGGCAAACATTTGACCGCCATCGTGCCTGATGTTAAGCAAGATGCGGCCTAGGGTGGTACATGTTTGCTTAGAAAGTGCCTATTCACACTAGCTTTGAAGAGACCAATGTTGTAGTGCTCGGGAAATACATCGGCAGGAAGTGCATTCCACTCCTTAGCCGTTCGCATTACAAACGAGTTAGCATAACGTTTGGTGTGGATGGGTGGGATATAAGGGTGATACGCATTTTATATGCATCTAAGTGTAAAAGCACGAATAGAATGAGCAATGTGTAGGTATACCTATTTAGTATAGTTAAAATAAACTAAACTAAGTAATTAACCGATTGGCGTATTTGAGATCTGCTTGCCGCGCCATAGGTCCTGGGTTCGAATCCCCGTAGGTGCACACATTAATGATAAATAGCGATATTTGTTTCCGAGTCATGGCTGTTTTTATGATTATCTATGTATATAACTATATATAACGCAGCTTAGTATACGCGACACAAGACCTTAGGGATCTTAGTGTAAGACGAAGTATGTGAATATTTATTTATTTCTTTAATTATCTATTTATTTATATACCGCAGCTTAGTATCCGAGACACGAGACCTAGGAATTAGAAATCGTACGAGTAGTATGGGACTGGATTTATTATTTATTAATTACAAAGACCAAAAAGTTTCTCCGATATTTACGCCATTTTGTTTATTCGGCAGTTTACGCAGATGAAACGCGCACACCTAGTATGATTATAAACACAGCGAGTACGAGCAAATACGCGCACACGAGCAAGTAAACAGAACATAATGGTCGGTCCACAGCATGGCGGAAGGATACGGTGGAGGTGACCTGGCAAAGGTAAATAGTGTAGGCGTTGAGCTGGGGATAAGAGTAGACTATAGTTTCTACCTTGCAAATGTTATTCACATACTTCACGGCATCTAGACTAACTCCCATCATTAGTTTTACTCGATCTTTACTCACGCTCAAACATTGAAAAATATATTTAATTGTATCAGGCGTTACTATTCGAAAGTTCAAATTTCTTTCGAAGATGCCACGGGTGTTGGTGAAACATATGTCGATTAACATTTACTCATTGATTTTCGAATTAGTGGCTATGTATATTTGCATGCCTGGTGCTTGGATCTGGCTTCTCGTTGCGACTATAGAAAGTTTTGTGTTCGTGATAATGGGTCGGCAGATCCGAGGGTCAGCGGAGGGTTTAGGGCCCGGTGGTGGGCGTACCTTTGATGGAAAATTGAAAAAAGCAAAGTAAGAGAAAATAAGAATTCGAACTAGCGTAACACAAAGATACGTCAGATCTTGTGTCGTGGGTACTAAGCAATGTTATATATAGATATTAGAAAAATTCTTTACTAAGAAACAGACATTGATATAACATCATAAAAAATGGACCTACAGAGATTAGAACCCAGGAACTTATGGTGCAGCAGGTCGTCATAATAACAAAACAAAACAATATCAGCGACGACATCGCGTTATATACTACATATAGGCTACATAATCGGTCCCAGGCCTACATATAATGTATATTCATACCGTGCTATAGGCATATCAGCGGTCCCAGGTCTACATGATTACATCTCCACATGATCCTTACTCCACGTCAGTCCACATGCGGGTGGCAAACACGAACAGATTCATTTGCACAGGCGCTGCAATTATGTGGCGTTTATTGAATTACACGCATCGAGAGCTTTGAGTTGTTCATTGATTTATTAGTACCCCATTCGGGTTGGGTATAAAAACGTCTGGAATAAAATTAAGGCTTTACAAATATATAGGGTGTAAGTTATGCGATAATGAATTAATTATAACTAAAATTAAAACTACCTATTAAGGAGAGAGAGAGGTAATGTGAATCGAAATACATACATACATATAATCACGCCTTTATCCCTTACGGAGTAGGCAGAGCACCAAAGGCTGATAGAACCACATGGTGCCACTTCTGACCCATTTTGAGGGTATAGTTGAGATGTACAAGTTCGGTTAGTAGTGACAGGTGGTCAGCCCATCGCCTACAAAACACCAAAACCCCTTTTGTCCCTCTACTGACTTGTACAGTATGCCCGGGAAGAGAAGCAGCTGTAGTATTCAAGGTTTTTTTTGACGTGAAACGTCTTTAAAATCGCGCCGACACATACGGGTACCAGGTTTAAAAACTGGACCGTAACGAAAAGGTCTATATCATCGTACCTTAATAATTAAAAAACTATTGGTCTTAGAAACAAAAATGTGGTGTCAATATTTCACTTATATAGTCAGCTCGCTGTTATGACATTGAGTTCGTGTCGGGGTCAAGCGGGGGGGCGGGGGAGGGATACTGCGATAACTGTGCGAAACCGGCGCTCGCGCTTGTTTCTATTCAGTGTAACTCGTGACTCCGACTTTATAGCGTGGTGATTCTTTCGTGTGTTTGTCAAGTTTATTTGAACCGATTGATTTATACAAAAATAAGTGTAATTTGGACAGTATTTATATCTATACTAATATTATAAAGCTGAAGAGTTTGTTTGTTTGTTTGTTTGAACGCGCTAATCTCAGGAACTACTGGTCTGATTTGAAAAATTCTTTCAGTGTTAGATAGCCCATTTACCAAGGAAGGCTACAGTCTATACAACAACCTGCCCGGCTTCGCACGGGTACAACGTCCCCTCACGCGGACGAAGTCGTGGGCGGCTGCTATTTAAAATAACCAGAAAGTGACAATAAATATATAAACATTTGCTATGTATTTTATGTTTCTATTACGTACCTGTTCTTTTTTTATTAAAATACTTAAAACAGCGTCCATCTTGTTTTCATTTCAATCTTTTACTTTAAAAGCGATTCGCTAACATAGACGTTTCACGTTAAAACCAACGGCCGTGTGCCCCGACACAGCCCCACCCGCTTTTTCACTCCCAGAGCAGCATAGAAGAATTTGAATCGAAATACTATATGAAAATAGTCTATGGAGAATAAATAAATAAACTAAACATCATATTGCCGGCTTCACAGAGAATTAGGTACAGCAGAATGGAAATAAAGGAACCATAGATACATCATATCGTATACAGGTGTTTTTGGTCGTCAAAAACATCGTCGTTCCCGGATACTACGGAATCTCCACAATCCATCATCACAATCATTTTTCTCCATAGAAACATACCTAGTAAGTGTCTGGTTCCCAAGATATTAGGGTCCAAAGTTGAGTAAATATACTGCGTTTTTTTTGCATAAATGCACATAGACGCTTGTAACAAGATATTTTCACGAAAAATAATTAAAAGCTGTCTATAAAAAAAAACCAACACAAACACTGGACACTATAAATTTCGGCTGACCAAGTAATTCAATTTTTTTTCCCAGCAATTTTTTTGGCATAAACTTACTTTATTTGTACAGAGTGTGTACCCTTCATAAAGGGTGGCAACGAAAAAAAATCCTGTATAGTCGTCTGTCAGTCTGTATGTCACAGCAATTTTAATCATAATTAAAGTACCAGAACTGCAGAACTGCAAAGGAGATCCCCACGTTTAGCTTAGCTACGTTTAGCACAACTAATTACTCGTACTATATACATACATACATACATACATATAATCACGCCTTTATCCCTTACGGGGTAGGCAGAGCACCAAGGGCCGATAGAACCACATGGTGCCACTTCTGACCAATTTTGAGGGTATAGTTGAGATGTACAAGTTCGGTTAGTAGTGACAGGTGGTCAGCCCATCGCCAACAAAACACCAAGACCCTCTTGTACCTCTACTGACTTGTACAGTATGCCACTCCCAGAGCAGCATAGAAGAAATACTCGTACTAAGTGAATTTTATTTCAAAACTATATTATAAGAACTACTTAAGTCTAGTTTATGCTTGACTGTGTAGCTACAAATACCTGTTCAGTCTTTGGTAATAAACTTGTCTTTCCACATAAGTAAACACATCTACAATACCTGCAAAGTTTAACAATTTCGACAAATGACAAGAAACATTTATCTCGGCAAAGTTATATTAACACGGAAAATGTAATTACAATCGCATAAATCAAACCTGAAACAGAGCGGCCGAGGCGCCATCTTGCGGGCAATAATATCCAATATATATTTCACTGTCAACTGGTACCTATAAAAGTATTTTTTTTTATTATGTGCCGCTTGACCTTATTCTTCCACCATAGTATAGGTATCTAGCCATACTATGCCATATTGTAGCGGTGATAACCCAGTGGTTAAGACGTTCGATCCCAGTCACGGGCCAGAAAAAGTCTCGATTTGGAACGAAGCCGAAACGGAACCGTTGTAGACGCTCAGAACAAAGCAATAATTACTCTACGGTGACGTTATTAGACATATTTTAGCATGATACAGGTATTTGCTTTTATTCTGTCATACTCGCGACCGATGCATGCTAAAATATGACCTTATTACGCAACCGGTAAGTATATATTGCTTCGCACCGTGTTTCGTTAACGGTTCGTTTGTAGTTGCGTTTCGGCTCAAAAAAATTTCAAGAATTGCCCCCCCCCAGATAGTTCTCGTAGCTTCGTAGTTCATAGCGTTCGTAGCAATGCAACGGATAGCGCTAGTAGTAACTGACAGCTACTTGTCGATGTTTATTTTACGAGTACATTGCGGCATCGAAAAAAAAACATTATAATAATGTGTTTCCCATAGAAATTTCTATTCGATATCAACATAGAATCATAGGCTAGTTCACCCCTCAACTATATCCCTTACGATATCATCCGACATTACTCGTAAGTGTGAACGTTATTTATGCGATTGTCTTCCAAGACCAACAAAAGGACGAAACTTACACCATAAGAATAATCGTTGGCCATACATTATCGCTGTCTCATCTCTCCCATCGTGTGCAAGGGAGATGGAGCGGCTTTCTTTCATTAGGTCACAAATTTATCGTCTCTAATGAATGTTCTAAGTATTCCTTTCCTGATCCACCGTTTGTCAACGTCGAAGGAATTTGTTGAGATTTGCAATTTCTCAGCTCTTGTAATTTATAATTTTCAGCTTATTTCAAAGCTCAAGCTTTTTGGCGCTTTTAATTACGTTTTTATCTGTTACGCGCACTGTATAGATTGCTAAATGTATAGCTCTCAGGTTCTAGTCAGCAATTTATAAAACGAAGATTACTATTCAATAAAAAAACACATATACATACATACATATAATCACGCCTTTATCCCTTACGGGGTTAGCAGAGCACCAAGGGCCGATAGAACTACATGGTGCCACTTCTGACCAATTTTGAGGGTATAGTTGAGATGTACAAGTTCGGTTAGTAAAAAAACACAGTTTTAAATTAACATATTTAAATTGTGAATAATGGTTTAATTACAATACTTTGTATCTACTTATAGCATTTACGGAAAGTGTTATAGAGGTTATATTGGATAGGTATTTCTATTTCTTCTTCACAGAATCTATAACATTTTTTTATATAAAAACTAAAGTTTCCACAATAAGGTCGATGAAGAAAGTTACAACATATTACAAAGTTAGTCACGAGCGTGACCGTAATAGCAACTAAGATATTAACTAAGATTTCATTAGTTTTTATTGTAAAGTGGCGCCTTTAACCGTGGGAATGAAATTTGTAGAATACATACGTGAATTGTGTCGATTTGACAGTTATTACACTACAGATTATATCTTCAGCCACTTCGCCAAGCTTTATTGGTTTGCTAGGTTCGGTTTGATTTACGAGATTGCCTTCCACTCGGTTACAAAGTAAATAAATAACATCGATTGGCGACCATTTGACCATGTATAGTAAGTAGAATACATACGAGTATACCTACTTACCTACATACACAGAAAGAAAATATTATATAAAATAACGTTTCCAATAATGTAATTTAAAAAAAAAAGAGATGGTAAAATTCGTCACCCGAGTAATTGACCAGGTGGCTCAGTGGTAAGAGCGCTGGCACGGAATGCAGAGAGGAATTTTTTCCATTTCTTTATTAATAATTTTAGAAAATATTATGTTTAAAGAGGTTTAAAAAATATAATATTTAAAAAATCTTTTACTAATTATTTCACATCAATTCGAATATTACAAATAAACTTAAATGTACTCGTAATCTATACATATAGTAAACATGTAACGGACCGCTGTCTGTACATGGAAGATATATAAGAAAATATATTATAGAATACCTTTAACGCAATAGTACCCAAAACAATGATTTTGGAATTTTTGTCTGTTTGTCTGTTTGCCGGTTTGTCTGTTTGTCTGTGCGTTTGTGCACGCTAATCTCAGAAACGGCTGAACGATTTCGATGCAGTTTTCAGGAATATATTGTGACAGGTCCCACTTAACATATAGGCTACTTTTAATCCCGGGAAAATGTTTTTATCTCAGATAATTTCGATATTTTGTTTTTTTCTGTAGTCCACGCGGACGGAGTCGCGGGCGTCCACTAGTTATATTTTAAGAAAATGAATTCGCCTCTGAGACTTAGGTAATTAAAATATCCGGTGGCTTAGTGGTTATAGCGGCTCGCACGGGTTGCAGTGGTCGTGGGTTCGATTCCCACTAGGGTGAAGAATTTTTTCCATTTTCTTTATTAATAATTTTATAATAATTAAAATACGTATGTAAGGAGGATTCATTTTAAATGTAAATAATTTGTATGTAAGTACTTGCTCATAGTTAATGCAAGATACCAATTTATTGATCAATTTAATAAATAGCGTTGCGAATTTTTTTTTTATTAAATCGGCTTACGCTTGACCACAACGTGACCTTACCTGATGGTAAGCACCGTTGCAGTCTAAGATGGAGCGCGCTTGCCTAAAAGAAACCGCTTCACTCTCGACTTGAAGACCGCAATGTTCATGGGGAATAGGGATTCAGGCAGGGAGTTCCACAGCTTGGCCGTTCGCACTATGAATGTAGAATAGTATATCTAATAAGGTGCTGTAACCTACCTAAAAGAATTTAAACACGCGTTTCGAGCTTTCCCATAATTCAGTATACAGATAGCTTATTCTTACGACCATAAAAAGAGCGTGGTAAGTAAAGTAAACTAGTTACTTTAGTACTAAAAAAAAGTAAGTTTTTACGGCAGCAATCCGTGAAAGTTGAACGAAAGTTGTGTACCTGAATTTCAAGTCTGTTCAAAGAAAAATAGTCTTTTACAAACTTCGACTAGACTAGACTATAGGAGGAATAACTACTATACGACTATTTTAGTTTGCCAGATATTTTTTTTAATATACAATGCCTACGACCACACCAAATAAATAGCATTATTACCTATAGATGATAAATGAGGTTTATTATTAGTGAACTAGTTTGCAAGCTAATAGTGCGGATTTATTATAGCGCCAATTGTGTACTACATACATAATTCATCCCTTACGGGGTAGGCAGAGCACCAAGGGCCGATAGAACCACATGGTGCCACTTCTGACCAATTTTGAGGGTATAGTTGAGACGTATAAGTTCGGTTAGTAGTACACGTGTATTAATATGAAGGTTTTCAATACACCTGTGAAAAATTTACTAAGAACATACGTCTTTCCTTCGTACATGCTCGCCGGTTTCGGGTGCTCTTGACTAAGTAAAAAAAATACAATTTTCTTAAAGAAATATACGGTTACTCCGGCCCCCTTATTACCTAACTAGCAAAAGCAAAGCTATAGCGAAAATTGTACAAAAATCGCTGATTGCTTGTCAAATTCGTATAACGTAAAATGAATTTTGAAGGAACTTTGACGTTTCAAGGCGAATATTGTACAATTTTCGCTATCGCTTTGCTTCGGCTTTGCTATTGCTTTTTCGTAATCAGGGGGCCGATGAGAAGTACATTATACTACTCTGCTAAAGTACTCACTGTACCCAACTTTAGGAGTTGTATGGACGAAGTATTACCTTAAGGGCATACACATTAGTATGACCGTCACGCGCGCAGTAATCACGTGCCCCTTCGATCCGATTAGCGCTGGTTCAAACCGGTTCAAACTAGTTCGATCCGGTCTACTACGATATGGACGTGACTGCCTTGTCACTGGTGTTTACCTGCAGTTTTGTTTGGTTGTTGTTTGAAGTTGTTACATAATAAAGTTTAAATAAATACCTAATAATTTGATATACAGGTTGTCCCGAAAGTTGACGTCAAGCCGGAAACGGGAGATAGGCCAAGTCATAATAATTATCAGAAAAAAAAACTAAGTTATGTACTATATAAATTATGGGACTCTTAAAAAATCGAGTAAATCTACACTCTGTGATAGTTTTTTAACTCCTGTTTTTAGCTTTTATTTAACTTGCAATGTATGTTTGTTCGGGTGAAATCTTACAACTCAATTTTAAGGCACTTACCCTCAACCGATTGGGCTGAAATTTGGTGAGCACGTTCAGTTCGGATGACAATGCATGATTAACAGTGTGACGTCATTCTAAATCCAACATGACCAATTATTTTTAATGCATTCCTACAATATGGGTATCAAATTAAAGGGCTAGCTGAGAGTAACTCGAAAAAAATGTGACGTCACTCTTATCCAATATGGCGGACTTCTAAAACTTAAAAATCTATTTTGAAACAGATATTTTTAAGCAATTGAGTAGGGTGAAGTCATTAGAAGGGCTCCTCATTGAAGAGCTGGACTGTTCAAAATTAACTGGCAAACGACCTGCAATAATGATGCGTTGAATGAGATGAACAGACTTAGGAACTTACCAGGTGAAAACTAAAAAGTATAAAATAAAATTTAGGTAAAAAAACCTTTTTAAAAATAAGCTTTTATTTAAATGCGCTAAAAGAAAAAATAAACTTTTACACTAAAACTTTTACTGTTAATTTATAACGTCATTTCAAATTTAACACATTTGACACAATTTATATGTTATAAAAGCTTGTCGCGACATTTAAGTACTCGTATTTACTTTCTTAGTTTTAAATTTTAATAAGTCAAGGTGAGGCCGTGCCGAGGACTGAGTGGCATGATGACATGATGTCGTGAACATACCACCTCGGGGCACCGGGGCGAACCCTGTTGTATATTACTCTCTTACTCTTCTACACGAAGCTCTAGAAGGGTCGACGGATATTTCTTCGATATGCGTGGGAACAATATGGAAAATCTGAAAGATCAACACAAAGATGCTGCCTAATAAACATTTAAACTTGTTACCTAAAATTCAAAGCCAACTGCTCCAGTTTGGAAGAAAATGTCACGTTTTGCCCAAGCAACTATTTAAAATTAATACTTCGCCCAACCTTAACTGGATGTACTGAAAAAAAAAGTACATAACTTAGATTTTTAAAAAAAAAATCTGATAACTATTATGACTTGGCCTATTTCCTGTTTCCAGCTTGACGTCGACTTCCGGGATATCCTGTATAAATAGTTTGGGTAATGTTTTAACGCGGATTTGTGATGTTGAACATTTATAACATTCCTATCACACCTAACAAACGACCTGATGGCCTTGAAGACCTGAACCGATTTCCACCAAACATAGCTAAGAACACTCTCGACTGATATACCTTTCAAACAAAAAAAAAACCGCATTAAAATCGGATCATCCGTTTGGGAGTTACGATGCCACAGCCAGACACATACACATTTACACACACACACACACACACACCGACACGTCAAACTTATAACCCCGTCGTTTTTGCGTCGGGGGTTAATTAGGTAGATAAAGCAAACCTTTTTGAGCCTTCTAGAAGACTAACCCGTTGTTACGAGTATTTAACATGGCAGTGGATGTACAAATTTGTTGGTATAGGCCGAATTGAGTCCAGCAGCCATTACTGAGTAGGACCTCCTCGCTATTTTCCTCTGTCCTCCTCGGTCAACCTCATCGACGGTGGTCCAGTAGTTTTCCTAACATAGTCCACCCGGGCGTGGTCTGCCTCTTGGCCATAAGCCTGGTAGTCGTGGTCCACCTACCTTCAACCACCTTGGCCAAATATCCCGCCCATCTCCAGTCTCGTGATCTACGACATCTACGAACTTTTTCGACATCGTTTCTCTAAAATAATGGTCGGTCGAGAATATTTTAGCAAATTGGTGAAAATTATATGTTTTATTTACTAGACAAATAATTTAGTACAGATAAATAATAGAAAGGTAAATGCGGTCAGCAAAACAAGTATATTATTGAGCATCAGCGTTCCATTTGATTTTACGAGCGGATCGTAAAAGGACGACAATATTACTGGAATATATTCAGATTAACCTGTTTTCATGGGTAATTATGGTCTATATACAGTAAATTGCTTGATTTTAATATTACAAATGAAGTAGGTCTACACTGGCCGGTGAGTGGGATATATTTTTCGTATCTGTCACCAGTGGTGACAAGTTGATAACTGGATATGATGATCTCCGACCGTATTTCAGCCAAGGTGACCAATCTCTACGAAGATTGGCCAGATACGCAGGAGATATTATAGTGCACAAGTGTGTGCGCAAACACAGATGCACTCTCTATTCCGTTACTCTCATAGTCCGATGGGACGGAAAGCCGACACGTCCGGAGAGAGATCAGGCGCAGGACCAATGGATTTACGTGCTTTCCGAGGCATGGGCTAAGTGACAATTTAACAACATTAAAATCTGTACATGAAATAAGTTCATTGGTACTGGCCCGTGACTGGGATCGAACTTACGCCTCCCGCTTGGAAGGTGCACGTCTTAACCACTGGGCTATCACCGCTCTATACTGGATATAGTTAGAGGGTTGCTATTAATAGATTTACCCAGTGGATTAGAGTGGAATAGGCCCATCTAAAGATGGATGGATGAATTTATTAAGATCACAATTGGTGAAAAAAAAAATTATACAGGGTGTTTTTTTGTGGCCACCTTTAACGAAGGGTACGTACTCTATACATGAAATAAAGTAAGTTTATGCCAAAAAAAATGCTGGAATTTTTTTTTTTTTTTTTGAAAATTTTTTTAAAAATTCCTTGATCGTGCGAAATTTATAGTGTCTAGTGTTTATGTTAGTTTTTTTATAGACAGATATTAATTATTTTTCGTGAAAAAATCCTGCTACGCGCGTCTATGTGCATTTATGCAAAAAAACGCAGTCTATTTACTCAACTTTGGACCCTAATATTTTGGAAACCAGACACTTCCCAGGTATGCTTCCATGGAGAAAAATGATCGTGATGATGAGGAGATTCCGTAGTTTTCGGGAACGTTGACGACCAAAAATCACCCTGTATATGAAAACATTTTGGTTAATATGGTGGAAAATGGGTGTGTAATTTGCACACTTTTGCCCAACCTCTTTTGGGGGATAATGGGCGTGACTATATGTATATATATAATTAACCTAGGACAAATAGGACATAATATAATTATAGAATTAACCCACATCAAGATCATAATAAGACATCTTACCACTGCTGCGCACAGGCCTTCTTCCAACGCAACGTCTTCACCTGGCTTCTTCTCATTCTTTTGCTATATGCCACCAGCTGCAACTTGTCGAAATTCAAGTTTTCCCCACATAAACTACAATAGTACCTAGTTGTGAAAATCTAAAAGGAATTCAAACTTTAACTAGAGCTCACTAAGTGAAATTGCACCATGACTTTGTAAAGAAACTCAATTTTCTACATAAGGTTGTTTCGTATGGAGTTATGAAGTGTTTGCTAAGTAAGCTGCAATTTTCTAGCACTTTAGTTAATGTGAACGCTCACTTACACACAACTACAGGAAACACGCTACAGAATTGCACATGCTATGGCAGATAATTTAGTTTTACTGACAATGGGAGTAAGTTTGTAGTTTAGTAATTTTACTTTGGATAAATATAAGATATATTTTGGACCATCATTTCTATCTCATGGGGGCCATGTCGTAATCGTGTCCTCTACTGAAAAAACGAGCCATACTATTTAATACATTTTTGCTTCCAAAAAAGATGTACTCGTGTCGTTGTCGTAATCGAGTCGTGGCCGTGTCGTCTATTGGAAAAATGCCCATTGTCTGCGACACGAGCGACATCGGAAATTGACAGGAAACATTTCGCGAGATATTGAAACTGTGATCGTTGATATTATATTATTATTCTGTTAAGTCTAATAGAATAATAAAAGTCAAGTCATATAAGGTGTAACGGTTATCATATAGAAATATATTTAGCAGAAGGCGTAATAATATACACCTAACCATTCTCATACATTTGAAACTTTAAAAATACTAATAACTTCAGAGTTTAATTATTTAAAATCATTATACCTGCGTAGGTAGGTTGGGTAGATTGGATGTGTTATCACTATGACTATTAAAAGCGAAGTAAGACATATATGTATAAATAGAATTAAAATATTATACCTACCATTAATAAAACACATTTCGTCCAAGGCTCTAGGATATGCAAGGAGATGAAGACCAAATCTCACTTAGCACAAACACCTACGTTTTCTTTTCAATCAATGCCGCATATTTGATAAACATCGTACCAAAAGAAAACGATGAGCTATAAAGGTTTCTATTAAGACACCAAGACGACACCAAAATTAAAGGACCATGGCCGGGTTTATCATTAGCTCGATGATGGTATCCACCATATGTCTGTTACCCACCTTCATCATAATCATCAAATTAAAGTCTCTAAGCGGAGCCTTTACAACATGGCTTCGGCACAATAAATGGTTTGAAAGAAGTTCCAACACTTTAGTCGTGCTATTAGTCCCGCTCATGATCTTATAATGCTAGTATTAATTTTAACCAGTAAAGTTACTGTTTACAGGATATATACTTTACTTATAACTAAATCTATAGTAGGAAAGTTAGCTGTATAACTCGGTTATACAGCTAACTCTTCTTGGTTGCACCTATGGTTGCGCCTCCACAGGTGCCCTACTAAGCCCTAACCGTCGGAGATATTTATGGACGTTTATCTATCTACCCGCGGAGTGAGGAAATTGGATGGAAATAACGCAGGTATAGCTTGTACAAGAAGTTTCCAAATTAAAGTAACAAAAAATATCGTTGAAAACTCTAATTTTGTCAAGTTTAAGTATCGAAAGTAGCGCCACCAATTTTGTGCGACTTTTTTGTACAGATGTTATTGCACTTGTTGGATTTCTTTTTAAGTCGCGGCTCGGATGACTAGGCTGCGACCATGAGTAGATGATACCTAAAGGTGGGTTCCCACGGTGCGTGATATTACGGACGGACGCGCACCAGCCCGCACCACGGATCGTGGGAAACGGAGTGTCCGTGGTAATACAGACGCGTCCGTGGTGCGCGTCCGTCCGTAGCAGTCGGCGCGTCCGCGTCCGTCCGCGAAATCACGCACCCACCTTAACACACATATCGTTTGGTTTTCTTTCTCGGTGAATGATTACAGATCTATGTAGACAGCGATTTGTACTCATTAAAGCCGTTGATAATGGCGCCTCTGTCCGGTCTTGTCGGCGTCCTGGCCCGAAAGTTTAGGGAGTACCTATCTGTGTTTGCGAATATACATTATTACATATATCCCAATTAACAATCTAACGTCGTCGTTCAAAAGTTTAGTACTGGTTTACCAGAGTCCAATTCGAAACGAACCATACTGTTTTTTTTTTGTAGAGAGTTTTACACTCACGCTGTTACAATATATTTTTTTTTACGTAGACAGTGGGGCCCTCGCCACATCACTGCGGTTGATATAGTTATTCAGAGAGCGAATCTCGTTATTAAGTTTCATTCCCGGCTTCTGAAATACAATTACAGGGACAATCATGGATTTTTATATCTAAATATATATATTTAGATGTTATATATATGATCAGAAGTAATATTTTATGTATTTCTCGTAAACATTCCCGTTGATCTAAATTTGTATAAATGCACTTTTCTCGTGGTAACTATACAAATTTATCCTAAAATTTCCCCTATTTTACAATTTATACTAACCTGAAAAAAGTTATATTTTTTTTATTCCGTTTCATGATCTCACATAATTTCTGGATAGGCCCTTATTTTATCTTTTAGTGAAAGAATTTTATGAAGCGGTCCTAGAGTTGGAGCCTAGTCAAAGTAAATAAATAAATCTACCCTCTAGATCAGGGGTTCTCAAACTTATTTTGTCTACTGCCCACTTTGAGAATAAATTATTTTTTAGGGCCCCCATTTTTTCACCTACTTAAATACTACTATAACTCCCCAAGCCTCTACACAACGCCCCAATTTTTTTTTCTGGGTCTCTTACCCGGTACTAAGGGGGGCCTTTGGGCCTGCAGTGCCCATAAGGGGGCGTTATCGCTCACTTTGGGAAATGCTGCTCTAGATATATGACCTACTACTATGACCTACTATTTGCTACTGACACGTATGTACATAACACAAATGTTTTTTGCGTGTTTGTGTGTACGTGATTATTTTCCGAGTAAATCCGAGTAACACAGAAGTTTACATAATATCGGTGACGCAATTGTCTGAAGGGTAACGCTATCCACCTCCTTGCGGGTCGCTCCCATCTTCCATCTTCTTGAATGACATGTTTGCATAAGAATCGATAGAGGCATTTATCGTGTTATTAATCATTATAAAAAATATCTTTACATAGGAACTTCAGCTTTTTTACCACAAACAAACTGAATCGGATCTTGATTTTATCTCAGTGGTCATTATATTGATATTTGATAATAGCCAATTTTGTTAGGTTAGAGTACCTACAGTTTTGAATTAAAATAATTTGATTTCTGTAATTTTATTTTGTCAAAGCAAATACCTAATTATAAAATAAGTATCACGATTTCAAAGAAAATAATACAGAAATCTAATTTCACAAAGACTATTCTAAAAATAATTAGTAGGTATTCTGAGAACGTTAAAAGCTAAACATGGTTATCGTAACGCGTCGTTTACGAAGTAACAAAAAGTAACACAGCTGTAAGGTGTAACTCCCACGAGCTAGGAAAATACTGCAATATTATCACATTGATAACTATAAATGTCGCGTGGTGCCGGCAGAGTAGAGTTTGTACCACCCCATGCCTGCCCATTGGTATCGATTAAGGGTATCCGGGATGTGGGCAGCAGCGCCTCCCGTACTGACAACATAGTCCGAAAATCACACTGCGGTCACCAACCCGCCTGCCCAGCGTGGTGACTATGGGAAAAATCCCCCTATGGCAGTAGCCTTGTGGCGTGCCCTGGGGGAGGCCTACCTACGTCCAGCAGTGGACTGCAATAGGCTGAAGAAGAACTATAAATACATGAGCATAATCTTCGTTAGTAAGTAATGAAAAGTCAAAACGCATGGTATTTTTACTCCAAAAACATTTATTTTAAGCTGATATTGATCGATGTCCAATGACCGAATTCATATTACAAAAAAAAATTGCCTTTCTCCAAATAGAACGACGCGACGGTGACAAAACATGGCATGATCTTGTGACAGTCTTATACTTTTCACTATGGGTGCGCCCACCACCGGGCCCTAACCCTACTGATTTTAAAACTTTAAATACAATCGCCACGAGAAACCAGATTTTTTCCCGAGCACCTATTGTTGTAACATGCAATGACAATGACATTGGCACTATTCCGAAATCATAGAGGAATAAGATGACATAGAGTGCTAATGTCATACTAACTGTTTCGATGCACCATTAGACTTTTCGGTGCCTCACAATTCCAGTCCTTGACACTTAGATTATATTAGTGTAATGTATAGTAATGTACTACATTACTAATGTATTTTAACGTCTAGTAATGTAATCTAAGTGTCCAGGACTGGAATTGTGAGGCACCGAAAAGTCTAATGGTGCATTGAAACTGTTAGTATGACATTAGCACTCTATGTCTACATCTTATTCCTCTATGCTATCGTCTAGTCTAGTCGGCAACTACTTGCTTCGCTGTTGTGTTGCTAGTGGAGGGTGTGCCTAAATCCCATCGGGCCATCGCGAGCAGTAACGAACAGGCACGAGCGGTTTCTACAACTGGGCGGGGAGATGAGAATACTCGTCGAGACGGGAATACTACCCATTGTGGATATATAGCTACGACGTGACCATAACAGCTAGCAGGGGGGCGATTCCGCAAAAAATTTCAGCCGAAACGCAACCACTAAAGAAAGTTAACGAAACGTGATGCGAAGCAATATTTCCTTACTGCTGGAGTATTAAGGTATATTTTAGCATGCGTTATCGCGAGTATGACAGAATATAATCAAATACGAGTGTGTATCTCGTGCTGAAAAGTGTCTAATTACGTCCCCGTAAAGTAAATTATTGCTTTGTTCTGAGCGTTTGTAGATGCGGTTCCGTTTCGGCTTTGTTCCAACTAGAGACTTTTTGAGAATTGTCCCCCTATCATTTTACTATCACTACGAGTACAGACAGGAGCTGGATTGCTTAATATATGAAAATCTGTTCGACAGTTGAAAGGTGAAAACGCTAAAGCGCTATTATGATATTTTTTCGAAATGTTAGCCAGATGTGGGGGACATAAAAGAGGTGCAGGATCATAAATGGGATCCCATAGTCACGGTTTGGGAACAGATGTATCTAGACCAGTGTCAATTTTTTATACTTTTTATAAAATGACTAAACGAGACTTACTTACATACATGTTTTGAGGATAGACATCGTATTATATTACATACTTAAGGCTCCTTTAAATAAAAAGCGCTTCGTGTTGTTATCTCCATTAAAAAATATTTCTTTTCAAAATTAAGCTTGTTACTCTTCAGCTAGGGCTGTGTTAAGGTAATGCTGATTTTTTTCATTTTTTTATTTTAATTTTGTATTTTCTTATTGGAAACTATTTATTTTAAAATTACAAAAAAATACATTTGGAATTTACATTATGAAGATTTCATCTGCTCATATACAGGAATTGATATGTGCCAAATTTAACTTAATGCACATTTGAAATAAATAATTAAAAAATATGAAAATTTATTGTATTGTGTATCTCTTAATTTGAAATGACAAATTAATTTCAAACAAAAGAATAATAATGGCAGTTTTGAATTGCAAATTTTTGGAATAAAATTTATTTAAACTTCATTTTAGTTTCATCTATTTGGGTGAGTACATGTTTAATTGTTGTAATTTTTAAATCAATTTAGGGTAATTATCATGTATTTAAGTACTTTGCATAATGACTTTATCATCAACATATATATTATTATTATGTGGTATCTAATATGGCTGTGATAGGGATCTTACTAATAGTTCTAGAACGTGGTAGATAAGTAAAAAGCATCGTTACGTTTTTACACCAATGCTCAGTAATATGTCTTAAGAGATAAAGAGACCGGGAGCTATCAAACTTAGAATGGTCATAAATAAAGTAACGTTGTGATTACCTACCTATTTGAACCGAAACACCATATCCTGTTCTAGTATGCTTTACAAGAAATATCAGTGTATGTCGTTCGAGTCTATTATGAAGCTCAGGGACGTTCTCTCAGGTGATGAGCTGAGTACAGTAACTTGTCTCTCATATAATTTGGTGAGAGCGAGATGTCTCACTTTTAAACGTCAAATTCACAGAGCTATTAATAACTAGATAAACTAAGTGGATGCACTTTGCATGTAAAAAATAGACTTAAGAATTAGAAAATTAAGAATAGACACTCGTCCTCGAGCCTGGACTGAAGGAATTAGGGCTGATAGAAGTGGTTGGCAATCCCTTTTTACACACCAAGTAGAAAAAGTAGGGTCACGCATAAACCACCCAGGGATTATGTGACCCTTCGTTAAATTTGTAAAAGAACCTATATTATATAATAAATAAATAAATAAAATAAAAACACTTGCCTTGTCTAGTTATTACTTAGCTCTATGGATTTGACGTTTATAAGTGAAACATCTCGCTCTCACCAAATTCATCATACCGGTGCTGGCCTCTCTATACTAGACGTAGATGTAGAACCTGATTCATCATCTCGCAGTTGGCTACTTCGGGAATACAGTCGTATATCAGTAGACATGTATACACATAGGCACAAGATAAATAATAAATAAATAATAATAAATATTCACACACTACACAACACATTAACCTAGTCCCACATTAAGATCCATAAGGCCTTGTGTCGTGGGTACTAAGCAACGGCATATTAATACATAGATAAATAACATCCATGACTCGGAAACAAACATCGATATTCATCATATCAATGTTTGCACCTACTGGGATTCGAACCTAGGACCTATGGCGTCGCAGGCAGGATCACTACCTACTAGACCAATCGGCCGTCAATAAACGTTGACTTTTGACAACCCTACACCTCGACGCTGACGGTCCCTAGCGACGCCACTAACAACGCAATCTACATAAATTCCCAGCAAAAAGAGGTCATTACAAAACGCGACGCATCTCATACTCGTATCTGCGTACCTTTTGAGACTTGTTATTATTTGATGACGTTGTCGCGGATAATTTGTCCCCAGCCGCATGTCTCCAAACTTTTAGCGGATAATGATAGGGGAAATTTCTTTGAAGGGTAATTTTAAATAACGTTCTTAATAAAGAGTTCCTATTCAATAACAGTTTAAATATTATAAACGTGAATGTTAGTATGTTTGTTACTCTTTGCCTATCTACCTTAGCTAGACTATTACACTTACTTTATTTCATTTTGATAGTAAATAACTATCTAAATAGGAAAATTCATCAAAATCCCTAAAAGGCCGTTACGGCAAATCACAGTACATTTCACAGAAAACGACTTTCAAATTATATGCTTATTTTATTATACATATAAATAACACCGTTGTGTTCCTCAAGTAAGGTAGCCAAAACTGCACGACCGCGAAGGAGATCTTTCAGTAATGTTTAGCATAACAAGGTCAGCGATGGTCCAATGACACTCTAAAATAATGTTTACTCTCCCTCCGTGAAATTTTATTACTGGAATCTATTTAGCGAGAGCACAGCTAATATTTACATAGTAGATTCTTTCACCAGCATTGAAACATTGTAAGGGAAAAGTACCTCCATTCACTATTTACAGCAAATACAGTGTAGCTGTGCTATTTATAGTGACTCTCGCCTTAATATTAAAGTTACTTAGTTCAAAGAGCGCTGATACCCCCTGTCTGAAAGGTAGCATGCCACCTGTTTCAATCAGATCATCAATAAGCATTGCTGGTCAGAATGTCTGCTTGAGTGTAGACACATATTATCAACACACACACTAAATATGTATAAGATACATACCTGTCTTACTTGACTTATGTTCCTGTTGTGTCCCCTAGATGGGGTAGAGGGCGTCCCCTCCACAGATCTTCGCCATCCCGTTCGGTTCTGAGCTTCGCGTGTTTTTCACGTTTTAATTCATTCCAGGTCTTCCCTACATAAATATATCTACGCAGGTAGGCAAAGTTCACGGATCTCTATTTGCCACTGTTCTGACATCAGTACCTACCTCTTTCGGTTCACTGACTTTCAAGATTTTATACACTTGATTTTTAGGGTAGGGCATAGGGCCCGGTTGTGGACGAACACCATTTGAAAAATCAATTTAGGTTCATAAGGATTCACGAAACATGGCTTATATTTCAGTCCACAATTCCCTTAAGTTCATTAGCAAGTAGTTCATTAGTACCTGAATGCACAATGCAGATGGCTGCTCTACACAGATGCATTATGAAGGAAATGTGTTAACTAATTGATCTACTTTGATGTAGATCTGCGACTGCCAAGCCGGGCCTTAGCCGGGCTCTATGAATAAACTATTGTAACATATGTAGTCAACCCGTTCCTTTAGAAATGAAACGAAAAAATCTAAAAATCTAGTTCGGTTATGTACGTTATAAGCCGGTCTAACCGGGTTGGTACCGAGCTATAGATCGAATCGATGTATGACTAGCCCATTAGTTGCACAATTTTCTATTAACAAAAATTATCAGGCCACCTCCTTCTTGTTCTTTCTTCATGGACATAACCTACCTTGGTTAATAAGACGAACTTTCTGCAGCCGTTTAACGCATTTGTGCTTTGAGTAGGTATATGTACCTATCAACTTTGACTACACTTCGTTTCAGTTACGCAAGGGGGCTATTCCGCAAAAAATTTGAGCCGACACGCAACCACTAATGAACCGTTAACGAAAATCGGTGTAAGGAAATATTTACTTACCACTGGAGTATAGCTTCAAGCACACCGGATGCGTATGCGTACACGTAAGCGTAGACGTACACTTACCTCTAAGTATAATGTATGGAACTGTCACCGCTTGACGTCTATGCTTACGTGTACTCATACGCATCCGATGTGCTCGTGGCTTTAAGGTATATTTTATCATGCAGTGGTAGCGAACATGACAGAATAAAATCAAATATCTGTCTCGTGCTGAAATGTGTCTAATTTCGTGTTGTCATCGTAAAGTAATTATTGCGTTGTTTTGAGCGTCTACAACAGTTCCGTTTCGGCTTCGTTCCAACTCGAGACTTTTTGAGAATTGGTACCCAGTTCTCTGACACTGTCGCTAGTGTCTTTGTAGGTGGAAAGACTTTTATATTTTTGATTAGAATCTACACTGCTAGGATATAATATCAGAGCTCGAAAAAAATATAAAATAAACAACATCAAAGGTATTTAACACTAACTATACCTCTATTAAAACCTAACCTCAATCCACAAAATCTCTTTAATCCCTTAATTCCGCCAGTTATTAATATAATATTAGTAGTTCGACGTAACTGAGTTACGGGTTAGCTCCGCGGTAATCCTGTACCACGTTAAACTGGGATTAACACTACGGTTACCGCTAGTTTACGAGACTGCGCCTTAAGCACGGTTAGTGAGTAGCTGAATAATTAGGAATTTAAGAAAATATATCGTGTAGATAGATTAACATCTATTTATTAATAATTTTATAACATCTATTTTTAAATTTCCTATACATTATATTTGTGACAGCCAGGCAAATAATGATATGGTGACTTTCTTTTGAGATGAAAACCAGTGAAAATTTTCGCAAGAAAATTCATTTTTTTTTTACTTAAAAAAAAATCAGGAAAATAATGGTTCGTTTAAGTAGGCCTTAAATAATGACTTAAAACAAAATTTTAACCTATGATTTTCAAAAATCAAAGTTGCTCTCAAAAAAGTTCAATTAAGTGATCAACCCCAAAAGAGAGTCACGCGTGATCCAAAGTACAGCAATGTATTATGTAATATGTTGCCATAAAATTGCGCAACCATAAACTTCTCTGTTCTTATACAATACTTCGATCCTTACCTCAATTCCAGTTATTTGCATTATCAAAGACACGCCGAAGTTTCAGAGAGTACCGGTACGTGCCTTGTTTGTAGTTCCATAAACTTTACTATTGGTTTAATTATACAGGGTATAAGCGACCCTGTATATTGTACTTTGTATCGGTTTCCATCATTTAACTGTCAGAAGTCTGACGACGTGACTATTCTTAGTACATTACATTTTTTTTATACAGGATGTTTTTTTGTAGCCACCTTTAACGAAGGGTACGTATTCTATAAATGAAATAAAGTAAGTTTATGCCAAAAAAAATGCAGGGAAAAAAAAAAAAAAAAAGAATTTTTTTTTTAAAATTCCTTGATCGTGCGAAATTTATAGTGTCTAGTGTTTATGTTAGTTTTTTTATAGACAGATATTAATTATTTTTCGTGGAAAAATCCTGCTACGCACGTCTATGTGCATTTATGCAGAAAAACGCAGTCTATTTACTCAACTTTGGAGCCTAATATTTTGGAAACCAGACACTTCCCAGGTATGCTTCCATGGAGAAAAATGATCGTGATGATGCACAGTGGTTCCAATGTATGGGAGGTGCTGGACATTCGCATCCAAAAAATAAAATTGGTGAATCTTGAGAAACTAATTATGCCATCTTGTTTGGTAGATCAATGTCTTTGAAAGTTATTACTTAAAGTTTTTTTGTAACTGTTATATTTGAGGAGATAATTGAGAAATAGTATCTTCTTACTATGGAAATGGTCAAACTTACTTACATATCTCTTGATTCCGGCCTCGTTTCAAGTTGCGGTCTTCGGTATTGTGTTTATATTTGAGAGAACTACAATTAATGCTAACACACATAGTGCGCCAAACGTGCACTTTCTGCGGTACATAGAGATGTCTATTTTTATATACGAAAAAGTTCCATACTGAACACTACAATGAAAGTGATCTTGTAATTTTGATTTTTGACATGTCCAAAATGTAGGTCAAATGGTTTGAGAACTAAATTACACTAAAATTGTTAGTGGTAGTATTTATTTAATAAAATTCAAAAAATACGAAAAGCACAACATGCATTATAAATCTATAAAATAGTACAGATAAATTTAACTAAAAATGTCTATAAACACAGAGAGAAAGACCCTAGTTACACGAATGAGATCTTTTTATTAAACTGTAATAAAAAATTTATTTATTTATATTTATTTTAATTAAAATTTTAATTTATTTATGAATCGTCTTCACAATCATCATCGATCAATTCTGATGCGGAGTCTATTTCGATTAACTCGTTTATATCGACAAAATTAAATTTACCTGTCTCAGATATAATCAGTTCATAAAATTCTGAGAAACAAGATTTTTTAATAAATTTGTTATACATTGGGCGAATACTTATAAGAACCGGATCAGAAGATAATAAAAGATTGTGTAGTACATCTTCATTACACGAGACACTGCTATGTTTTCTTGAATGTCCTTCGCGGTACTTTCTAAATTCTTTATTTCGTGCCTCCGAGGCTTCTTCGGACAAAAAGCCGATAGGCATCATTGAAATGTTCTCAATGACATCTGGCCCATGGACCAGCAATTTGTGGAGACTAGACGGCATATAAAACCATGGATATAATTCCACGTAGAGCAAAGTAGTGTCATTACAGAACATACGAAATTTGTCAATGTCGAGTTTCTCTCCTGAAGATATACACTGTAAAATGACAGCTAGCCTTCTTAAAAGTCTCGCATCTAATCCGGTTAATTCAGCAGATTTTTCTGGGTTTTCAAAAAACCTTCTAGCACAATTACCGGTGTTGGTGGTTCCACTCCCTTGCTTGACAACATCAAGACGCATTCCAGTTTCTTTTTTGAAGTTTTCTTGAATTGCTGATTTTCTTTCAGCAACATTCTTCTTTGCTTCATCACCTCTAGCTTGCCATGATTTTATGTCTAATCTGTATGCGATGTGAAGACAACACTCCATGGTTCGGATCCATGCATGGAGCGAGCTAAGTCCGTATTTAAACATGTCTTCGTGCACTGGCTTGCTTCTTACTTTACTAATGTCGTTCATCTCATTTGGACGCGCTTTGCAAATGTCGCACACTGATGCTGCTGTGCCTGATATGTATGAGTGAATCTTACCATCTATCATCGTCAAATGCAACTGGTGCTTTACACTAACGTCATCGCTCTTAGTAGGTTGCAGAAGCTTAATCTCTTCTTCGAATTCAGACATCTCCATTTGAACATTTTCTTTTGTTTCTTTGATGAACTTGATTAGGATTGGTCGACAAAGAGATGTTGACGAGGGCCGCTCATTTTCCCAAATTATTTGGCCAGTTTCGGATGTGAGCCGGATTGGTACAAGACTTGCAACAAATACACTGGCGAAATTCGTTTCCTCAGTTTCACTTGTTTTCTGGTGGTAAACACTTTGATCCGAAGCACCGTCAAAGCCCCATTTGCTCACGAGCACCAGGTTTTGACGTGAAACGTCTTTAAAATCGCGCCGACACATACGGGTACCAGGTTTAAAAACTGGACCGTAACGAAAAGGTCTATATCATCGTACCTTAATAATTAAAAAACTATTGGTCTTAGAAACAAAAATGTGGTGTAAATATTTCACTTATATAGTCAGCTCGCTGTTATGACATTGAGTTCGTGTCGGGGTCAAGCGGGGGGGCGGGGGAGGGATACTGCGATAACTGTGCGAAACCGGCGCTCGCGCTTGTTTCTATTCAGTGTAACTCGTGACTCCGACTTTATAGCGTGGTGATTCTTTCGTGTGTTTGTCAAGTTTATTTGAACCGATTGATTTATACAAAAATAAGTGTAATTTGGACAGTATTTATATCTATACTAATATTATAAAGCTGAAGAGTTTGTTTGTTTGTTTGTTTGAACGCGCTAATCTCAGGAACTACTGGTCTGATTTGAAAAATTCTTTCAGTGTTAGATAGCCCATTTACCAAGGAAGGCTACAGTCTATACAACAACCTGCCCGGCTTCGCACGGGTACAACGCCCCCTCACGCGGACGAAGTCGTGGGCGGCTGCTATTTAAAATAACCAGAAAGTGACAATAAATATATAAACATTTGCTATGTATTTTATGTTTCTATTACGTACCTGTTCTTTTTTTATTAAAATACTTAAAACAGCGTCCATCTTGTTTTCATTTCAATCTTTTACTTTAAAAGCGATTCGCTAACATAGACGTTTCACGTTAAAACCAACGGCCGTGTGCCCCGACACAGCCCCACCCGCTTTTTCTCCTCAGTGGTAGAGAGGTTTTGGGTTTGTAGAAGTCTTGTCGTAGTAAGGTCTAGCAACGCTTGCAATTTGATTTTAGCAGAGTGTTCAGTAATTGTAACGTCTTCTTGTTTTGGGTAACATTTCTTTTTTTCTTTCAGAAGCATGTAATAACTGGGATATTGAGCTACTCCTTCTTTAGCATGAAAATCCCGTAAAGTCATATAACGCCATTTTGAAAGGTTCATCGACACAAACAAAGCTAGGGCCTTTAGTGGAGATATACATTTATCTGAATCTGTGGTACTCCGTCCGCCAATGAAATCTTTGATCTTAGAAGCTTCTGTAGGATTTTCCATTAAAAACTTCATAATATCAGCTACATCATTTTCCCCTGCAGCCCTAAGACTGCTTTGTGCAGAAAACATAATCTCGTCAGTGCTGCTAGATGCCCTAAGTACTTCAGTGCGTCTTTTCTTTTGACGAGGACTTAAATCTTCAAAGGGCTTACGAGGAGAGACATGAGTACACGTAGAGGCATCGGATTTAGAAGGTAAATTCGTCTGCTCAGTAGTTTCTTCTTCTATTGCGTTCGTAGGTAATACTTGTAAAGGCAAATTATTTTCCTTTAGGGAATCCGGCCACTGGACTTCAGACTGCAACCACTCTGAGTGTTTATTTAGAAACTTTCCTTCGCTTCTTCCAGCTTGAGACCATTTAGGATAGATCCGGTAGCAAAATCGACGACACCAGTTCTTTAAGTCTTCTTCGGCACCTTCACAAAGAGAAACGTTGCAATTCGTTTTAAGGACACCGAATAGATGATCAAAGTCACGTAGATCATTGTGTTTGCGTAAAGCGCAATAAAGGTCAAGATTTGTAACAAATCCACGGAAAGACATATTTATTAGAACGAAATAGAAATCAAAACTGATGTAAAATAAAGGATTACCAACCAATTTATACTACACTACCCTCATTACTGCGTACTGCGTACAATTGTTATTCTTGTAATGTTTTAGTACTAATGATTTCAATTAATAATCACCTGCATCAAATAATTGTTGAAAATGCTAAAAATTACTCTAAGAATGATATCTGTAATTGATAGAAATGCTAATGACTACTGTCTTAATGATAATGCAATAATTTCATTAATTAATTAATTAAAAGTCTAAGACCGTCTGTGGATCGATCGTTGCCCTCGTTTGCAAATTAATTAATTTAATTATTATTTTTTTATTTCTGCAACATCATTTATCGATACGCATATTTAGAGGGGCCCTTATTCCTCTATGATTTTAACAGAAAATTGTAAGATCCTTGTCATTGTAGTATATTATAATATAAAAATCAAACATTTCTATGTACCGCAGAAAGTGCACGTTTGGCGCACTATGTGTGTTAGCATTAATTGTAGTTCTCTCAAATATAAACACAATACCGAAGACCGCAACTTGAAACGAGGCCGGAATCAAGAGATATGTAAGTAAGTTTGACCATTTCCATAGTAAGAAAACACTATTTCTCAATTATCTCCTCAAATATAACAGTTACAAAAAAACTTTAAATAATAACTTTCAAAGACATTGATCTACCAAACAAGATGGCATAATTCGTTTCTCAAGATTCACCAATTTTATTTTTTGGATGCGAATGTCCAGCACCTCCCATACATTGGAACCACTGTGTGATGAGGAGATTCCGTAGTTTTCGGGAACGTTGACGACCAAAAATCACCCTGTATACAAATTTTTTTGTAGCTACGTGGTCGACTGTATGCTGACAGACTTTCGGTCAATCAATCAGTAATGGAAGATTGTTATTGTATACTAGCGGCCGCGCACAACGTCGTCCGCGTAAATTTTAGGAAATTCTTGATAATCGAATGTCTACTTTAAGGTGGGTTCCCACGTCGCGTGATATTACGGACGGACATGCACCAGCCCGCACCACGGATCGTGGGAAACGGAGCGTCCGTGGTAAAACAGACGCGTCCGTAGCCGTCGACGCGTCCGCGTCCGTCCGCGAAATCACGCACCGTGGGAACTCACCTTTATACATAGGTATCCACTGCAAGTCTCTAAGATCAGCAGTTTAGACTGCGCGTTGATCTGTCAGTCATTCAGAGCAAAATCCTTTTTTATAGATCAATTAATTAAATTAATTAAAGGAAGAAAATGATTAAGTAATTTTAAATACTAATCTATACATATAATAAGCTTAAGTTAATAAATGCATGTAAGTACTCAATGAAATATTTAAGCAACAAAATAAACTACGTCTCTCAACAGTGTTCCTCCGGGAGACGAAACTAATATTTCAGGAATATTAAAAGGACACTTTCTCGACCATCTCATAAAAAAATGCAACATGCTCTTTATCTTGACGCCTCATCTTAATAATGGCTCCTTCGTGATTGATGACGTCACTGAAAGCCACTTCTGGCCCTCTCACTCATGCCAATATAAACATGTCAGCGAAAGAGACAAAAACAATTTTTCTCGAACGTCCTCTCCGTGAGGTACGACAAATTGAATTGGAGTTAGGTTAGGTTAGGTTAGGTTAGGTTAACTTCTAAATTGGGGACTGAAGTTTTCTGATGGGATATACCTAATGTTATTTTTGGTTGTGTTCTTCAACCTTAAAATTTAAGTTTATGAGCTACTTACATGCTATTCTAATTTACATATAAGGTTTTTTCACGGTTTATAAGGTTTAACTGTATAACGCGGTGCCAGCTATTCTCGTATATTAACGTAATATAATATCCTTCCTTTACATCCTTAATAATAGTTTACTAGTTCCAAGACAGAATTATAGCCAAAAACAATCGGACAACAAACAAATGGAAAGACAAATACAGGTACAATGAGACACAATGATAAAGAAACACGAACAATTAGGACTAATTGCATTTAAACGGATAAAACACGGAGGTGGCATATCTCACGGACCTGATATAAGTCTATACCACAAAGTTACCACGATGTTATAGGCAAAGGTAGAGTCAACACTTAGTAACAAATACCCATAACTCATGTCCTATAACTCGGGTCTAAGTCAAATCCGCAGATTTTTTCTATGCAATTTCACCCGGCGTGTTTTTCGTATACATTGCGGCATTTGTATAATTTTCAAATTTGCTGCCTCGCTTTTTTGCATTGGGCTCTAGGGTGACCATGAATTTGACCATGAGTTGGTAGGTAGTGCTTTGCTGTCTACAATCATGAGTTTTTTTTTATGATTCAGAATAACTAAAGTATACAATAATGATAACGGATTAAGTGTCCTTTACTCGAGATAATGCTTTTCGCTAGGTGAAAGCGCTGTACATGCCGTCAGTTCAAATGTAATCAAATCTGTGAAATATTCTTTCCTCTTCACAAAATGAGACGGAGAAATATTTGCGCAGTGGAAAGCTTTTTAAAATATGTTGGCAATGTAAAATCTGGTATGTTTGACTAAGTTGTTAGGCTCCTTGGTTTTTGATCTGGTTGCTAAAATCTTTTACGTGTTATATTTTTGGAAACTTCGAACGTATTATGTCGGCTGATTGACATTAATAAGTAGATATATTTAAAGAAAGAAATTTCTAGTTCAAACCTCCTTCAAACATGGGCATTGGTATTGGCTGTAATGTCCATAAGTATATTTAAATGAAGAAATTACAGTCTAACTATCTAGGACATAACCATGAGATTTAGAAGCAGGACTATTGTTGAGACATGAAACTTGAAGTATGTATTTTTTGTATGACGTAGGCTCCCGGTAAGAAAGGCTATCTCGAAATTTCCATGAGAACGGAAAAACAATTCCAAAGTTTACGCGGACAAAATCGTGGCCAGCCGGTAGATATTCATGGTCATCCTACTAAATATCACTGTACTTATAAGTACCTACAAAGTCATCTGTGAATGTATCTACCTACTTACCTACTACGTCTATAGGAGATGCGATATTCATTAGGTAATCAAATATTCTACGCTATCAGTAAGATTGAATTAGAAATGGGCTCTCCGGAATAAAAGGTACATTTTTAACAAACTTGGCGATTTCTATAGCATCGCCAAACCCCGGCTCGCGTTGTTAAACATTCACCTGAATCTAAATTCAATTTGTTAACGAAATGGCCATTCATTCATTCACTCGTCCGCTTGGATTGAATAAAACCTTTTTCAGTTGTTCCCTCGGGCAAGTTATTAATCACAATTAGGTTAATTAATGTGTTTGTAAAGCTGGTCGGTAATGTCTTTTGAATAACGTGGATTGTGTTAGTTAATATGGGTGATTATATGAAATTTTATACGCTTGAAGAAAGAAACCGACCTGATGGAGGTCGGACTGACCCGCAAAGAGTTTCGTACCATTATCTAGAAAAAGTGGCAAAAACGTCACGTTTGTTATAGATGGTATAATTGATTATATTTTTCTATATTTATTGTTGCGGGGCAACAGAAACACATCATCTCTGTAAGAAATTTAACTGTTAAGCTATCACGGTTCATGGGATAAACAGCCTTTTAATATACGGAGAGCAGAGTAGAGTCTCATTTTACTCTTTGAATATCACACTCTAAAAACTAATGTTATTTAATTTTGAAGAGTTACGCCATACCTAAACTAAGCTTATTCCTAAATCAAAAAACATTTAGAATAACAATCATAACGAGCGACTATTGTCGCACTTCTAAGTTTTCCTCTAAGTTCGGTAATCTCGTTCATAACTTAGTAATTAGATAGAGACGGACGCAGCTTGCCGGCTGATATTAGACAAATAGAGCAGAAAACATTCCCAAAACTATCTGCAAAGAACACGGGACGTGAGCCGCTCGGTGCTCGCAAAAAATGTTTACCAATACCAATCTGTTGGGCAAATATCAACCTAAAGATTAACGTAAGCAGAGTATAATATGGTATTATTTCTATCACGCGACATAAGCCGTTTTGTGTACAACTGCGTAGCGTGATAATAGTCGCATTAGCGCTGAAATCACAGAATCGTTTTACAAAAAATCTCGGCTATTTTTGCCAATTTGACACCCATTACGCAGCGCAGACAAAACTCGTAAAGCGTTTGTTGTTACTCTGTAAATTGTATAAGTAGGTAGGTACTTTATAAAAAATGATACTCGTCATATAATCTATCTAAACAGGGTGTAACAAAAAGGGTATTTTAAGCGAAAAGCTATATAAATAGCCTACTAAAAGGAACCTAGCCACACAGACTCGAAATTACATGTTTATTTTTCCAGATAGTATGTAGAATTCCTAAACAACTGAGGAATGTACATACAATTTCGAAAAATAAACATGTGATTTCGTGTCTCAAATTTTGGAAATACGTTCTCTATAGTGAGCTTTTCGCTTAACATACCTTTTCTGTTACAGCCTGTATAAATAAGTTGCTTCTAAATTATTCCGTTTTGGTCTCATATTCAAAAGGGAGTTATCGGTTTAATGACTACCTTCGCTAAATAGCTTTTCAGTTCTTTTGTAAATATCCTTATCTATATGTCGTGGCCATATCGTAGAATTGATCATTTCATGAAATGGTCGAGCATTTCATGAAATGGTCGCATTTCATGAAAAGTTCAACTGTCTATTGGCCACATCATGATATGGTTTGGGCAGATCGATGATAAAAATCGTTTCTCGATATGGGCAACTAAACGCCCGATCATTTCATGAAGTGGTCAAGATTATTGATCATATCGTAAAATAGTTACATGAATCACCGGTAGAGGCGCTGCGCGCGTTTTATTTATGTGTGAAGATGGCGGATTTTTCTTTTTAGGTTATAAAACAAATTAAAGAGAGTAGGGTGACTATGCAGAAGAAGTTCACGGATAGTGTGTTATATTGTATAATGTATATTAGACTTAATGGTGGTTTATAATAATATTGTTAAACAAAAACCTTAGATTACGATAGGTTAGGTTAGGTTAGACTATGACAAATGACGCACGAGCCGAGCGAGCGGAGCGAGCGTGCCCAGGCAGCGTCCGGCGATGTGCCAGATGCGAATCGCTTTTGTAAAGTCTTTTATGTTTTTAAATATTATATTGTGAAAATATCACATAAATAATAGCAAAAAAAATCATACCATCATACCTTATGGTATACTTATATATGGTGTACGGTATATATTATCTATATAAGCTCTTACCACATTCGGATTTTATGGACACCCTGTTAATACGATTTGGCCAAACGTGGATGACAAAATCGTGAAATGTAGACGATTTAACGATCTGGTCAAATTGAATTGGCCACTTCATGAAATGCGACCACTTCATGAAATGCTCGACCATTTCATGAAATGATCAATTTTACAATATGGCCACGACATATACATATCATAAAAATGTAAAGGATCGCTGTCTGTACATGGAAGATATATAAGAAAAAATATTATAGAATACTTTTATCAACGCAATAGTACCCAAAACAATGATTTTTGAAATTTTTGTCTGTTTGTCGGTTTGTCTGTTTATCTGTTTGTCGATTTGTCTGTGCGTCTGTGCACGCTAATCTCAGAAACGGCTGAACCGATTTTGATGTAGTTTTCACGAATATATACAAGTCCCACTTAACATACAGGGTGATTTTTGGTCGTCAACGTTCCCGAAAACTACGGAATCTCCTCATCATCACGATCATTTTTCTCCATGGAAACATACCTGGGAAGTGTCTGGTTTCCAAAATATTAGGGTCCAAAGTTGAGTAAATAGACTGCGTTTTTCTGCATAAATGCACATAGACGCGCGTAGCAGGATTTTTTCACGAAAAATAATTAATATCTGTCTATAAAAAAATTAACATAAACACTAGACACTATAAATTTCGCACGATCAAGGAATTTAAAAAAAAATTTCAAAAAAATAAATTTTTTTCCCAGCATTTTTTTGGCATAAACTTACTTTATTTCATGTATAGAATACGTACCCTTCGTTAAAGGTGGCCACAAAAAAACATTTCTATCCCGGGAAAATGTTTTTATCCCGAAAAATTTCGACATTTCGTTTTTTCTGTAGTCCACGCGGACGGAGTCGTGGGCGTCCACTAGTATTATAATATATATGTATGTTCCCTATGTGGGATGAAGCAAATACCACAGCTACATTTCACATAGCGGGGAAATATGTTAAACAAGTGATAAGGTGCTAGGTCAATAAAAGAATACCCGAGTTCGACTCTTCCTGCACAAAAGGATATACAGCTGATGTATTCAACTGAAGACTCGCATCAGCGTAGGCAATATTTTTATCATGAAATTGTGTACAAGATAGCCTCGAGCACACCAGATGCGTATGCGTACACGTAAGCGTAGACGTATACGTACCTCTGAGTTGTAACGTATGGAACTGTATAGGCACGGGCAGACCGGATGCGTATGCGTAGACGTAAGCATAGACATCAAGCGGTAACAGTTCCATACATACTTAGAGGTACGTGTATGTCTACGCTTACGTGCATGCATATGTATGCGGTATCTAAAAACTAGTTACGACTAGACATCAAATTGACAGCGTGTCGTAAACATAAGATAAACCACATTAAACCAAGCTAAAACGTTTATCTTTACTAGAAAACTAAGCAGTAGAGATTCCAACCCCCAAAGGGTGTGAGTTGGTAGACTACTCGTATTCGCGCGCACTCGCGTGTCAAGATTTACGTAAGTAGGTATACTGGGTAAATGTACTAAACTTTATATTAATATACTTTATTATCATAGCCCAGTGGTTAAGACGTGCGCCTTCCAAGCGGGAGGCGTAAGTTCGATCCCAGTCACGGGCCCATGTTTAATGTTGTAAAAATTGTCACTTAGCTCGTGCTTCGGAAAGCACGTCCAACCGTTGGTCCTTGATCTCTCTCCGGTCGTGTCGGCTTTCCGTCCCATCGGACTATGAGAGTAACGGAATAGAGAGTGCATCTGTGTTTGCGCACACACTTGTGCACTATAATATCTCCTGCGTACCTGACCAATCTCCGTAGAGATTGGTCGCCTTGGCCGAAATACGGTCGGAAATCATCATCATCATCATCATCATTTATCACAAGGTATTTACACTATGTAATTTTAAATATCTGCTATACCTAGGTAAAAAAATCAAAACTAGAATCTGGCCCTGCTTGCATAAATTACGTTAGATTGTTCACACATCTCGTACTACTTATTTATATACAGACAAATGTGTCATATTGAATGACGTAATTTATAATTATAATTTAATTTTTATTCTAATTTTTTTATGTACTTAATACTATATAATATGTAACGATTTGGATCATTATGTTATGTTATATATTATATAGTGGACGCCCGCGACTCCGTCCGCGTGGACTACAGAAAAAAAAATGTCGAAATTATCCGGGATAAAAACATTTTCCCGGGATAAAAAGTAGCCTATATGTTAAGTGGGACCTGTCACAATATATTCCTGAAAACTGCACCGAAATCGGTTAAGCCGTTCCTGAGATTAGCGTGCACAAACGCACAGACAGTCCCTTCCCGTGGGAATTTCGGGAAATCAATTCTTAGTGCTTCCCCGCAGTCTCCGATTTTAGCTTCACATGTACAGCGGTTTTTGTAAAAAAATTGAATTCCCGTTAGTCCCCTTCCCGTGGGAATTTCGGGAAATTCGTTCTTAGCGCTCCCTCGCAGTCCCTAATGAACGTACAGGTCTAATTTCGAATTCATATGTATCGCGCTTGTCGTAAAAAAAATGAATTCCCGTTTGTCCCCTTCCCGTGGGAGTTTCGAGAAATCCGTTCCTAGTGCTTCCTCGGGGTCCCAAATAAACAAATATGCCCAACTTAAGATTCATATGTGTAACCGTTTTCATAAAAAATAATTAATTCCCGTTGGCCCCCTTCCCGTGGGAATTTCGGGAAATTCGTCCTTAGTGCTTACTTGCAGTCCCTAATGAACATCTATGCCCAATTTCAGCTTAATATGTATAGCGGTTTTCGTAAAAATTATGAATTCCCGTTTGTCCCCTTCCCGTGGGAATTTCGGGAAATCCGTTTTTAGTCCTCCCTTGCTCTCCCCAATGAACATATATGCCCGATTTCAGCTTCATATGTATAGTGGTTTTCGTAAAAAATATAGAATTCCCGTTTGTCGCCTTCCCGTGGGAATATCGGGAAATTCTTATAGCCTATGTTCATCCAGGTCCTATAAGGATTCTAACGGTGAAAGAATTTTTAAAATCGGTCCAGTAGTTTTTGAGCCTATTCATTACAACCAAACAAACAAAGTTTTCCTCTTTATAATATTAGTGTAGATGAACTAAAATAAAATAAATAAAAATATTCTTAAGAATTTGTCCTGACCCAAGTCCACGTAATTCATATAATGGATTATGTCATACAGCCTATCAGCATACTTTTAGTTGTGTTTTGAATGCTACCACATAATGTACCCTTTTCAGGGTTACCACCACTTCTTGTCTGACAGCCAATTTCAATAACCGATCTCGAGAGATTTTTTGCATTTTTTGCACTTTAAAAATGTTGCAATTTCATACAAAATTTCAAAGTTGGAATTTTTAAAATTCGAGTATCTTTATAATCTCAAGTACTTATTGAAATTGGGCATTACTGAATTCCTTTGTGGTGATGGTCTTAGTAACATAATTAGGTTCCGTACTAGATAAAACCCGCACATCATACTTTAACGTATTAGTACAGTATCGCAGGCTTAGAATGCAATTAGGGAATGGAAGCTTCGCTGATAAGGGATTCTTCGTTTTGGAATGGGGGCGGAAAACTTTAGAATAAACTTCCTTGAACAAAAATATTTTGTTTTTACTCGTAGATATCTCTTCACGAGATAAGCTTACATAATTAGTATTGATAAATTATAATTCAGCTGCCATAATACGCAAGTCCTTTAAAGCCTCGAGCACACCGGATGCGTATGCGTACACGTAAGCGTAGACGTACACGTACCTATGAGTTGTAATGTATGGAACTGTATAGGCATGGGCAGACCGGATGCGTATGCGTAGACGTAAGCATAGACGTCAAGCGGTGACAGTTCCAATATTAAAGGCTCAAGCACACCGGATGCATGTGCGTGCATGTAAGCGTAGACGCATACGTACCTCTGAGTTGTGATTTATGGAACTGTATAGGCATGGACAGACTGGATGCGTATGCGTATATGTAAGCATAGACGTCAAGCAGTGGTACGTGTACGTCTACGCTTACGTGCACGCATACGCATCCGGTGTGCTCGAGCCTTAAACTCAGAGGTACGTGTACGTCTACGCTTATGCCTTAATCACACGTACCGAGTAAACGGGCGAGACAGTGAACTCGGCCAAGTGCTCGGTTCGTCTGAACATTTTGGCGAGTGCTCGGCCGAGTGCTCGGTCGGCCAGAGTGGCAAGACAGTAACTCGGACCCTGTTCTATTTATTAGGCTGAGTGAGCTACTCGCCCACGTCACTGTCTCGGCCGAGAATCATTTTACTGTCTCGCCCGTTTACTCGGTACGTGTGATCATGGCGTGCACGCATACGCATCCGATGTGCTCGAGGCTTTAAATGTAGGGGTTACCTAATCAGAGCTACACAATCACAAGAAAGATTCAATAGATATACATAAACTAGAAATATAATGCTATACCTTTCCTTCTTTCTATCCAAGTGATATTAGAATAAGTAATATAAGTTATTCATCATCATCATTATCATCAGCCTATTGCAGTCCACTGCTGGACGTAGGCCTCCCCCAGGGCACGCCACAAGACTGCCATGGGGGGTATTTGCCCATAGTCACCACGCTGGGCAGGCGGGTTGGTGACCGCAGATTGTATTTTGGACTATATTGTCAGTCATATAAGTTATTATGAACATTAAATTATTATTGCGAAATTATTTATCAGTTCGATGGAACGAAGTACCTATCTATCTAGTTATTATAGAATACATAAAGTAATTTCTGTTGGGCTGTAGGAGGAATTTATTTATTTATTTATTTAGGTGGCTCCAGTGATCAGTCACGAATGAAGCGGAGGTGTGTCAGTATATTCGAATCTATAAAGAGGACACATAAAGTAATATATCTATATTAAACTCTCCTTTGATTTTTCCTCAAAGCTCCAAATATATTAAATGAGACTAGATTAAGTATTTACATGAAGATTGTGTACAGTAACATAAAAAATAATTATAATATGTACATATCTAAGTTTTTTTATTACGCCTACATAAAATTTAATATTATTAATGGGAATGCTGTTTCTATTAAATACATAGGAAATTAATTAACTCTTGCTACAGTCCACTAACACATGTAAGAACTATGCAGGGTGTTTTTTCGTTGCCACCCTTAACGAAGGGTACGTACTCTATATCTATACATATAATAAAAATGTAACGGATCGCCGTCTGTACATGAAAGATATTTAAGAAAATAATTATAGAAATACCTTTATCAACGCAATAGTACCCAAAACACTGTCTTTGGTTTGTCTGCTCGTTTGTGCACGCTAATCTCAGAAACGGCTGAACCGATTTCGATACAGTTTTCAGGAATATATGTGACAGGTCCCACTTAACATATAGGCTACTTTTTATCCCGGGAAAATGTTTTTGTACCGGATAATTTCGATTTCTTTTTCTGTCGTCCACGCGGACGGAGTCGCGGGCGTAATAAATACACAGTGAATATGACCAAAAAAACTAGAGGTAATATTATAATTATAACATTAGTGCCAATTTTAAGGGACTGTGGCAGTCTTTAACAAGGCAAGGGATCACCGGTTTATTAATAAATGAACAACATACCGGGATGGAGTTAATTAAACTGTCAAGTACAGTTAAAACGACCTCTGCCGCAGTAGGCTTTAATCCAGCTGAAAATAAGCTCAAATTAACTGTCATTGAACCATCTGGCTCATAAAAGTTGGATTTCGAATGATAAATGATGATAAAAATATTCATATACATTCACAGATATGCACACAACTGTGTTTCTGAAAATCTGAAGCCAGAACTGCAAGATCACGAAGAAGTTCTCAAAGCCACGTTTAGCTTGGATGAGATAAGTTCAGTGACAAGTTGCTAGCTCATCAGCTGAGAGAACGCCCCAGAGATTTTAGTTGACGTGAATGCACGGAAAGAGATGTAGGTACGAGTAGGTGTTTTCTAGTGCAACCCTGTTTCAGCACTGGCTATAGAAAAATATAGATACATACATTTAATCACGCCTTTATCTTCGTCTTCCCTACACATATAAACCTTCCTCTCATCTTGAATTACTCTATATATTAGAAAAACCGCAACAAAATCCATTGCGTAGTTTTAATGATCTAAGCATATGTACATAGGGACAGACAGACTGCGCGAAGCGACTTTTTTTAAGAATTTAATTGATTTTAATAATGTACCCAGTGGGACATCGTATTTATTACACACAAAATTAATCAAATTCTGTTAAGTGAGAGACAACAATGAGAGAGAGCAATGCATATAATATGCAACTGAACATTCGGTTCCCATCTTTGAAAACACTATTATTTTGTTTTATAACAACATGTTTTTCCATCGTAAAATTTTCATACAAAACATTACGCTCGGCCAATTTAATATCAATTAATGTTAATATTCGTAACAGACCACCGGGGTTTGTAAACAGCCCCGTGAGTATTCCCCTACGAAAACAAATTGCATGGGCCGCGTAATAATAGCCTGAATCTAATGACCTTAATAGCCGTGATGTTTAACCTCTCTCGTATTGGGATACCACGGTGTATGCAGTAACTAGGTTATTACCTAATTACTGCAGTGGGGTTATTTTAGTTTAGTCATCCAATTGTGACTTGGCGTGATTGGGAATTAGACATCATCAGTTACAGCTGTGGCTGGTTAGGCTTAATTTTAAAGTTACAGCACTAATTTGGTAATAGATAGGTAAATTTTATCATAATTTGATTACTTAAAAATATATTAATAATCAATAAAAATATAGAGGTTATGTTTCCCATGTGTGAGCACAATAAGACTCAAAGAATCCTGTTATCACTCATATTCGACGCAATTGTTTTTTTTTCTCTTAAGTCCATAGAAACTAATGGTGGACGGAATGCATGGCTGTTTTCCCAAAATAGGGTAGCCAAAACTACAGAATCACGGAGGATATTCTAGAACCACTGTTTACAGCAAGTTGCTAGAACGCCCCTAAGCTGTTTAGTCGACTGCTGCTCGATGAGCTATTCCAATGAAGCCTCACATTATCACAGGATATAATAAAGAACGTCTAATTTGCATTTTCTAAGCAAGTATATTTAGGTCAGCTAGTATGAAAGTGCCCTAAGAAACAACACTATAGTATATGAACCCCGGGGAGAGTAACTGCACAATTTGAATGATTATACCAATTTCCCAAGGGTTCACGTAAAACTTTTATTCCGTCATGTAAGTTGTAATGTTTTGACGGATTATTCAATTTACTGCCATTGTAATTATGTATATGCGAGGTTTGAAAAAATAACTTTCGGACTTTTTGATTAGTTCAAGAAGTGGTCACTAGGTACTTTATTTCATGTACTTTTGAGTTAATTTGATTGGTTTGTGAGATGTGAAGTTGTTTGAAAGTTTGTTTCTCTTTTGCGCCAGAAGTATTAAACAGATTTTGATGAAACTTCAAACCAAAAACTAAAATAATTGTACTGATATTCATAGTGCGAGTATATGTATGTAGGTATATATAATATACTAGTGGACGCCCGCGACTTCGTCCGCGTGGAAATTGAATTGTAGCTTATATGACACGTTTGTCGGTTTACCATAGCAGTGCCATCTATTGATTACTTAGGTACTCAATCCAGTCGAAAAGTATCGACATCTGTTAGAATCTTTTGGAGTTAACAGATAATTGTGACTGTCAATTAATTATAGACAAATAATTTGCAATAAAATAAAATTGCGACTATAATTTAAAGATCTAAGCTATCCTATCTCTCAAGTTGGACCAGACTGCTCACGGTGTGCCAATTTAATTTAAAATCGGTTAAGTAGTTTAGGAGTCCATCGCGGACAAACATCGTGACAGGAGATTTATATATATTAAGATTATATGTATATATATATACATATAGTCTCGCTTACTATCCCATAAAGAGGTTGGGCAAAAGTGTGCAAATTACACACCTACTTTTCACCAGTTAACCTATTTAAGTCCCACGTGTTAGAGGGTGAGCCTACCACCGCTTTTCGGGAACATATATCAATGTAGCTACCGGTAACGAATCCAATAGGAAATGTTCCCGAGACATTCGAAAAAGGTATTTCAAGCCATTAGCGTCAGAGCCTCGTCCGTTAAATATTAATCGTAGTTTATACACACTGTAAATAAATACTAGATCCCAGATTAAGCTGAATACTAGATATAAAAAAATAGAAGCCAATCGAGGGTGGGTAATTAAAATATATTGAATTGTATCAGGCGTCACTATTCGGAAGTTCAAATCTCTATTGAGGGATCGCCCGCCACCGGGCCCTATACCCTCCGCTGACCCTCGGATCTGCCTACTCATGATCATGAACACAAGACACTACAGTCGCAACGAGAAGCCAGATCCAAGCACCTAGCATGCAACCATAAATACATAGCTGCTAATCCGAAAACCAATTAAAATTTTAATAGACATATGTTTCGTCAACGCCCGTGGCATCATCAGGATTAGTTTTCCATGTTAGTTCTATCTACCGAACCAACTAACTTTTATATATATATATATATATAAAGAATGCGGCGTGTAGTAAACAAGCTTAATTAGGAATCTCAAACACTTTCACTGTATCTACGCACAAGATTACTAGGATTCTAGCGGATAACGTAGAAACGTGGTAAGTACAAGACAGAGGCTGATTAGCACCCGTGCTTCGCTCCAGACGCAACAAAAAGAACAGCATACCCTCCGGCTCAATTCAAACGATCCGGTGGTCGTTGTAAATCTACAGTGGCGCCCTCTCAGTACTCTGTCTTGTCTTTACCCAAGTGACAGCTGTCCTCCAGTCAGTGATAGCTGTCGACTTGACGTTTCTAACTTCAACGATTGAAAATAGATGGCGTTGGAGATCCGACTGTAGGATATGACATCTTGATCTCCGACACGGCCATTTTGACAGACTACCCGTCCTCGGGTAGAACCGATGAATCTGTGAACAAGATAACTCAAGGAAGTATCTGCGCTCGGCTATTCTGACTTAACTTAAATTTAAAGACTTCTTATTACAATAGTTCATGAAATCACAAAAATCGCTCATCGACCGTCAAGTTCCCAAAATCTTTACGTAAAGACATAAAAAATAAAAGATAAGCAGACTCGCACATACGTTTAAATCAGTCAGACCTTTCCTTCGGTCAACATTACAGTAACAGTTAGTCATATAGCCAGTCCTTCGGCTATCTACTATGGAAACACAGTCCTTCGGTTTCCAACACACACATGTAGCACAGTCCATCGGCTACCTACTACGGAAACACGGTCCTTCGGTTTCCCACACACACACATGTAGCACTGTCCATCGGCTACAGCAGAAACTCGGTCCTTCGGTTCTGCCACAAATACATACTACTGTCTGTCAAGGGTTTGTCAAAGTCACAATTTAAAAAAACCGGTCAGTAACTTGTACATCGCATATGAAAATTCATTCATTTAGACTCTGAGGTCACATTAATTTCGATATCAAAATTACTAGGAACTTGATGGTCTGGCACCCTACGGACCCGATCGTGCGAATATTTGTAGGTTCGATTTGAAGACAAAGATTTTAGTCGGTATCTATCACCATCTAACAATTAAATTTTATACGGTCCTTAGAATTTAGGATCTAGTTTAACTTGATTACGTTTTTCATTCTTAATGAACACATCTAAGACACGTCGTAGACGTTCCAACCCCTGCTCTCCTGTAGAATACAATACCAGCAGGTCATCAATGTAAGAAACAATATAACTATGAGCTAATTCACCTAAAGCTTTTGCTATAGCCCGCTGATAAACTGAACTGGCGTTCTTTAAACCAAACGGCATGGCACACACAAGGTAAATAATTCCAAAACAAGGCTACAGTATACACAATCCATATAGAGTAACGTCAGTCAAGTAAGTCTAGTTGCCTCAATCTAGCAACTCTTGGAAACTTCCATCCAGCTTCCGTAAACCAGTCTAGTCACTTCCATCCAGTGACTCTTAGAAACTTCCATCCAGCTTCCGTATACCAGTCTCGTCACTTCCATCCAGTGACTCTTGAATACCTCTATCCGGTATCCGTAAACCACTCTCAATCAGTCAACTCAACATTAATTAGAACATGACGGTCCATCCCCGTCAAGTTCGCACAGATTATCATCACGGTCACATGTCAGCGTGTCATTGGTAATGTCATTCGCAGGCATTCGCCTAAGTCTGTCATGTGCGTACTTATAGGTTCTATTGGAATTAAGGGCTTTAAGAACATAACGATTACCTTCAAGTACCTCCGATACCCTAAAAGGACCTCTATACTTCGGATCAATTAATCGAATTTCGAGTTCACCTGTAGTTACACGAGTTTTTGGCAAACCAGTTGTAAAATAACTGGAATATTCACCTAAAATAGTTAAAAGATCTGACTTTTTACAAGAGGGTATATCTGTGTCAACATTACTAAAGTCGTTACTGATACTAGAATCGGTTAAAACGTCACAATTTAAAACTGTCAAATTATTTTGTTTTAAAAAGCTAAAATTATTTGTTGACAAGTTAATAACGAAGCCTTGACTCAATATTTCACGACCTAGCATAATATCACTACGCATATACACATCGGGTAAAACATGTAATAAAAGTTCTAAACAATAATCATTAATTTCAACATTACACAGTATTTGCTGGGTGCTGAATACACTGGTTTGACCAATTCCCGTTAGAGAGACAGTTTTAGCAATTCTTTTACCATTGAAACTTGATGCAACGCTTTCTTTTATTAGTGAACACTCAGCACCCGAATCAAAATGAAAATCATAAAATCTACCTTGATTATTAAGAGCGCCGGTCGGTGGTAAAGCGGTAAGTGCAACTATCTTTCGTGGATTCAGACGAATTTGACCTCGGCGCACCTCGAAGCCTAGGTACTCTACTTTTTCTTTCAGGAATGAGCACTTTTTAGGATTTAACGAAAATCCCTTCCCAGAAAGAACTTCTAATACTACCTTTAGTCTATCGAAAGCTTCGTCGATGTTACTGGCCACAACTAGCACGTCATCCATGTACACTACAACGTACTTGTTCACGAGATCGCCTAGAGCATGTACGAGGCTATAGAAGTTTGTCCTATACCAGTCATAGAAACATTGTCATAAATTCGCTTACCACTAAATTTCAAAGCAATCGATTCTTTAACTAAGGAACACTCTGAACCTGAGTCGTAAGTAAATGGGAATGACTCACCAGAGTGACGCAGAGAACCCGAAGGCGCATTCACAATGCACACGTCTACTCGCTTTTCCTTAGCTGGACCAGTTCCAGTGCCGCCGCCGGTACCGTTGTTCCCCTCCTTGATTTTCCTCTTCGGGCAGTCGGATGCATAGTGGCCTTGTTCCCGGCAGTTGAAGCAGGTGATGCGATCGGTTCTCCCTGTAGGTTGGTTGGTCGAGTTATGGTCCCCGTGAAAGGACCTGTGTTTGGACCGGTCATCTTGCTTCTTCGAATTGGCTTTGTTGCGACATTGAAGAGATTTGTGGCCTAGTTGTCCACAATTAAAGCACTTGATGCTCACAGCAGATCCATTAGGTCGGTTTCTTTTTAGGTCGGGTCCATCACGATAAATACTTGATGAATAACTTCTCTTCAGGGACGAGACAGCCTTCAGTTCCTTTTGTAAATGGTTACGCGTCTTGATGTCAGTCGTTATAGCAATCCTCTGAACACGTGGCTCTTGTTTTGAAATATGAGCTAAGACAGTGGCTATTGCTATCTGTTCTGTAGTCAGTCCATTCCACCTTGCCATTAAGGATGTTATGAGGATAGCGGCGTATGAGGCCAGGCACTCGTTATCTCTCGATTTCTTGTCGTGCATACTGATGAGAAAGGAAGCAGCAGTTTCAGGACAGTCATACCTTGCTACGAAAAGCTCCTTAAAATCGGCCCACGTCATATTAGGAAACGATATTGAAGACAGCCAAGATGATGCTTCGCCCTTGAGTGCGTGGCTTAACGCGATCATCAGAGAAGATCCATGGCGATGTCGATCTGTGATACACATGTCCGCGGTCGTTATCCAAGCTCGGGCGTCGATGTCTCTTTTCTCTGGGTCGAAATCAGGAAGGCGAATAGAGTCCGAAGATGCAGGTAGTTTTATTGCTTGCACCAACGCCAGAAAATTTTGATTTTGTTGCTCGAAGAGAAGACGCCATTTTTGTTCGCTCGAGTCACTATTTGAAGCACGTGTTTCATGTGGGTGATCCGGGTTGCATCCCACTTCTGATGACGTAGATGGGTCGAGTGGCGTGCCGTTAGGTGTGTCCGACATCTTCCAAAATCCGAAATAAAGAATGCGGCGTGTAGTAAACAAGCTTAATTAGGAATCTCAAACACTTTCACTGTATCTACGCACAAGATTACTAGGATTCTAGCGGATAACGTAGAAACGTGGTAAGTACAAGACAGAGGCTGATTAGCACCCGTGCTTCGCTCCAGACGCAACAAAAAGAACAGCATACCCTCCGGCTCAATTCAAACGATCCGGTGGTCGTTGTAAATCTACAGTGGCGCCCTCTCAGTACTCTGTCTTGTCTTTACCCAAGTGACAGCTGTCCTCCAGTCAGTGATAGCTGTCGACTTGACGTTTCTAACTTCAACGATTGAAAATAGATGGCGTTGGAGATCCGACTGTAGGATATGACATCTTGATCTCCGACATATATATATATATAAAAGTTATATATATATATATATATATATATATATATATATATATATATATATATATATATATAATAATATATTAATACATACATACATATAATCACGCCTTTAACCCTTACGGGGTAGGCAGAGCACCAAGGGCCGATAGAACCACATGGTTCTATCTTTATATCTATACGCACGTTACAAATTTCCGCCTCCTATGCCCAGTAATTCCGATTATCCGCAGGTTGTCTGTTAGTGACTCAGTATAAAATACAAACTGCGGTCACCAACCCGCCTGCCCAGCGTGGTGACCATGGGAAAATACCCCTCATGGCAGTCTTGTGGTGTGCCCTGGGGGAGGCCTACATCCAGCAGTGGCTTGCAATAGGCTGATGATGATGATGATGAACAGATGAGTTTCATAAGCATAAACACACGGTAATGACTTTTATTTACCTGCATATATAAAATATTGGTGATTTACATATCGCTTTACTATGCTAAACGTGCCTTTAGGACCTCCTTCGTGATAATGCAGTCGTATACTATTTTGGAAACTCTGCCGGCTTAAATTTGCCAATGAAAACAAAATATCTAACATATTTTTAAGCCTAGTTTATGCTAAGTACCTACTGAGAAAAGAAATCGCAACATTAATTCGATACTTGGAAAATTTTTGGTTATATTACTGCGTGGAATGGAGGTGAGAAACGTTTGGCGTCACTCGACTTTACGGCATTATAAAACATTTTACAGGTCCACAGCATACTTCGCAAGTCAGTTATTCAAAGCAGGTTTAGGTATATAGGCACTACAACTTGTCATATTATGTAAATTCCATTAGATATGATATAAAGCGACATAGGCATTTTTCGGTAAGTGTAAAAAATCTCAAATTTTGATATTTGGTGTTCTTCCGAGGCTTATTACGTCTATAAATAAACAATGAATTTGTACTTTAGTTGCCGAGTATGGTATTGAAATATGGATAATTTTAAAGTGAATTCAAGTTATTTAAAGAAAGATTGAGCAAGGAAACTATTAGTTCGCTGAAAATAAAATTAATTCAATAAATGAATAAGCAAACTTGTACATCTCAACTAAAATCAAAATTGGTCAGAAGTGGCACCATGTGGTTCTATCGGTCCTTGGTGCTCTGCGTACCCTGTAAGGGATAAAGGCGTGATTATATGTATGTATGTATGTAAATAAATGATGTCCCTCACCTTTCTGCTCTTACCGCATTATTCATGGGGTCGGCGCAAAATTGAATTCGTCGTGATCAGCCTATTGCAGTCCACTACTGGAAGTAGGCCTGCCCCAGGCCTCACCACGTAGTCACCACGCTGCAGGCGAGTTGGTTACCAAAAGTTAAATTATTGCATATAATTTACACTGTGGTAGCAAATGTGAGTACTCCATCAAATTACCGCACAGGGAATAAAGTGGTATTCTTTACTCGATTACAGGCTGATTTTTGATAATGCTCGCTTTTACGACGTAAATGTGATGAAAAAGTTGCTAAAATACATTTCATGAAGTACTTTATATTTTATTATACCTGTGCAATTTTGTGTAGAAATATTAATTTGGTTTTCTCCTAAACTTAAGATACATACTGTGTTCCTAGATTTTTATTCTTATTCTTTATTGTACAGAAACATTTTCTATTGAAAAACAGTTTACAATCATAATTACAAAGGCGTGCTTATCACTATAGATATTTGTTCCAGAAAACCACTTCAATTTCACAGCTATTTCCGTATCAATATAGATATTTTAATTTCATCAAAAGACCTCCTGTTTGCTAAGTCTACAACTGACTAGCGACTGCCCTTGACTTTGTCTGAACAAACATGAGAAGTCCATCCGTTCCCGTCTGAATTTTAGGAATATCCTTTCTTAGTGATTCTCAAGAAATATAAAGAAAGAGACTCTCCAAGAAACATGAATAATCACACACATTATGTGGGTATAAAAAAGTTACATATTTTTTCGTTTTTTACGGCTGAGAGGATGAACGTCTATCAGGCATATACTCAATCAATTAGTTACTGAAACATATATCTAAGTATAAATTGATTGATGAATAGATTAAATATATGTAAATATATGGGAAAAAACACCCCTATTGCAGTAGGCAGTGGCATCCGTTTGACGTACCCTGGAGGAGGCCTACGTCCAGCAGTGGACTGCAATAGGCTGAAGTAGGTAATGTATAAATGCGGCTTTGTCTGACTTTATTTTTGTAATAAGCCTGGCCTTTACTTGTAGATGGTGAACAAGAAACTTCGTTCTTCAGTGTCAATATAAGCATAGAGGAATAAGATGTTATAGAGTGCTAATGTCTAACTACTAACTGCCTCGAGGTACCATGAGACTTTCTGGTATTTCACAATAGGGTAGTTGACAGTTTTTTTCTATTTGTATTTATATCGAAAGATTATAAAATAAAAGAAACATTTGCGAAAGAAAGAAATTCGCTAGCGTGAAAACTTTCCGGGATATAACGATTTTAAAATCACAATTTTAGACTTGCCAAAAAATGCTCCATACAAACGGCTACCACGAGGTGACGTCACTCTTTAAGTGACTTGTATGCGCGTAAAAGAACTTTTATTCTACAGCTATATTAAATATTGCGTTTATAAATATGGTCACAAAACAAAAGTTACTGTAAATGTGGACATGTGATGTAATTTTCAATTAATTTCACATTTGAAAAGTGGACTTGCCCACTTAACTTTGAAGGCTTATTACTGCCTCATTTGGACACATAATCAAATTGTAATTTTACAGATAGGTATGATTTTGGTAATTTATTCTGATAAGCATAAAATGTTATTAAGATTCAACCATAGGAAACTACCCCATTCGAGCCCTTGACACTTAGATTGCATTACTGTAATGTACCACATTAATAATGTACTGTAATGTACAGTAATGCAATCTAAGAGACAAGGACTGGAATTGGTACCGGCCGGAAAATCTCATAGTGTATCGAGGCAGTTACTAGGACATTAGCACTCTATGACATCTTATTCCTCTATGCTTTAAGTACAGTTCCCTGTTATATGCCATAAAGATTACTTTCTTGTATTTCGACGTAGATAAACACAAATATTTGCGTTGTGAAAATTCGGCCTTGGGAAATGTTGATGTTCCGTCTGTTTGTTTAGGAGATCATTTTTTTCGCGTTCTCGGCCCGCTTCGCCGTTCAAATAGAAATTGTTTTTGTAAAGTTTGGGCTTTTCCTCAAATAATTTTTGTAACCTCTATTTTTGCTTGCCTATAGTTAGATTAATGTTCGCCCACCACCGTCGATCACAGTAAACTATCAGTCTCGTTGACAAACCCGATGCGTAAGGTTATTTAATTATCGCTGTCGCGCTGCTTCGGCTTTGCTATTACAAATTCGGTAATCATGGGGCTGAGCAGCTTATTTTATGAACACTGTTTCGCCAACACCCTGGGCTTCCTCATCATTGTAAGGGCTCGAGGATGAGCACACCAGTATTAAATTGGAATTTCGGAATATTAATAATGCCTGCTCATACAATTTGAGTCTCTTTGAATTTACCTTCATTACTATAAACATGTCGAATGCAATCTCAATTTTATAAAATTTAACTAAACTGCAAATTATTGAACCATGCATATTTTATTCAAAATGTTTACAAGAATGTGATGCGGAAGGATAAATAAAAAAAAAAAAACATAAACCTGGCAATGGTTATTGGAATTCCTATCTGTAAATATTACCTTAGCCTATACGCTTCGTTGGTCAAAATTGGTTCGTAGGTGCATATTGCACTTTTTTTAATGCAGTTGAATGGAACCCATCAAAATCTAAACATAGAGTTGTAGATATATGTTCCCGAAATGGGGGTAGCCCAAACTGCAGAATCATGAAGATCGCAATTCCTAAATATATTACATTTATACTGGGATAAATTTATCCCGGCTTTACCGTGGTAATAATAATAATTTATTTATTTCAGGTATACTGTATACCTGAAATTATGTATACCGTATACACCCATATTACAAAAAAATTACAAAAAAATGTATGTTTATATTTTTAGGCTTACTTCTTAATTAAACTATATGGTCTATCTGTAAAGATGTGCACATATGTATACAGGGCGTAACAAAAAGGGTATGTTAAGCAAGAAGCTATGTAAATAGCCCACCATAGAGAACCTATCCACAAAATTTGAGATCCGAAATCACATGTTTATTTTTCCCGATAGTATGGAGAATTTTTAAATATCTCAGGAATTTTCATACAATCTTGAAAAATAAAAATGTGATTTCGAGTCTCAAATTTTGGAAATAGGTTCTCTATAGTGGGCTATTTTTACAGCTTTTCGCTTAACATACCCTTTCTGTTACACCCTGTATAAGGTACTCGTAGTAGGTATGTGCACATCTTTACACATAGACATTTTTATGGATAATCCACATGTTTTTCTGTTAATATCAGTAGGTACTATAGTGAGTTCGTGTCGGTTTCATTAAACAAACACGATTATAAGTATATTATAAATAATAAATTAAGAAATAAAAAAAAACAACACCCGAGTGAGATTTGAACTCACGACCTCTCGCATACCGTGCTGTGCTCTATCCAACAATTATAAGTTTATTTTAAAACTTTGAAACAATAATTTTTGTTCGTCCGATCAGGAGCGTGCGGTTTTTAGCAATACCTACCCTAAAAAGAAACCACGAATTCGGGTACGATTTAACAAACGTTTCAAAACACACGATATTGACATAGTACAAGGAAAACAGTAGAATGTATGTTACTCTTAGTTCCTGTTTTTTTGTTCGGTACCTTTATAGGTCGAAAACTAAGTATAATTTATTCCGCTCCCTTTTCAACTTGTATTTTTTCAATGTTTTAGATAGCAAAAAGCACCAGAAATAATTTACCAAAACACAATATTTGTCAAGTCAACAAAACATTTTTTTTTTACGATTTTTTGTTGCCTAAATGGGGCAGTCAGAACTGCAGCGTCAAGGAGATCCCATAATCATATTTAGTTTGCTAAGTAAACTAGTATACATACATATATAATGGTCACGCCAATCATCCCCAATGAGGTTGGGCAGAGATGTGCTTACACACCCACTTTTCACTTATACTACTTATATAAACTAATAAAAATATCAGATGTTCTATTTTTACTGTAAACTGATATTTAGGGATAAAATGTGCAAGCAATAGTGCGTCATACTGTATATATATATATATCTATATGTACACAATACGGCTCGCCTAACATCGTGTGGATATTGTTTATGAAACAAAGCTTTCGAAGCACACAATGTATTGGAAAAGCAATCTGTTTGGTGCATGAAAAACAAAAGTTTTATTTATACAGGTACCTATATATTTGCAGGTAGCTATTGGACCATTTTTTAATACTAGTAGGTAGCCTACGTCACTCCACTACACCGGTGCTTAAGACCTACAATTTAAAAAAAGATCTTATACAGTTTGTGAATTTTGAATTTATTTACTTAAATAGAAAAAGTTGTGCTATAAAATATGTATTTCCTTCCGTGCACGTTGTAAAAGTGAAGGAGCTTTCTCTAAGACGATTTGAGCAAGCGACTTATCACTGATATATAACATTTGTAAACGTTATACCTAGCGGACGGATCTTATTTTTGATCCTGCAATACTGCTACTTAGTTTGGAAACACACAATTAATGTATGTAAATTGCACAGAGAACTAAAAATGCCTTCGCCCTAGTTTATTTTCTTGTGCCACAATTAGCAAAGTTGTAATTTAGATAGACACGCTTGCAGCACTGTAAAAGCTTACAAAGATGCGCTGAAATCTCTCTCCAGGTCAAATTTTCCGTGGACTGCTCGCAAACAATACCTAACAAAAGCGGCTGCAGTGCTGAATAACTTAGAGGTAATGAGTTACTTACCGGAGATGGCTTCAAGCTATTGTTAGTAGTGTCTTAATAAGAACTCGACTTAAGATTTTGCTTGTCTTTGCGAAATACATTATTATGGGAGCGAAGTAATTTTATTGTAATATAGAAAAACCTCGTCTGTTGATTCGAAGAATGCATGTTCTTATCTACCTATATCAAATTTCTTCTCCTCGGAGCAAGCTTGTAGAAAAAGCTGTGTTTTGTTAAAACATCGAAAATCATTAAGTAATTTTGGCAATTTGCGAACTTGACAACCTGCGATTTGACTGATTGCGAGTGCTTGACAATTTGACAATTTGCGCCTAAAGTTCAAAGTAATTTCATTCACATAAATCATTCATTCAATCAGCCAGTAAAACAACGTAGCGGCAGCGCTAAGTCGACGCAATACAGACACAACGCATAATTTTTACTGGCATAATTTCTAATGTACTAGTATATCGTTTCTTACATATCAACGATCTTGCGGCCATCAGCCTACGGTAGGTAATATAGAACGTGTTATAAACATAGGTTACATAAGTTTCCCATGCTCTAGTCCAAATCAGAGAATACGACTTGCAAACGAGTTCAAACGACTGATTAGCAATTCCAATACGAATAAAAATACCGGTACACGAATAGTGGCATAGATTATATAATACAGAATATCCACTGTTATTGAAGCAATTAGGTACAACAATAACAATTAGGTTATTAAACGATATTAATATACGAGTAGAAACCTGAAATAAAAGGTATAATTTGTAAGCTCGGACTTACTGTTATTTTTCTCACTTTCTAGTTCTTAAGAGGATTTTTAAAAATTAAAAATATTCTAAGTAAAAAAACTGTAATAGTTTTAAACATAGGAATCTAGCGTAATATCAGCGTTGCACACACTTTAGTAGCATATCACACATATTTTGTTTGTTGGCGTATTTGACATGTTTATTTGATATAGTTTCTTTAGTTAACAAAAGTGTTCTATTTTCCTAAAATAATTCTGTCTCAGTTCAAGTGTAACTTCTGCACTATATAGTTTGCTTGTTATAATGCCTTGGCTGGCTCCAACGCGGGCGGGTAATGGACTAGGCAATAGTTTCCGGCATCGCTGCACGTGATCGTATAGGTGACGACTGTAATATCGTACAAGCTGCCTTTATGATAATTTGGGTCTATTCACTATTTAAAATAACCAAATTGGAGTAATTCTAGAGAAAGGTAGGTCAAAAGCTTGCATGAAGAATATTATGAAAGTAGATGCGAAAGAGGTGTCATTGCGGGCCCATTCGCTGGAAACCTCCGGCGACTGAGCCCGCAATTACTCGTAACTCGACCCGCGGACCCAGATGCCAGATCTATTTCTTTAAAATATTTTTCTTCCGGCGTCCCGGCCCACTCATATATACATACATATAATCACGCCTTTATCCCTTACGGGGTAGGCAGAGTACCAAGGGCCGATAGAACCACATGGTGCCACTTCTGACCAATTTTGAGGGTATAGTTGAGAAAGAAATATTTACTTAACAAGCCAAAAATAGTACAGTCAAACACAAAAATGGTTTTTCTTATCTATGATATGACAAAATCAGACTGACAGAAGAGAAATCATATTAAAAATAATCAACGCACTACAACAATCAGTCAAAAATCTCAATTAAATAGTTTGAAACAACCATTTTTGTGTTTGACTGTACTGTTTTTGGCTAGTTAAGTAAATATTTCTTATTTATATATGAGTGGGCCGAGTCGCCGGAAGAAAAATATTTTAAACTAGTGGACGCGCGCGACTCCATCCGCGTGGACTACAGAAAAAACAAAATGTCGAAATTATCCGGGATAAAAACATTTTCCCGGGATAAAAAGTAGCCTTAATGTTAAGTGGGACCTGTCACAATATATTCCTGAAAACTGCATCGAAATCGGTTCAGCAGTTTCTGAGATTAGCGTGCACAAACGCACAGACAAACAGATAAACAGACAAAAATCCAAAAATCATTGTTTTGGGTACTATTGCGTTGATAAGGGTCTCCTATAATATTTTTTCTCATATATCTTCCATGTACAGACAGCGATCCGTTACATTTTTATTATATGTATAGATAAATAGATCCGGCGTCTGGGCCCGTGGGTCGAGTTAACTGCGGGCCCAGTCGCCGGAAACCTCCTCAATCAACATCTATTATCTATAATCCGAAAAATAGTGGGAAAAAGGTTTAGGTTAAAGGCGACAAAGGTGCGAAAAGTTTTCAATTTTCGACTTGAATAGAGCATACAAACACCTACAACTTATACCTATATGGCTTTTAAAAAGACCACTATAATGTTCCTCAGTAATACAGTCCTGCGGATTATGATGGAACAAATGCAAATTAAATGAAACTGTTTTAAATTTACGAAGCCACTAGCGCCAACGTCAAAAGACTTCATAATTATGTGAAAAGAAGTGTGAGATGACACACATTCCATGGACGCTCATTCATAAACGCTGATGCAGCCCAGCCCTTTGAAGGTTGTTTTAGACCAAGAGTTAAAAAGGCTTGGCTAAGCTTAAATATGAAGACAAAGTATTAGGGTTCCGTAGGTGCAAAGTTAAATAACCTCTTTAACGTGTAGAAAAAAACCCGACTGTGTAAAAAAATTACTTAGCCAGTGTCACTCAGACGAATCTAATGATACCTTCCAAGCTCAAATGTGTCTAACCGTTTAAGCTCTAGAGCGTGCCACAACCTTTCTTTTGGCGCAGTCGGGTAAAAATTTACTCTATTACAAGACTTCGCTGTCTGTTAAACTGGCACAATGTCAACAATTGACGGCCGATTGGTGTAGTAGGCAGTGTCCCTGCCTGCAGCGCCATAGGTCCTGGGTTCGAATCCCGGTAGGTGCAAACATTGATATGATGAATATTGAAGTTTGTTTCCGAGTCATGGATGTTTCTATACTTATTTATGTATTTATATACCGTTGCTTAGTACCCACGACACAAGACCTTATGGATCTTAATGTGGGACTAAGTTAATGTGTTGTGAAGAAAAAAAAAAAAAAAAAAAATGCTGTATCTCGTAAACTAAGATAGTTAGACATTTAAAATTTTTCACAGATTATGTATTTCTATTTCTACTATAACAACAAATACTAACAGTACCATCAATACCATTACAGATTAATTGCGATAGTAACATTAAAATATAGCATAATTTATTGTAAATAATAAATGTTCCCGTCTATTTAAATAACTCGCTTGGTCCAAACAGGCCAATTTTCATGATGAATACGGAGTGTTCCCTTTTCATGAAGCAAGGATAGAGAGGAGCTGCGAGAGAGAACATGGTCGTGTAACAAACAATCAATTAGTTATGTACTAAAGCTTTGGCCTCCTAGAATAGCAGTGACGACATTTATCAGCCGTGAAAAACTTTTGACATTTTTGCCCTGCTATGATGAGCCCGCTATAGTATAACCAACCATATCTTGACGGTCATAGTAATATTTTTGGTAAGATTGTATTTTTTATTTCAGTTTCTTCGGCAATATGGTTTATTGCGCTGATATCCTAGAAAGACATTACAGGATTTCTAGTTTAGCTGTTTAAAAGCACCGTTGCTTGCAGTACCCACTTCACAAAACCACAGGGATCCTAGTGTGGGACTAGGGTGTGTTGTGAATTGTGTGAACTTTTATTTATTATTATTATTTCTCCTCTTCTTATTCTTGCTCCATATCCTCCAATTCCGACCCAAAGGAGGTAATTTATGTAGATCGCTGCTACTCGCTGTGACGCCTAAATCGCGATAGCTTCATTTGTCAAACAACTTTATGATGGTGTATGAAGTTGCGTTTAAGGCTCGAACACACCGGATGCGTATGCGTGCACGTAAGCGTAGACGTGCACGTACCTCTGAGTTGTAATGTATGGAACTGTATAGGCACGGGCAGACCGGATGCGTATGCGTAGACTTAAGCATAGACGTCAAGCGGTGACAGTTCTATACATTAAACTCGGAGGTACGTGCACGCACACGCATCCGGTGTGCTCGAGCCTTTAGTTTGTAAAGTATTCTACTATACGGGTTTTCTCACAACCGTGGGATAGGGTGTGTGCGACAGCCAGGCAAATACTGAGATACTGAACAAGTACCATTGTTTTGAGTTATACGACGGTGTTATTACTCGCAGGAAATTAATTTTTATTTGATTATACGCAATGTTTGCTTTCCGCGCCAATTGTATCGGGCGATATTGACTAGTTAAATGGGCTTATTGGTTATTGTGTGATAAATTTCTATTTTCTTGGATCACTTGTGACTCTCTTTTGGGGTTGATCGTTTAATTGAATATAATCCTGAGGATGCCACGGTTGTTGGCGAAACATACTCGTATGTAGATTATTTATCTAGTTTTTAATTTCGGAATAGTGCAATGTATTGCATGCTAGGTGCTCGGGTCTGGTTTCTCGTGGCGATTGTAGTTAGTGCAAGTGCCTGTTTTCGCAGTTATGAGTTATCAGATCCGAGGGTCAGTGGAGGGTGTTGGGCCCGGTGGTGGGCGCACCCATAGTGAACGTTTAATTGATCTTTTATGTGAGCAACTTTAAAAAAAAATCATATATAGGTTAAAATTATGTTTTTATGTCATTATTTAAGGCCTACTTAAATGAACCACACTATTTTTTTTCAGAAAATTTTTAAAAAGTCGGAAAATTTTGGAATTTTCCTACGAAAATTTTCATTGATTTTCATCTCAGAATCATGGTCTCACCACATAAATATTTACCTGGCTATCACAAACACTCTGTATATAATGTGGGATAGTAATAATAAATTAGATTATTAGTATAAAAGATGTGGATTCTATTCCTTTATACATAAATATCAGGTTAATTACGATAGGACAGCAAACAAAAAAGGATATTTTTTTTTCGAAAATTTCCAACTTTAAAGCATTCTCTTGCAAAGTCGTATAAATGGCGCTTATCCCAAATTAGCCTATTACTCCTCGATATGCTAAGAATGGTCAGTCGGTATGGAGGTTGTTGGGGAAGGCCTATGTCCAGCAGTGGACTTCCCAGGGCTAAAATGATGATGATGCTAAGAAAAATTAAAGATAGCATTATTAATATAACTTCTTAACATTAAACTATTCATAGGCATATTATTAAATTAATCACTTTAATCCAAAGTGTAAATGATTAAAATCTTCGACATTGTGTATTGACATTATATTGAAAAAACTGAGTTTAGAGTAGCTTAGAAGTTAGATGGAGGGTTTTTTTTATTTATGTGACTGCTTAATTTTTCTCTGTATCAGCTACCTAGTGATCTTATGATCTGATGATGATAAGACAAGAAATGACTTACTACCTATATAACTACAAGCAACGTGTTTTTACAGACATAGGTATAAATAGTATACTTATTTTAATGTTGCCGTAATATTGATGTCCAACCCCCACTGCTGGTCAAAGACGTCCTCATTTTGAAGCAAACTTTGCGGTTTTTTGCTTATTTATACTAAAGTACTGCTTATTCTAAAATTGACTTGCTCATGATACCCACAATCACACTAACCTTAGACCCTGAAACCTTGTAACATTATTTAGATGTCGCACATCTGTCCGACATGCGGATAACAGTAAAAACTTTATAGACGATAAACCTCGACCCTGGTCTGAACACGAAGGATTCTATGATGAAGAGATGATAAAAGGTGTTAATATTTATTTGAGTGTCCCCGTTGCGGGTGACGGGACTTCAATCAGTGGTCAGCGAGGGATTTGGAGAGAGCGTTTCACTAAATAGTTCCTCTCATCTAATGGCTCAAACATAGTTTAAAAATTTGTTTGGGATAATGGTTTTATGGCAAGCCCGTTGTGTATTTTGGCGCTTTTGTTTTTATTTCCAACTTTCTTGAGAGAAATGTATAATGTTTCATTCTTTGTCATTCACTAGGGATACTAATTCAAATCACTTCATTATTTAGCTCCAAAACCATACATAGGAGTTATTTTATATATCAGACTCCACTGCGCTTCGTAGGTTACATTGGTAATTGTAGTGCTACATTGGTTATCGCATCTCCTCATATAACTTCCTCCGTATTTCTGAAGTATGATCCTCAAACTTCTCTACAGTAATCAAGCCCCTGACACTGGCGCTAGTTTCATTATAACATTGATATTGTTCGTTCTATTTTATTTAGTTCAATGAAAATCCGTATGCTATTATAACAGACTTCAGTAGATGGACCGACGAATGGAGCCTAGTGATTATTATAACTTTTATTACTGCAGCAATTTCGTGACCTTTATTTAGTATTAATATGGGTTGTGAAATATGTTGTAATAATAAACTCACACTGATATTATATAACCTCTCTTTTAATTATCTCTGTGAATGGCGCATCATTTTGTTACTATAAACATAAAATAATTACTTTTTCTCAAATTAAAAGTAAACAAAAATAATTTATATTATACTAAAGCTTCTCTGACAGGCTAAATGTATTTAAGCATAATTGAATGATATGAATACTTAAACTTAGGCGACGGTAACTTAAATAGCGTACTTAAAAACGCACGAAAAGTTTCACGAGTCTAAAACCGCAAAAGGTTACCCATTCCTGCCACACGGTCCGTTGTCATAAATCGGAAACCTTTCTTGTAAAACTCGCACGAAATTTCGGAAAGCCCTTTCTTACCTCGAATTTTAGAGGCGATGGGAATTGTAGAGGCAAGAGAGAGAATGGATACAAGTAGGTAGGTACTTGTGTGTGTAGAAAAATAACATAATAGAATTTTAGATTTGGTGAATTTATAACACTTTCTGAATATAAAAAATATCTACTTTTAAAATGAAATTACTTACTGATACAAAGGACTTAATCAGGTGACGAGGAAGAGGAGGCGATGAAGGACGCGTTTATAATATTAGTAGGATAGCATATTAAACTTAAGATTACTTAAGTAGCTCAGTGTTAAGAGCACTGGCACGGAATACAGAGGTCGTGGGTTCGATTCCCACTCGGGTGAAGAATTTTTTCCATTTCTTTATTAATAATTTTAAGATTACTAGTAAGAGACCTACTAGTAAATGCGTAATAAGCAATTGTTCGTAATTAAAATATTATCATTTCTCTCTCTCTCATGAAACTTTAATTATTCAATTTCGATTCTACGCTGTATTTCTTTTAGTTTCGTGTTGTTACTATAAATATGGCAGCTGACAGTAATCCCACAAGCTCGCGAACATCTCGTACGCCAGACGTCTGGCCATGTGATTGTTTAGGATATTGTTGACCTTTGTGAAAATACAACGCGCTACTGAAACAATGGTTCTTGACGTAAATACATGTGTATTGAGAACATTCAACTTTTTCTAAGTTGGTTCAAATGTATTTACTGTAAATTTTTGGTGAACAGTGAACTCTCAAAAATTTGATGATTAAATCTTGAGTATATTTGATACCTTAGCGTAATCTGGGGAAAACAACTTTCCCGGCTTGGTTTTTGTGGTACAGATAGAACTATGGTTACATGTGCTATTGAGCGATTGACTCAGTGACAGACTGACAAACAACGCATTGTGGGTATAAATATACATACATACATATAATGACGCCTTTATCCTTTACGCAGTAGGCAGAGCACCAAGGGCCGATATAAATATACGTAGTGTTATAATCCTCTTTGGGCGTAGAAAGCTGAAATTGGGAAAAATGTTATGCTTCACTGGGAAAGATGTTCCTAACGTTCGAAGTCGTAGGCAGACACCAATATTTACTATATATAAAACCTTTACTAAATATACAGGATATAGATTAAATTAAAAATTCAAATTCAAATGTTAAAATAAAAATAAACCGTATCCTTTACCGTATATGTAAATTTAACAAAGGCATAATAATGCAGATATATATCTAGAGTAGTATTCAGTCACCACTACAGTGGTAGTATGGTATTTCTTCGATAACTGCAGATTTACTGAGGTTACTCAATAAGGCAAATGCATAGAAAAGCTGCGAAAATTATTAATTTAACTGACTTGAATAATTTGAAAGTGGAGTTTATCTTTATATATTTAAATTTGTTATGCTTTCAAATTTAACTTCTCTACTGATTGTCATATAAATTGCACATTTTAAACATACATTGCATATATAAAAAGAGATAAAACATAATTATAATGTAAGAATTTTTGTCCATAGAAAAAAAGAAAACTTATGTTTACTGTAGTCCACATGCTCAAAGTCGTGACTGACCTTAAATGAAATTATTTATAGATTCCCTGACAGGCCTCAAAGTATGGCACGACAAAGGGAAGTTCAAATGTATGGCTGAGTAATGATATAAGATCTTAGTTTAAAAATTTTGGACCAAAATTGTTAGACCCGTCGTTTACCTATCATCAAGTCACTATGGGTGACAGTTATTTTTTTACTAATAAACGTTGTTATGACACCTCCTCATGCATTATCTTCACAGATTTCTCGGTGCAGTCAGTGAAGTAAGATGGCTTACCGCGACGCTCGTTCGCTCGTGAAAACGACTGCCAAAGCCTCCAATATTCACCTCTCGACTGTCAGCTGAGATAGGAGCTCTAGTTTTCTAGTACAAGGTGCGTCAATAAAAGCTGAGAACGTTTCGTGTTAGGTTACTAGACGGTAATGGTCTTGAGTATTGTAATGTGATGCGGGAAACTGGACCATAGATCACATACATAATAACAAGTAAAATTTATTATAGAGTAAATTGGATATTGGTCAAACTTATAAGATACCCACTTTTTGATTTGTCTACGTTTTCTATAATTTTAAACTTTCTTATTTTAAAACCAATGATTGAGATTTTATAGACATTTTTTATGTATCCCTGAACAAGATGCAAAATAGAGAAGTAATATATAAAAACCAGAATTCATCACATGCTCAGTGACGTGATCATGTGCTCGTATTTATTCATAACAAAAACTGAGGTAACAAACCTACCTACTACAGTACAGTTACAAATGTGAGTTTTTATCGCTCATAATCAATGACACTGGCGCCACCAAAAAAATATGATAAATGCTATGTCAAATGAAAGCATGGGGACGGAAGAAAAGACGAATTGCATTTGCGAACATGTGTAACTGCGTCGCAAACTTAACTCACTCGGTCAAAGCGTCGCTACTATCTACGCTGTGAAACGAATGGTCTATTAAAGCTATGGTGTTTCAGTGTCATTGCACCGGTAAGAAAAGTGTCGCTCTAACCGACTGGATTGGATGGGAAAGTGACTACTTCGAGGAAATGTATTGTAAGGAAATGTTAGACGGTCATAATATACTGTGGGGATTATAATATCTGTTCTATAGGGATAATGTTACATAATATCATGGTATAAATAAAGGAATAACAAAGAGTGATTTTCCACGCTTTCTTACTTTACAAGTAGTTTGACTGTTTTTTTATTTTTCAATTAATTTGATTCCAGTTGAAAAAACTTGAAAGATTAGTAATAATTATAATGCAGATACCTAAGGCTTGTAATGTGTAAACTATTTAGCCAAGAGGTTTAGATATTGTAACACATTCGATGCTTTTAAAGTTTAGTCTCGAGATTCCTGTAGGTATATCCTTCAATATCGGAAGTCTAGTTATTTATCTAAGGTACAAAGTGAAGCCTTTATGGAAATTTTAACATTGACGAGCTGTGCGATATAATATTACCTTGACTAAAGAACTTAATACTTCCGTCAGGATAACGAGTACCACACTAATATTATAATCACAAACGACTTCCAAAAACACGTCGCTTCCGCCATAAATCGATGTCAGGTATCCGAGCGAGCACCTATTCTATCGAGAGCGAACGACTCGATACATAATTCATTCGAGAGCCTCCCCCAGAGATTCCACCTTTGCGAATCAAAGAAAGTTACCTCGATGTGATCCAAAGGGTCCGTGATAACTTTTTTATTGAAGCAATATTTTATGTGATAAGTTGATGTCACTCGATTGGCAGAAACACTTGAGTATTCAGGGTGAAACTTGTCAAATATTTAGGTTAGCAGAATATTCTGATATTGGATTAAAAACTGATAGAATTCAGCTAGTCATATCCTACTTAATTGTCGTATTTCATCAATGAATTTTAAAAAATAAGAAGAATATGAAATCGTCATTTTTATTCATACGAACTTTGATGAAAGCCTAACATTAGTTCAGCCCCCGTATTACGTAACTAGCAAAAGCCATGTGATAGCAAAAATTGCACATTATTCGACATTTTAACGCGAAAATTGCACACTACTGCAACCTGCAACTTAAATAGCTTTTGTAGATTAAACAATGTCATTGTCACATTAAACATAGATAAATAAAAAATCCATCTAATACCTACTAGTACACATGCAAAAAGAACAAAATTAACGTACCAACGATTCCAAAAGCGGTAAACATCACACGGGATGTACTCATATGCAAAACCAATTATGCCATGACGCAGGTACGGGACGCGGAACGTCCTACAATACGCGGGACCTCCATCAGTGTGGCCAGGAGGCCATCTGTCTCCCACGACAGCAGCTACGCTGAAACAGGCTTACGTCCGGGATTATCCTACTTTGCATACGATATTAAATTTGTATGCTCCACTTTCGGATGTGGCTGGTAGGCTGTCGAATCGGGATTCTTGTTTTCATAACGTCTTGATATTCAAGTTAAAACATACATACATACTTATGGTTGCGTTCCTGAAATGGAGTAGCTAGAACTGCAGGGTCATAAAGGAGACCCCACAGTTTATCATGGCGGGGAAAGATGGTATCACTGCCAAGTTGCTAGCTTATCGCCTGAGAGGACATGCATCAGCACAGGACGGTTTGACGGTTCGTTGAGGTTAATTTGGGTTAATTTGAATACATGGGTACTTCTTTTGATTGGATATTAGAATAGCCACTGTCAATTTCTAACATACCCACTAATGTTTAAACCAATTTATCTAGGAAGGTATATGCTGTTCCTCACAAGTCAGAAATATACGATCTAATAACCCTTGAGAGAGAAAATATCTCTCAATTGCTTTTTTTTTATAACTCTTACATTGTTTAGTCCGGTATATTTAATTCTTTGCCCTAATCCCATTTCTCCCAGTAAACTAATTAATATTGAAGTTAAACCTTACCAACCTCGAAAAAGGTGGTATACATAGTAACTATAACATGTTACTTTGCCTGCAACATACAACATTATGCGATGTCTGTTTTCATGGTTTATGTATTTATAATAGACTCACAGTGTATTAAACAGACGTTTGAGAGGCATCTGGTAACGAAAATATTGACTACTAGCGGACGCCCGCGACTTTGTCCGCGTGAAAGGCCTATGTCAGAATCTTACAGTTTACCTAGATATCTCGATTTAATTCTCAATTATTTTCATACAAACGTTTGAAAAATCAAATGATCTAGATTTTGTCTCAATCGATTTTTGGGCACAATCTTCAAACAACTCATACTTATGTACACCGAGTGAAAATGAAACCGAAATTGCACTGAAAGTGCATAGGTATATACATATAATCACGCCTTTACGAGTATCCCTTACGGGGCAGGCAGAGCACCAAGGGCCGATAGAACCACATGGTGCCACTTCTGACCAATATTGAGGGTAAAGTTGAGATGTAAAAGTTCGGTTAGTAGTGACAGGTAGTCAGCCCATCGCCTACAAAACACCAAAATCCTCTTGTCCCTCTACTGATTTGTACAGTATGCCCGGGAAGAGAAGCAGCTGTAGTATTATACGTTTTTTTTTCACACCCAGAGCAGCAAGTGCAAAGGTTATTTAAGAAAACCAAGCAAATGAAAATAAAATACGGCAGTTGAAAAGTTACTTAGTGTTGAACACTCTTGGTCCTTTGTGACAACTCTACCACTTCATGCCTCCGCGCTGAAGGCTCGTTTAGCATGAATCTTGATGGCGTAGCTCATTAGCAGAAACTTCCACAGTAACAAGTTTGCTATGAAGTCGTAACATAACATACTTTAGACTGTAATGTTTAATCACATACCGAATGAGGTCGTTTGAGTTGCTCAAGTCGAATTATATCATGCCTCATTTACACTCGAACTCACGCAAGATAATATAAAATAAATAAATAATTAAATATCCATAAGCATTACAAGATATAATATGATTATCGTGAGCTTCCAACAGTAAATAATAATTAGATATAGACACATGGCACGGAAAGAAATATCGATATTCATCATATCAGAAGTAATTGCACGTAAATTATTAATTAAATGAGATGTTACAATTTTAATTATGTTATAAATTTAATCAATAATGTCATGTTATAAAACTAATAAAAGTTTGAAAAAACTGGTTTAATTTTACAAAACCTAGATACTTACTATCATACTTTGCTAACCAGTTCTCCTTTATCTGAAACAATATAAACAATATTTAATTATTCTCTCCAATTATAGGCCACTAACTTGTATTAAAATACATAGGTTGTAAATTAATGAATAAAATTGCGGTACAGGGAAAAGATATCTTCAATTAGTCGCGTTTGTTTGTGGGTTTTCAGAACTCGTATAAGCAAAAAAAAACTCTCGAGACTTCTTTTATTAATAAAAATGAGTGGAGGCTTCGCTGACAACGTAGGAATCATTTTCGTGTATGTCTCATGGTTTTCCTTGTTGAAAAGTTTCGTTCATATAATAATATTAACATAAAATAAATGTATTCGCAAAGGAAATGCCAATATAAATAAAAACTCATGAATAAGTAACGTTTACTTTACCTTTTTGTGTATATTAAATCAATTACATAATTGAATTTCATTTATTCGTAAAAATTTAATTTGCTCTTCTTATAAGGGCCAATTTTTTCTACGATCAGATCATTTATCTGAATGATATTGATGCATTGTCTCTATTTTATTCACGTTTAAGGGAAAGACATCATCTTATTCCTTAGATAGGCTATCTGATAATAGTGTAGGGATAAATTACTGAAATCTTGAAAATGTTTACAAATAAAGATTGCCTGCAACTCCTCCACCGCCGGCAGCGTGGCCTATACTGTAGATAAGTAGTACTAGTAATTTTCTGTGGTACAACCATGGGTGGAACTAAGTTTTTTCATATAACATTTGGTTCTGTTTCGAAATAGTCAAAGTTATAGTAACATGCCGCAACAACCGAGGTCCGGAACTTGTTCCCTGCAATTTCGTTTTTGCAGACACACAGCTAGGACCAACTTTGGGGCAACTTTTTACTAGACTTGTTGTTAGAACAGCAACATATTTTACATACCTACACAACTTATATTTAAAATAGATACTGAGGTTGGTGATAGCTCAGTGGTTAAGACGTGCGCCTTTGTAGTCGCATGGCGTAGGTTCGATGTTAGACACGGGCCCGTACCACTTTTATTTTAATGTAAAGGTTTCAATTATATATTATTAATTATTGTCACTTGGCTATAACCAAGGAGCGTTTGCGTCAGGCAGGCAACTGGTCATAAAACAAATTCCAAATCATTGGTAGGTATATCAGTTTCGAATGTTCTTGCGCCGACGCCAAAAATAATGGGATTAGGGTAGGAAAATAATGATAACTATTATAGTTTTGTACATGCTGCATGATGACTTATATATAGTACTAGTGGACGCCCGCGACTCCGTCCGCGTGGAGTACAGAAAAAACAAAATATCTAAATTTTCCGGGATAAAAACATTTTCTCGGGATAAAATTGCCTATATGTTAAGTGGGACCAGTCACAATATATTCCTGAAAACTGCATCGAAATCGGTTCAGCCGTTTCTGAGATAAGCGTGCACAAACGCATAGACAAACAGACAAACCGACAAAAATTCCAAAAATCATTCTTTTGGGTACTATTGCGTTGATAAAAGGTCTCCTGTGATATTTTTTCTCATATATCTTCCATATACAGACAGCGATCCGTTACTTTTTATTATATGTATAAAAGAAAATGAGTGGGAAAATTTAGATAAAAAAACCTTTTTAAAAACAAGCTTTTATTTAAATGCGCTAAAAAGAAAAAATAAACTTTTACACTAAAACTTTTACTGTTAATTTATAACGTCATTTCAAATTTATATGTTATAAAAGCTTGTCGCGACATTTAAGTACTCGTATTTACTTTCTTAGTTTTAAATTTTTTATTAAGTCAAGGTGAGGCCGTGCCGAGGACTGAGTGGCATGATGTCGTGAACATACCACCTAGGGGCACCGGGGCGAACCCTGTTGTATATTACTCTCTTACTCTTCTACACGAAGCTCTGGAAGGGTCGACGGATATTTCTTCGATATGCGTGGGAACAATATGGAAAATCTGAAACATCAACACAAAGATGCCGCCTAATAAACATTTAAAAGTAAGAACGTAAATACGAGTACTTAAATGTCGCGACAAGCTTTTATAACATATAAATTGTGTCAAATGTGTTAAATTTGAAATGACGTTATAAATTAACAGTAAAAGTTTTAGTGTAAAAGTTTATTTTTTCTTTTTAGCGCATTTAAATAAAAGCTTGTTTTTAAAAAGGTTTTTTTACCTAAATTTTATTTTATACTAAAAATATCTGTTTCAAAATAGATTTTCAAGTTTTAGAAGTCCGCCATATTGGATTAAGAGTGACGTCACATTTTTTTCGAGTTACTCTCAGCTAGCCCTTTAATTTGATACCCATATTGTAGGAATGCATTAAAAATAATTGGTCCGCCATTGTGGGTATGCCGCCATGTTGGATTTAGAATGACGTCACACTGTTAATCATGCTGTTGAGGGCCCTCTACCCTCGGTGTCTAGACACCACTCTGCCCACAAGCCCCTTACTTGCTGCAGACTGGGTTACAAGCGTGGAGTGTGAAATAATAACGCGATGTGAACGGTTCCAACTATATGCTTAATACTAATTTGTTGTCTGGTTTAAGACCAGTGTAAGTGGGAACGTAGAGTTAGTTTGGGGATGTTCAAAAATTGTCAACAGTCCCCCCTCCGTGCGAAGACAGTGTCTGAGTACAGATATCAGGTGGTACGATTTTTGAGCTACTTGTTATCTTTATGAGCCTCGAAGTTGGACGTCTCAGTGTGCCAGCTAAAGTTCTTACGTCTGATGTTCTGACTTTGCCATCTGGACCAGGATAAGTATGTGTTATTACACCTTTGGGCCATACACCTCGCGGTAATGACGAGTCTATAATCAATACAACATCTCCGACATTAGGGTTAGTGAAGCCGGTGTTGCGATCGTACTTAGGCGTGAGAGTTGGTAAGTATTCTCTCACCCAGCGATTCCAAAATTTATCGGTTAATCTTTGAACAGTACGCCACGTAGCTGCGCCGATTAAATCGCTATTACTGAACAGGCCAATTTGAGGTAAGCCGTTCGAACGCCCGATAAGAAAATGGTTTGGCGTTAGACTCTCAGTGTCATCTGGATCTAGGCTGACGTCAGTTAATGGTCTCGAGTTAATCAGATGTTCTGCTTCGAGTAGGAGAGTATGAAGGACTTCCTCGCGGGGCTGTCTTTCCTTGAGAGTAACAGATAGTGCCACTTTGACTGAGCGAACCATTCGTTCCCACGCACCTCCCATATTAGGGGCCCCGGGTGGAATAAACTTCCATTTAATCCCGCGCGACTCTACCTTATCAACGATATCGATCTTTAATTTCTCGAATTCTTCCTTAAGCTCGCGATTCGCGCCAACAAAATTCGTACCGTTATCGCTATAAAGTGTCTTCGGAGACCCGCGCCTAGCTGACATTCGACGCAAAGCTAATATCATACAGTCAGATGACAATGACGATGCTATCTCGAGGTGGATTGCGCGCGTGGTAAGACAGGTGAACAAAGCTATCCAACGCTTCTCGCTCCTACGACCTACTGTTATATGAACCGGACCGAAATAGTCAACACCGGTGCACGTGAACGGCGGCTGAGATTGTTGCAACCGCTCTATAGGTAAATCGCCCAACGGTGCCATTCGTGGGGTGTCCTTATGCAATCTACACCAATTACATTCCCGTGCAACGGACTTAACTAATACTCGCAACGATAGTATGTAAAAACGCTGCCTAATTTCGTTCATAATGGTTTGATGATTACCATGTCCGTAATCTAGATGATATTGACGTACGAGCAATCTAACAATCGGATGCTTACCGTCTAAGACTATAGGGTTTTTATACGAGTCCGGCACGCAATCGGCTGCGCTATCTCTCGTGTTAAGCCGCAATAATCCGTCGTTCATAACCAAAGATAAATGTTTTACACGGGAAGACTTAGACAATTTATCGTTATTAACTATGCATTTTCGTTCGTCACTAAATGAATCTAATTGAATGCTTTCCAAAATAATGCGTTCCGCCCGTACTAAATATTCGGTAGGTAAAGTCATCAGCTGAGACTTTACCTCGTCATCGACTAGATGGCGCTGCGCTACCGTTTTACTACCATACTTTCGCCAGCTCCTATCGGATATCCTACGTTTGAGTGCGCTTACCGGTTGCGAATTGTTACCCAACAAAGATTTAAAAGTGTCCGCACACTGTAAGATACGCGCTGTGGTTCGAAGGTATCGTTTGTACGACGAAAACCTTGTCACATCGGGCAATGGTACTCGATTGGTGTTTACTAAAGTGGCCACTGTTACGGTACGCTCCTCTCCTGTGGGAGGCGTTGCTATTCGCTCACTACGGTCTACTGGCCATTGCCTGTCATCGTCGTACAAAAAATCCGGACCTCTAAACCACCGATGGTCTATATTAAACTTAGTGGGGGAATCCCGCGTCGCGTCATCGGCTACGTTAAGAGCGCTAGCCAGCCATCTCCATTCCGATGTTTGTGAATGATCTTCGATTTCCGCGAGCCTATGCGCTACGAAGGGCTTAAAAGAACGCGGGTCTGATTTTATCCAAGCTAATACGGTACGCGAGTCTGACCAATAATATCTTTTTATAACCTTTCCGGGCAACTCTTTCTGAATAGTGTTAGCTAATCGACATCCTAACACCGCCGCTTGTAATTCTAAACGCGGGATAGAGACCGGTTTCAATGGCGCTACCTTAGCTTTAGCTGCTACTAAACGCACGACTACCTTTCCGTGTATTGTAGTTCGAAAATATACCACCGCGGCATAAGCTGACTCGCTAGCGTCGACGAACGTATGTAACTCGCCCTCCGATCCCGAATCGGTACATCTAGGTATGTATAACGTTGCTAGCTTTCTAAGATCGCTCAACCACGCGTGCCAATATGGTATAGTATGTTCTGGTATATTTTCGTCCCATCCTATTCCGCTTTTCCATAATCGTTGAATTAACTTTTTTCCCTGTACGACAACTGGCGTAGCTAAACCGAGAGGATCAAAAACCGACATCACCGCACTCGTTACTTCGCGTTTCGTAGGTGGTCGCATCTTGTCAACTACTTCGATCGGCGTGTTACGTAAATTCAACGTATAACTCAAAGTATCGTTACCCGTCTGCCAGTGCATACCGAGCGTTTTTTCGGATTGACTATCGTTACCTAACGGGATCTCTTTACTCTTTGCCCTAGTTTCCGAAAAATCTTGTATGACCGCAGGTTTATTAGTCGCCCACCCTCTAAGCTCAAAACCGCCCGCCCTATGAATGGTATATACTTGTTGCGATATTTCCCTAGCTTCCGCTTCGCTATTAAAACTGTGTAAATAATCATCCATATAATGGCATCTAACTATGGCGTCGACTGCCTCGGGGTAGGTATCAATATAAGATTCAGCGTTTTTGTTCTTTACATAGATAGCCGAGCATGGCGACGATGTTGCGCCGAAGATTAACGAAGTCATACGATATTCTCGCGGTTCTACATTGCTCGACTCTCGCCATAAAAAACGCAAACTGTCCCTATCTTGTTCTCGCATAGCGACCCGTAAAAACATTTCTTTAATATCCGCTGCCACGGCCACCGGTTTAGATCGAAATCGTACTAATACGCCGAATAAAGACTGCAGTAAGTCTGGCCCGGGCAATAATGCGTCGTTTAAACTTTTACCGTTTGTACGGCTCGCTGCATCGAAAACAAGACGCATCTTCAACTTTTGAGGATGCACTACCGCGAAATGTGGTAGGTACCACGTACGTACCGATGTAGGCATCGATTTGGCTGGCTCTGCGTAACCATTTTTAATTAAGTTATTTATCTGTTCTACATATTGACTTTTATAATCCGGGTTTTTATTTAATTTGCGTTCTATTCCTAACAAACGTTGCAACGCGTTATCTCTATTTTTAGGCATTACTTCGTCGTCGTGACGCCATAGTAAACCGCACTCGAAACGCCCGTCAGTTGTTTTCCTAGTGGTCTTATCTAGAATGCTAATAGCGCGTTGTTCTGTATCGTGCGTGGGCCGTTTTGGTTCTATTCCTAACGCGTCTATAGAGAAGTTACGTTTTATTAAATTTTCTATGTTATTTGATGAAATTTGCTCTAAACTATTGTTATTATTATTTGTGTTATTTACGAAATTTACTGTTTTAATAGAATCGCTATTGCACCCGTGCAATACCCATCCGAGACGGGTTAATGAAGCTACCGGTTGGCTTGAAGAGCCCGACTTAAGTTGCCTAGTTACGATAAGATGCCAGTTATCTTGTCCTATCAAAAGTGAAGGTCTCGCTTGATCGTACGTGAGCTGATCTGCTATGTCCGCTAAGTGAGTATAATTTGAAAGGTTGCGCTTATACACGCCCTGCGAAGATAAGCTTAATTCGGCTATAGTTAACGCGCATATAGGTTCGTAATCACGCGTGAATCTACCTTTGATCTTTAAATCTAGACGTTGCGACATACTGTTAATGCGGTGACCCCCGACTCCCTCTATTGCTAACTTTTCTACCGGACCTACGGCCCCTATTCTATTGGCTATATCGTCGAGCAATAGAGTCACGGTTGACCCTTCGTCTAACAATGCGATAACGGAGGTGCTGCCCTCTGGCCCTAATAGATCTACTGGTACCATTTTAAGATATGCGCGCGGCTCGGATAAGTGATTAACCGATACTGTAGCCGGCGGCTCCGGTTTCGCCTCCACCGGTGGAGGCGGTTCGCTATGCAGCAACCTATGATGCCTACGTCTACAACCGTCTACATCGCAATGCTTCGACTTGCATTTGTCGCTAATGTGTTTACTGCTCAAACATCGAAAACATACTCTTAAGCGCTTTACTATGTTCCATCGCTCTTTCACATTTACTTTTATAAATTGCGGACATTTTTCTAGAGTATGGTCTCGACCCCGGCAATTTACACATTTCCTATCCCTATCACCGAAAGCTGCCGCAACTACCTGGTGGTCGCTTTCTAACTCGCTTTCGCTGGAATAGCTGTCTGAATAGTGAGATGAATCTGACTCGTCAGAGGTCGTCTCCCGTACTACGGCCGCGTGAACTCTATTCCGCCGCGGCGGTGGCGGCTGAACGTCCCTATGTCTCGTATAACGCCTTTCCGACGCGGGCGTGCTATCGTACGCTTCGAACTGATCCGCTATGATGTTTAGGAAAGCCGATAACGCTATAAGAATAGGTTCTTTTTCGTTGCGCGACCTGTATTCGTACCATCGAAACTTGACTAACAAATTCATCTTATCTATTATTCTATCGGATACGTCGCTAGAGTACAAATATTCGATTCGGTCCATTTGTTTAATTGTGTTTACGCTGTTAGCAACCGCGCTCGCGAACGCCCCTATACCTTTGACGTCTTGCGACATGGGCGGAAGTTTTTGTAAACTTTCAATCTCGCTCTTAATAAGATGGGTCGGACGACCGAATCTACGCTCTAACATGTACATTATCTCCTCGGGGTCGGAATGCGTGTAAAGCATAGACTTTACAACCTCCCTAGCCTGCCCCTGTATAGCGCGACGTAACCTAGCCATATTCTCTATGTCGCTAAAGAATTCGCGCGTGTCCCTAAAAACCGCACGAAAAGCTATCCACTCGCGTGGGTTGCCATTAAAATTATGTAACTCGTTAATATACCGCGGCGCCTGTCTAGATGACGTTTGACTGGTTGATCGCATGGCCTGTATTAACGCGGAGGCGAGGTTATCTATCTCCGGTTTCGGCGCCTCTATCTCGGGAACTTTACGCGGCGTTACTACTCGCGGTTCAATCGGCTTACTTGCGGTCTTACTTTGCTCGATTGACTTCGTTACCCATCTCGTTACGTTATCGCGGTTATCTTCTACCTCGCTTAAACCCGACGTTTCTGCCTCATCCAATTGCGCAAGCTCTAGACGCGACTTAGCTATTGTCCGCGCCGCTTCCGCTTTCTCAAATTCGATACGCGCCTCTAGTAATGCTCGTCGTCGCCGACTCGAACTACTCGACGCTCGTGATCCCGCCGACTTACGCGTTGTTACCGGACAGTTGACAACCGTTCCATCCCGGGATGGCGGATCGACCCTACTACCGGACGCTACCGCGACGTTATCCACCTTACCTTGTAACGAAACCCTATCAGTACGCTCCGTACCCGACGTGTGGTCGGTCGACATCGTGCGCTCAGTCGAAGTGGTCTGCTCTGTACTAACAGTGGCAGACGATTCTCCCGTTCGCTCTGTACTTACGGAGGTTTGTTCGCTACCCTTATTGTGACTTCTTGTTCTAGTCATGTCGAATCCCGATGCTCTGGCCGTAGTTGTAGATGAAGAGACAAAGTCCCTACCTACCTACGGCTACTACCCACGGACCCCTACCTACCTGCAAGCTGTCCCTACCTGCCTACAGGAAACTAAGGAGGGAATGGGTATAGGACAAGGAACCGCCCGGCAGAGAGTGTACGCTTCAACACAAGTGTAAACTACTGAGAGGAACGCTCAGCAGAAATCGCGTGCCTAAACAATCTCCATGATTGCCAAGCCATGATCCACGTACACCTTACCGACGCCGGCCGAACTAGGTCAGCTGCTAATCAGCCGGGTGGTGCTGTTCGATCACACCACACCCGCTACTATGAGGCGGTTAACCTAGTGCCCACCGTTTGGCACCGTTAGGTGGCAGACACTAGGCCACAGTAAACTGTGTTGGCTTCGAAGGTACCCGTGGCTTACCCAGCTCTGACCGGGCACCTCACGCTCCACCTCTTCGTGACAATTCAGGTTTCCTTTTCGCAGGTACTTGCGGGCAACATGCACCTGAGCAAACACCTGCACATCTACTTCACAGGTACTCGTGGCTTGGGTTAGCACTGAACGAGCACCTGCACCTCTGCTTCTTGTACCCGCGGCTAAACAGCCTTGAAACGGGTACTCCAAAGGCTCCTCCCACTTCACAGGTACTCACGGCTTTATGCTCTGAGTGAGCACCTGCTCATCTACTTCACAGGTACTCGTGGCTTGGGTTAGCACTGAACGAGCACCTGCACATCTGCTTCTTGTACCCGCGGCTATACAGCCTTGAGACGGGTACTCCAAGCTCCGTCCTCCTCACAGGTACTCACAGCCTATTTCTTCGCTGGGTGAGCACCTGCTTTCTGCTTTCTTCGTTGTGTTCGGGCAACAGACCCGACAAATTTTTCTTGAAGCCCGCGGCGAACCAGACACGCACCACACGGACTTCCGCTTCCTCGGGCGACAAACCCGATCTGCAGGCAACAGACCTGACTCGTATCGTTTCACGGGCCCAGTGCTTCCTTCCGGCACCTCCCCGATCCGGGCTACCAGAGCGCTCGCGGCGAACCAGACACGCACCACACGAGCCCCTGATGGAATCTCCGCCTGCCCTGCGTCCACTGCACCTTCTTTCCTTCCCGCTGATACCCGGCTTCCGTAGGACCAAACTGTTGAGGGCCCTCTACCCTCGGTGTCTAGACACCACTCTGCCCACAAGGCCCTTACTTGCTGCAGACTGGGTTACAAGCGTGGAGTGTGAAATAATAACGCGATGTGAACGGTTCCAGCGACAGACGAAGACTGGCCAATTTATTTTATTGAACTTATATTTATGCAATACAGACACTACTTATGTGATAGACTATGGTAAGAAGGTATTTTGAATCTATTAACCAATTACAATGCTTAGAACAATTTAGACAACTCACCTGAGGGGTGAGGGGTGCAAGGAAAAAGATGATGCAATATTGACAAGTATTGCGTAATACAGAATTAATACGAAACTGATACAAAACTAAGGTTTTTCTAGTTATTTGAACTCATACTAATTACATTTAGGCTTTTCCAATAAGATTCTAAGTTGCTAATGAAGTTAAATGATACAATATGATTCTATCACTGAAAGACCGCTAAAATGACCGTTAAATTATATAATTAGCCTGTTTTTCAGGCGACAAGTCCAGGAAAGGTTACACATTAATCCTTACTAACTACAGGATAGGTTTATGCGGATATAGAAAGCTTTTACGATACATAAATTACACATTTTACCTATATTCTTTACACTATGACTCTAAATTAATCCAAAACAATAGGTAATTAACGAACAATGGATACAAACTATTTGTACTTATGTTGAGAAATATATACTTTACAATATAAAATGCTGTTTTACTAATTGGAATACATACATAAGATTTTACGTTAAGTTTCATCAAAATAATTAAGCAAACAGGTTGGTATGTACTCCTACAAACTAATGAAACTAAGGTAAGATTATACAAATGTTATGATGCTTTATGTATTTAAGATACGCATCATTTAGGGCTAAGTTTTATGATTAATTATACAGATATTACTCAATGCTGAAGGCAATTACAAGCTTCTAAGTTATAACTCCAAGTGAATTTACATCAAAGATTATTACAAAATATGCGAAAATACATGCTCAAGTACGGTAAGGTACGAGGTGATAACGGGGCGGCATTTACATTTCTATTTTATGTTACTGAGCTGTGATTGGCTGAGCCAATATGAATGAATCTAAATTAACATAATACAAGATTATTACTAGATTATTACATATTACAAGATTATTAATATACTATTCGCTACAGAAACTATGCTTAATACTAATTTGTTGTCTGGTTTAAGACCAGTGTAAGTGGGAACGTAGAGTTAGTTTGGGGATGTTCAAAAATTGTCAACACATGCATTGTCATCCGAACTGAACGTGCTCACCAAATTTCAGCCCAATCGGTTGAGGGCAAGTGCCTTAAAATTGAGTTGTAAGATTTCACCCGAACAAACATACATTGCAAGTTAAATAAAAGCTTGTAATAAAAATAAATATTTTACTATGCTTGTTCATGGTAATCTCAACGTTCTTGCTTGACATGACGCGGGTGATCCTCTAGAAAAGAAAACAAAGTAAGATGGTGATGAAAGAAGTTGAAATATAAAAGGTTTAGTAACTTGTCATGTTACTAACCAAAACAATAGCAGTACGTCTTACATAAATTAAAACTTTATGAAAACTCGACAGCGTAGTTAACTACGCTATAATAAATTCACTTTTAAGAAAAAACCAGTTAACCTACCTAACGTGGTAATAACCGACTTTTTACAGGCATTATTCTGTGTAACAGCAAACTAGGTGGAGACACACTACGCTTGATATCGGTAGCTGAAATGTATATAATCAATCATACTACTTAACTTTTATGATACCACTGTCAAGACACTGTTGATAAATAGGATAGAAACAATATAGAAAAACTAGCCTATGTTCATAGCCGAAAGTTTGACCAAAGGCCATGCGTTCGGTATGTATTGATACCGTTATTTTATTACAAACGACGCGCAAGCAGTTTATAGAGATGCTGTATTTAGTCTTAAGACTGAATAAATCAGCGTACCTATTTTAATTTATCTATAAAACTTTGTAGTTTTATGAGCATTATGTAGCCTCTATATAATTATCTCTATATTACATAACATTATCGCAGCTCAGTCATATAAAACTTCATGGTAAATTCTAGCGTACTTTAACTTTACAGGTTAACTTCACATAGGTAAATTAATACCCCAAATATTCATAACAGAATATCTGTTTCAGATACTCCGCCCAGTGTGTCCCCGTGTAGCCTACAACAACGCCTGTAAACCGCTTTAGCTACAGAGTTAATTTCCGCTCCTCTACCTTTCAGGATCTAACGCTAGTATTACTTCGTTTTAACAGAATATAGCAAACCAAACCCTACTATATTAGCTATACTATACTTGCTGCCACCTAGAAGAATTCCCGTTTTCTCCACGTTCCCATAGGAATACCTATATATAATTTTTCAAATCGACAAGTAGTTTTTGAGATTATCTCGTTGATTATTGTCATATATCTCCGTTATGATAAATGTGCCTGTGGCTCTTTAATTATCCTTCAGTTCTGGCTTTCGGGAAAACATCTGTATGTATAGGTATGTGTTATTCAGATATTTATAATTCTTTCAGTAATGTATAATCAAAACAAACTTAAATGAGAGTAGGAATATCGTCTCCCGAGCCTCTAGATGTCGACAAAACAGTCAACGTTCAGCAAAGCACGATATGTTTTTTCCACTCCATTATGTTACCGTCGCTTTTGCGTAGTCAATCCGACTTATCACCATAAAAGGAACTACGGTTGCCACGTTGAAATGGCGATAGACGACGACGATAGTGTCGCACCCTTCAGTTTACAAATAACTTGGGTTGACTGTTACGCGGTATTCGCCGAACGTCAGTTGTTTAGACAAGCCATCTGTCAGAGAATGACAGGTATTCGTCCTATATGGTGGAACAGGGGGATTTGCATCGTGGGCGGGATACGTTTGTGTTCGGGATAATCGTATTTTGCATATCCTATACATGTATATTGGAAAACCTTTCAAAAAATTCATAAGAAACATCTGCCCAAGTAGCATGACCTGCGAAACACGATATGATAAACCGATTTATAGACATTTAACCTGTTTAAAAATACGATAAATATAGCCACATTGTTGAATTTTGTATATTGACGAGACGATATCGTACATTACGATATCCACTATGAGTGGTCATGCTAGGAGGGCAGGATGATATAGGATAGGATAAATAAGGTCAGTAACCTTAGGTAAAAGGTCTGTGGCAAAATTAAGGTAGCCAAAACTGCAATTATAATTAAGGAAATTTTACAGGCTTGTCTGTAAAACTAGATTATTAAATATGAAAGTATACTTGACTCGGAAGTAAAACATTTACATTCTTCAATATTTGTCCCTGGGATTCGCACCCAGAACATCGTGTCAACAGGCAGGGTCACCGAAGTAATGTACCTTTGAAACTTTTCAAAGGACCCTTCAACGATTTTCCTACACTAGAAATTTCGTGAACCGTAAACATTTTCAATAAGAATGCGATCTCGTACATATGTATATGACACTTCTTTCCACTTCTCACTTGTGGAAATTCGAAAGGCTTCCTCTTGACCTAAGGCCATGGCTGCTGGATAAGCGATAGCGATATTTTAGATTTCTTAGAGAATATTTTAATTTTATGGTATTATCATTTTTCTATTCAAGGATATGTGTTGTTTAGTTCAGTCCTTCTTAGCCATTGATAAATATTTTTTAATACAGTTGCTCAAAAAGTGGCGTAATGAAGGGACGTATAGCGTTCGGGATGTGGGCTATTACATACTCGTGCTTTTTCTTTACCTTTTCCGAACTCGTGCGTTTTCTTTCCCAACTGTCAAAATAATGTCTATTAAAAAGAGGAAAAAAAACCAACCACGAAGTTTTTACAAAAAAAAATCATAGAAGTTTTATGATTCATGCAAATATTTCTAAAAAGAAGCTACTAATTTGTTTCAATATCAGATTTAATGATTTGATTCAATGAGTTGGTTGGTTGGTTGGTTGATGGTTTCATTTTATTTCATCTCATTAAATATCATTTCATATCAATAAAAAACTTCTACTGATGACTTGGCTGTATGGGCATAGTTCCCTTTGCCTACCCAGAAAGAAAACAAAAAAAATCTGCTTATATTCTTTTACGGTTGGCGCCATTTTGTTTTGTTGTGTTTTTATTCTTTTATTAAATTGCTTAATTTTTTCGCTGCTGTATTAAAAATAGTTGTTCAGTACACGTGCGGAACCGTCATTGCAACTTGTTTCGAACTCTTTGCAATGACAGGCTTTCCGCACCCGTAATGAAATATACTATTTATGCCTCGAGAGAAGGAAAGGTGCTAAGGAGCTTGGGTTTAAGGGTCAAACAAAAGAGCGTTAGACACCAGGAATGGAATACATTACATACACTACGCAAAAACCGCTCAAAATGCTCATGCTGTCTAGAATTATATTCTTTATCATTACTCATTTAATGCTGAATAAAAGCTTCACTACGCCACTGTCCTCTGTACTGGGCTGACCTCATCGACTGATATCCGACAGATTATAATGTTTTACCATTGTAATATAAAAGAAATCGTGTAGAGATAAGATTGCCATTGTAGATGCATCTCTTCTTTTATCCTATAATATATAGTTGTGTGTGTGTGTGTGTGTGTGTGTGTGTGTGTGTGTGTGTGTGTGTGTGTGAGCAATAAAGAAGAAAAATACTCAGATATTCGCTATTCTTCACAATATCAATCCAGCCTAAACAAAGAGTATAAAGTCTTCACACACAGCCGCGTTGCGGCAACGTCACTGGTTCTAACTTTGTACAATATTAAACTAGCAGCTTGCTCAAAGCGAAATATGCAAAAACTATATAAGTCTGTCTTGTAATAACAACTTGCTATTTTAATAAGCTAGAGTATAGGTAGGTAAATGTTATTTGTTTTTACTAAATTGCATTGTAAAATTATTAATAAAGAAAATGGAAAAAATTCTTCACCCGAGCGGGAATCGATCCCACGACCACTGTAAACCGTGCCAGCCGCTATAACATTGTTAAAGGCTCGAGCACACCGGATGCGTATGCGTTCACGTAAGCGTAGACGTACACGTACCTCTGAGTTTAATGTATAGAACTGTCACCGCTTGACGTCTATGCTTACGTCTACGCATACGCATCCGGTCTGCCCGTGCCTATACAGTTCCATACATTACAACTCAGAGGTACATATACGTCTACGCTTACGTGCATGCACACGCATCCGGTGTGCTCGAGCCTTAAATACGTACGATCTCCATTGATGATCCTGCTTTTGTTAATGGTAGGTATAATCTTTACTCCTGCTCCGTGGATTTTGTGCAATGGTCGAGTATGTCATTGACCACTTTATTGATGCGCAATATTCGTTTAAACTAGGTACGTACCTACTTAAACTTTGCCGAATATTAATTGAAAGGTTCGATTAGTAGATTAGTTTTCTTCAGCCTATTGCAGTCCACTGCCGGTCGTAGGTCTCCCCCAGGGCACGCCACAAGGCTACTACCACAGGGGGGTTTTGCTCATAGTCACCACGCTGGGTAGGCGGGTGATTTTCGGACTATGTTGTCAGCACGGGAGGCGCTCAATCGCCTCGTACGATACCCACGGGCAGACATGGGGTGGTACAAACTCTACTCTGTCGGCACCATGCGGCTAATTAGTAGGTTAAAAAGTACATACTTACTATGTACATACTGTTTAGAAAAATAAGCTTTTTATAAGACAAATACTAAGCTAACGAGTAAAATATTAGGTGAGTAGTTAGTTATTAGTTAAATTTAATGAGAAATATTTTTTTATTTAAGCAAGGTTATTTATGGCAATCCAAATTCTAAATTAGAAACTCAGAAACAGAGACGGCTTCAAAGTTACTCGAACACAAGTTGATTAGAGGAAGGAAGGCCGTTGACCCGACTCGGCTCAATTCTAGCACAATAAACGTAGGTAATTGCCGGTGCTTGTCAAATTTACCAAGTGTTTTGAACATTTGGGGTAGTCAGACTAGAATGGATTTCCTAGATGCGTTAGCCAATGTAGTTTTGAATGGGAACGTTTTGGAGACCTTGTTTATCGCGGGTTGTTTTGATGACATTATGTATATTATACCTGTACAAAGGAAAATCCCGACTATTAATAATGCGAAAGTCATCGTCGTCGTCATCAGCCTATTGCAGTCTACTGCTAGACGTAGGCCTCCCCCAGAGTACGCCACATGGCTCGATCTCCCGTTTTTGCCATTCAGTCACTACCAGCCGTCCTCTTTAAGTCATCGGTGAAAGTAAGTTTGTTTATTTATATGATAATTTAGTACTTCACGATTCATTCCTACACCAATATTCTTGAAATTTTGCATACATACCTACTATAGTTGAAAGTAGGTACGGAAAAACAAATAGGCTATTTCTAAGTATGGGAGTACTCCCTAAACAACTTTTTAACTTCTGAAACGAATTTTCAGCTTCCTCGGTCCACTTGAAAGGTGGTGCATTTTTCCTTGATGACGTTAAGGCATTTAATGGACCAGCAATAGTGCTGAATTGAGGTATGAAACGACGATACCACGAAGCTGTACCTAAAAATCGCTTCACCTCCTTTTTTGATGTAGGCGTAGCGAACTGCAATATAGCCTCGACCTTTTCTGGATCAGTACAAAGACCTCTCGCATCTATAACGTAGCCTAGATACTTCAATTTGTCACGAAAGAATTGACATTTTTCATAATTAACAGTTAAATTAGCCCCGGTAAGCTTTTTAAGAACCCTTAGAAGTAAGGAAACATGTTCCTCAAAAGTGCCGCTAACAACGTCATCTAAATAACAAAAAACCCTTTGCTCGAATTCTGGACCAAATAGTATCCACCAGCCTCTGTTGAGTTGCTGGTGCGTTAGTAAGCCCAAAAGGCATAACATTAAATTGAAAAGTCCCTCTACCAGGAACATAAAAAGAAGTTTTTTCTCGATTGCAGCGCGTAACGGAACCTGCCAAAATGCTTTAGATAGATCAATAGAACTCAAATATCTAGCGTCTCTAAGGTTATCAAGAATTTCAAGGTAAACTATAAGCATCCTTCTTAGTTAACGAATTTAATTTACGACTGTTAGACAAAAACGAGGCTTGCCATCCTTTTTTCCAACGACTAGCACCGGGGAAGACCAAGGACTCTCGCCAGGTGATAGACCTTCAAACGTAACATCTCGTCAACCTGTTCTGCGACTATCCTCTGCTTTCCGGCGATAGACGGTAACACCGCTGTCTGATTGGTTCGGCGTCGCCTGTATCTATACAGTGGGTAACAATATTGGTTCTACCTAAACCTTTACAAGACTCAGAAATTTGAAGAAATAGTGACATTATCTGCTAACTCCTTCTCGACTTGAGATAATGAATCATACGGCTGCAGATGAGTAGCTTCCATATCTAAATGCGATATGGTAGAGAATTGAAATTTATTAAAAGTAGTAAAATTAATTTTAGGTAAGTATTTAGGACAAATAGAGAATAGACCAAAAGTCTACACCTAGAATAAGTGGTGAATCCACTTGTTAATGAAAGCCCTAAGACAATGAGTAGAACCTTCAAGAATTTAAATCTCAATAACCTAACATGCATGCGCTGACCACCAGCCGCAGTTACAAAAATATATCGGCGGTCTTATGTTAAGACCCCTATCAACAAAAACATTATGGAAATTATCACCTAAAATGGTGATTGCTGAACCTGAATCTAATAGACCCTGAAGCTCGATATCAGGATAGCTTTCAAATCCAACCTTAACATAAGGACGAACGTCACCAACAGGAATTTTATTAAAGATAGTGGCCACCCTATAAGACTGGAAAAAATTCGTATTGTACTTAGCCAGTTTGACCATTCCTCGCGATCAAACTTAGGTGGACTGGGCGACGCACTATCGTCGACTAGTTTTTTGACTGTGACGCAACACCCTTACATTTAGGACAATTACTAATGGCGACACCTTTTTCGCCACATACCCTGCATACTAATGTCTTTGCACAAGTAGGACAATTTAAAATAGAAAACCCGTCTAAAGCATTTAAAACATTTCAATTTTCTTGAGGAACCTAATGAATTGATTGCATTACATTTATTAATATTGTTATTATTATTAAAATTATTACGACCCTTGCTAGACTGGTCTAACCATAGGCAAATTCAGGTGCAACCTTAGAAGATAGTGATGTCGACGGTTCCACAAAATCCGCCGAACGAGCCATAACAGTCTCGTACCTCTTGCAGATGGTACGCAATTGCATAACTGAATTAACCTCGGTTGATGTAGCTAAAACATTTGAATAGCAAGGTCTAATATTATTTAGTAAAATTTCCAATTTATCCTCTTCCGAAATAGGTTTTGACAAACGACTAAACATGCCATGCATAATCGCAATGTAAATCGACATGCTCTCTGATCTACCCTGAGTGCGCTCCCTAATCTCCTTAAGCAGCTTGTAGTCGTAGTTAGGAATATCGAACTCTTCTTTTAGAATCTACTAACTATCGGAGATATAATTCGCACCGAGCGGAACCAGTGTAACGCGTTTCAGTAAGTAGTTCAGGCATATTCTAAAAATACGGTCGTCCGCAACACCACGCGCTTTACGCAACTCCTCGAGTCGCATAAGGAAAGACCGAACACAAGATTTTCCGTTAAACTTGAGCTTGAGGAGCTCGGATAAATTATTGCGGTCGCATACCACCGTAATAGCAGGTGCAACGTCATTGCACTTGACACACGGCTCATCCTTCACCGTAGATAATGTAGGTGATGAAGGACCAGCCAAAGGATTCGGTGACAAATATAATGTCGGGGTTGTAGGCCGCAACAACTTGACTTGATAAAATTATATTTAAATTTAAAAAATGTGAAAAAGAAAATGTAAAAAAATTTCACCCCGAAGGTAGTACAAAAAATAAACTCCGTTGAAAATTTCTAGTCCACGCAGACTAAGTCACAGGCAACAGCTAGCTTTAAAATACTTTCCTATTTAAGAAAAGATCACGGATTTCCGGATTGCACTCATACAAAAAAACTTCTTCTTCTTCAGCCTATTGCAGTCCACTGCTGGACGTAGGCCTCCACCAGGGCACGCCACAAGGCTACTGCCACAGGGGGGTTTTGCCCATAGTCACCACGCTGGGCAGGCGGGTTGGTGACCGCAGTGTGATTTTCGGACTATGTTGTCAGTACGGGATGCGCTGCTGCCCATCTTCCGGAAACCCTTAATCGCGTCGTACGATACCCACGGGCAGGCAGGGGTGGTACAAATTCTACTCTGCCGGCACCACGCGGCGACAAAAAAACTACATTTGCCTAAAAAGCATAGTAATCCAACTCAGCTGACTGTACCAGTGCCTCGTTCACGCGATCGCAACATATCAGACGGCAGGAGGCACACAAATTACAGCGCGGCGTACACCGGACATGCAATGCAGAGCCGTTTTGCAGCGCACTTTACATGCGATGCGACGTTAGGATGCATTTTCATTGGATGCGGCTAAGCGAAGCAAGTTGTGAATTTACTTTTCCTAATAGTACTCGTACGTATAGAAATCGTTAGTTGTTATTTTCGCGCGAGTTCATTGTCTTCTCTGTAGCCGTTGTGCCGTACATACATACAGGATGATTTTTAGTCGTCAACATTCCCGAAAACTACGGAATCTCCTCATCATCATGATCATTTTTGTCCATGGAAGCAGACCTGGGAAGTGTCTGGTTCCCAAGATATTAGGGTCTAAAGTTGAGTAAATAGACTGCGTTTTTCTGAATGTACATTGACGCGCGTATCAAGATTTTTTAAAGAGAAATAATTAATATCTATCTATGAAAAAACAAGCATGAAAACTGGAAACTATAAATTTTGCCCAATCAAGAAGTTAAAATAAAAAAAAAAACTAAAAAATACATCTTTTCCCAGCATTTTTTTGGCATAAACTTACTTTATTTGATGTATAGAGTACGTACCCTTCGTTAAGGGTGGCAACGAAAAAACATCCTGTATCTATATTACTTATTGATGTATCACCCATACCATATAAGCCAGTCTATTGTAAACTACAATAATACTCGTAAATTGACGACTAGTGAAAAGAAACCTGCACGCGTATGATGAATTTGGTGAGAGTGAGATGTCTCACTTTTAAACGTCAAATCCACAGAGCTAAGTAATAACTAGACAAGGCAAGTGTTTCTACTTGGTGTGTAAAAAGGGATTGCAAACCACTTCTATCAGCCCTAATTCACCCAGTCTGGCTTGAGAACGAGGTGTCTATTCCAATTTTTAAGTCTATTTTTACATGCAAAGTACATACACTTAGTTTATCTAGTTATTAATAGCTCTGTGAATTTGACGTTTAAAAGTGAGACATCTCGCTCTCACCAAATTCATCATACGCGTGCTGATGTTTTACTTTGTCCCACTATCATACCAGAACTAGTAACAGTGGTGACCCCGTAACAATGGACCCGCAACCTTCTCTACAATGGAAACGCACCCTTTTGTAGACCAGAGATTTAGGTACTTTTCGGAATATGCACGTTATTGAATAGGGACATTTCCCATAATTGACACAATTGTTTATATTTGGTACATTCAATAAATCATTTATACATTATGATAGATTTATGTACATTTAATTATATCATGAGATTAATAGGTATCAGTTTTTGATCGTCATATCACTATCACAGGGTCCGAAATGCCGATTGGCTCTCAGCGGTTCTGACTTTGTCCTTAATTAATTCGGTAGGTATATGTATCTAATTTTTATTGATTATTAGAAAGCTCTGACTACCCCACTTGGGAACACATCTAAGTAAATATACGTAAAGTTTGTTTGTTGTTTAAGCGTGATTTGTAATAACACCCATTTTAATCAATAAATAAATATTTATTATTTAATAAATATTTTAATCAATACCTATAAATTGGAGTGTACTTTCGGCACCAGCATTATCACTTATTCCCCGTTTATATCTACTCTAAAGATGCAGCGCCATTTGCAGCTCAGCGCTTTATCTGCTGCCATTACAATTCAGCGCTAACTGCATTAAGGGGCTCCTTGAATCTCCTAAGGTAAAGCGAAGTGCACTTGGTGAGGCGTGAGTGCTTTTCGATATAATTCTAGACTAACTACCTAGATAAAGGAGTGTTCTGGATGTTTGTTACCTTATGTTATACAGGGTGTGAGTGACAGCCAGGCAAATACTGAAATGCTGAACAAGTTCTATTATTGTGTTGAGTTATAACACAGTATATATATTATAAAAATTATTAATACAGAAATTAAAAATTCTTCACCCGAGTGGAACTCGAACCCACGGCCTCTCGCTCTAATTAACTGAGCTATCGGGTCAATTAACTCGGATGACGAACTTTACCATCACTTTTTACATTACATTTTGGCAACGTTATTTTTTCAACCCGATAGCTATACACATATATAATACAGTGTTATTATTACTCATAGGAAATGCATTTTTAATTTGATTATCCGTAACGCGCGCTTTCCGCGCCAATTGCATCGGTCGATCCTGTGATACATTTCTGTTTTTTGGATCACTTGTGAATCTGCATTAGGGTTGATCAGTTATTTGAACTTTTTTCAAACCATCTATTGGTTGAAATTTAGTTTTCAAGGCATTATCTAAGGCCTAATTAAGTCATCATATCAATATTTGCCTGGCTGTCGCTCACACACTGTATTACATATGTATGTATGTATTTCCCATGTGCAGTTTTTTTATATGCATGGGAATAGATACCTGTTACCTGTCCTCCTGTATACGAGGTGCAACCAGTCAGATAGAAAGTAGTCCACTACAGAGTAGGTATGTTAGTCTATTTTCTACAATCCATATTATCTACTTGTTTTCACAAAAGAATTTAAACATATTTTAAGCTAAATATTGCCACAATTTGTTATGTGTTAGTTTTAAACAGCATCTAACTTGAGACACGGTTTTATAATAATAACGTAAGTATTTAATATTGTTTCTTAGATACTTTTTATAGTCGAATACGCGAACATTGTAATCTAAGATTCATAAAGTGATATTTAATCCCACAACGTTCATTTCACACTGTAAATCGTTTTTATATTGAAAAATATCAAAAAAAGTTAGCTTCAGTTAAACCATGGCAGAAATTAAAATATTTTACGAGCTCAGTCTTCATTACTGCCGACATAAAACTTTACTAAGTAAGAAAAACCGGAACCCACGTAATACTAGGATTAAGTTAAGATAAGCAGATTAACCGTTAAAGCCCGTTTATACAGTTTTGGATTAACTTCATACTAGTTTCAAGAGATTTGATTAACGAATCGATTGCTTATTTTGGACGTAAGCCGCTATTTTTTTTTACTTTATATTATTTAGTATTTAAGTAGTACCTTATATTGTACCTACAATATTTTATATATAACTATGCAATATTGTACAATATAATGGGGTGTCAGGGGTATCAATCAAAATAATCCAATATCAATAGTCCACTTTGTATATTCTTTACAATTATCCAACAGTAGCGTTCAATTCGGTACACAATCACTCCTTGCTACCACTAGCGACAACAACCGTTATCCTACCCACGCCGACTATTTTATATTAAAAATCCCCACTGTATGGCAAGTGACGTTTTCCCAAACTAGTCAATAGACTAACTTAATATTAATTATTACAATAATGACAATAGTCGGTGTGTTTACAAAAATAAATGATAATTATGAATTGACCTAACAAATATTATGTAAATTTAGCACAGTAATATTGTTCTGTTATGCTATCATGTTCCACTGCATTAGTAAACTCATAGACAAGCCTCACATTCATTATCCGCCTACGCTTATGCCATTAATTATATTCTTGGATCCATAGTACGATTATTTTTATTTTTAATTAATATATTTTTAACTAGTAATCTTCTGAATTTGATAATCTATGATCGTAATCGCAAGCAACAACAGAGGGGCGAAGAAGAAAGCACAGCCAAACTTCCAAATAGAAACGCCATAAACTAACAATAGTTTCCACTATTGTTAAATATTTTTCTACCATCAAAGTTATTAAAATTACTATTGGACAAATCTACTGTATAAGTTATTTTTGTGGCTCAATAATTTTAGCACAAAATTAAATAAAATCTCCCCGATATTCTCTTTTGGCAAGGCCTCGTATCTCTATACATACACAGTCCCAAATAACCCCCAACGCTAATGTCTGGGGACAAATAAGGTTGTTCATTTCAGCCCGAAATAATGAGGGGCATCAAATAAAACTTCAAACGGGCCCACACAGGTGGGGTTTCTGATAGGCACGTGTTAACATTTTGTATTTCACATGCGAAAAACCCTTATTTTCGGCGTGAACTTCACACCGCATTTTTGGTCGGTTTTAATGGTTAATGTGGAAAACGCATATTTCGGAGAGTTTCGTAGATTGTATGACGAAAGGTACTTGTTACGCTAGATTAAGGTTTTGTCAGTAGCTTATTTATCATGATCTCAACAGCCAAATACATATTCAGCTTTGCTGGAGATTGTTGGCAAAAAAAGTTCATTAAACTACGCTAGGTTGCTGGATGCGTTTGCGCACCAAACTAATTCATTGACATCATGTACCAATGAATATGTTTGGCGGATATCACACGTATTCGTAGCATAGCATAATCTGGTGGAAAAAGCCTTACCCTCGGATAAAATGCTTTTATAAAATTATTAATAAAGAAATGGAAAAAATTCTTCACCCGAGTGGGAATCGAACCCACGACCATTGCATACCGTGCCAGCCGCTCTAACCACTGAGCTACCGGGTCAATTACTCGGAAGACGAATTTAACCATCTCTTTTCTAAATTACATTTCTTTCAAATAATTGTGTAACACATTGGCACATCGCAGGGTCTTCCATATTTTGATACATATAATATAGATTCCTTTAATAGCAATGAAGGTGGGTTTATTTAGCTATTTTTACTGACTGTGCCCAGTGAACCCAAAAACTAGAACATTTTATACCAGCACCTATTTATCTTGGTTAAAATAAACTAAAATTTACAGCAATTTGTATACGAAGGTTCCTCGTGCGTTAAATTGATAATTTATTCCAAAATCAGAGCAAATACAATCCTAGATGTTTTCAGATTTTTTGGCAAAAATATAAATAAGTGTAGGTATGTACTCTAAATATAGACGACTAATATATTTGTATCCGCCTTCATATACGAGTAGATACTATTTTGGACCATTGATTACAGCTTTATATATAACCTACTAATACATATACACCTGTAACTATGGCAAAATGGGTTAACCAGAATTTAAGCCGCATTTTGTATTTCAGCAGATAAAGCAAGAGTAAAAGATCGGTGACAAGTTGCAAACTCAGCGCCTAAGAGAACGCCCCTTTATTCAACTCTTACGAGATGCGCTGAGGTATTGTACTAAGGGCCCACATTAGCACAAGAGAATATGAATGTAAATGAGAGACCTTCGACAGGGGAGAATTACTATACTGATACGAAATTAAGTCTCTTGCAAAATTAAGTCACAAACGAATACCAAAGAAACAGAAGGCTGTAATCACTTAGTCTAAACGAAATATTCTATTATCAATGTTCCGATGCTTTCAAAACAAGTGATCTATCAACTAGCAAACTAGTCTGCAATTTAGTAATGTTTCTCTCAAGCAATAAATCAACGGGGCGTTTTATCTAAATAGGCGAGTTTTTACAGTAATACAGCGCTATCGGCCCCAGGAGATCGAGACGAAGACTCTCGTTTATTACACGCCTCAATAAAGAAATTCTTTTTAAATAATAGTGAAAGAATAGAATATTGAAAGAAAAGCAAAGAACGCTGCAAGTTCTTGGTTCTAGCTATGCCCTTCACTAGATATTATAAAACAAAGTCGCTTTCCTCTAGCTGTCTCCTTATGTATGCTTAGACCTTTAAAACAACTGAACTGATTTTGATACAGTTTTTTTTGTAGATAGATAAATATTAGGGACCTGTCTCAACTACGCACGAGTGCAATGCAGGGACAGAATTCATGGGCCTTCGCTTTGTAGTAAGTATAAAGCTCGAAGGTGTGAGTATACATGCATTGCATAAGTAACAAATTTGATGATTAAGTTAAAGGAGTAATTCACTTATGTACCGTAACCTTAATAGAAACGTATCAGGTACCTACGTTGCTTTTAATACACATGATGTGCCAGCTAAAGCGTAATCATTTCGACGAAAAGTAAAGTGATACCTGCGAGATTACCACAATCCTTTATATTATTTTGACCAATTTAGAATCCACATTAACGTTCTTTGAGTTACTAAATAGCTTGAAAAGCTGTTTATCATTAAGAACACATAGCTTTAAGGCTATGATAACAACATTAGTATAATTTTATGTTCATTAATAATTCAGGGATATTCTATCAGACTCGCCAGATTGGAAACTTATTTTTTTTTATATCAAGGTTTTGTTTCATCGCAGTTTGTCTGAGCTACATAGATAGTTAAGTTGGAGAAAGTCAAGCGTATGCAGCTGATGTATTCTAGAGAAGCCTTAGATATAAGGACACATCCCTTAGTAGTACATTAAAAATGAAATCAGTTAAATAATAAAAGTCACTGCTTTTCTATTTTTATTTGTCGCGAGGAATAGCTAGTAAGCCATAAATAAACTTTACAAAAATGGCTGTAAAACTACGAGCTCAGCCTCCAGTTACTTCAAAACTATCAAAAATGCCAACGCCAAAGTCGGTCAACTGACAAAATGGCGCTCGCTGGATAGTTAGTCAGATAACTATGACACACGGGACTGTATCTGTACCATCACGCTGCGTTTTCGCCTGAGATTCTATAGGGGTGATATTATATGTTCTTCTTCTTCTACTTCTTCTATGTTGCTCTGGGAGTGAAAAAAAAGTGTAATACTACAGCTGCTTCTCTTTCCGGGCATACTGTACAAGGCAGTAGAGAGAGAAGAGGGTTTAAGGGATAAAGGCGTGATAGTATGTATGTATGTATATATGATATTATGTGTGAGTACCAATTTGTTATTCTGATATATATCTTGTTATACTATATGACAATGTCTCTATATCTATATCTGGATGGATTTTGACGAGACTTTCAGTGGCAGATGGCTAATGCAATTAGGAGTAACTTCATCATCAGCCTATTGCAGTCCACTGCTGGACGTAGGCCTCCCCCAGGGTACGCCACAAGACTACCATGGGGGGTATTTGCCCACAGTCACCACGCTGGTCAGGCGGGTTGGTGACCGCAGTTTGTATTTTGGACTATGTTGTCAACACGGCAGGCGCTGCTGCCCACCTCCCGGAAATCCTTAATCGCCTCGTACGATACCCACGGGCAGACATGTGGTGGTACGAATTCTACTCTGCCGGCACCATGCGGCGTAAGGAGTAACTTAAATAACGGAAATTCACGCAGACGAAGTTTCGGACGGCTGCTAGTGTACCTTAGCAATATTGGGTGTGAGTGATAGCCACATAAATATTGAAATTCTGAACAAGTAATGAACAAGTATTTTGAGTAAGACGCCAGTGATTTTACTGTGTAATTGTATCGGGCGCTCATGTGGCACGATTATATGGGCTCATGGTGACACATTCCTGTTTTTTAGATCACTTGTCTCTTGATAAGTGTTGATCAGTTATTTGAGTGCAACTTATAATGAGACCTTTTATATGTATTTAAAACCAATTAATAATTTCTGGGGCGTTTTCACACCAAACACAGATTCTTGAGTCGCTGACTTCAACAGGAAAACGGAGCAATTAAAAACTGCGAATACATGTCAAAACGCATACTGCATGGAGAATTGCAAAAGGAAGATTTTAAATACACGAATATATTTTATTGCAAACATGTAAAATATTTATTTATTGCGTTTGTGCGAATAAAAAAGTTAAAAGTTACTTTAATTTACATCTGCATACTGTACAAGTCAGTAGAGGGACAAGATGGTCTTGGTGTTTTGTAGGTGATGGGCTGAAGGCTGACACTATTTAAAAACGAGCGTGCTGTTTACAGATGTAAACACAGATGTAGAACAAATGCAGGATCATAAAGGAGGAACTTTGTCGCCCGAGTTCCTTAGTACACTCTTACGACATGCACGGAAAGAAATGCAGCCGAGTTATTTCTATTAAAGCTTCAACTCGGGAACTATACTTAAAGTTTCTTGGTCTCTTATCGATTAAAAGATCTACTATTCTTATTATACAACTAAACAGCGCTATAAGGAAGTCATTGGTCGCTAATCCGGGCCGGTTCGACAACGGCGGGCTTTAGGGGATCAGCTCCAAATGAAGTACATAATTAACAATCCCCACTTCACTTCGCTTCTATTACACTCCGCTATGGCTCGTGTCTCTATAGGTATTGTTTAAAGGATTTTACGTTCGGTTAGGTTAACTGTTAACCTTAGATTAAAGATTGGTTTTCGTTCCGCGAGCGAAGCGGAGCGAATCATTACTCTAAGCTACTAACCTAACCTAACGCAAAATCCTTTAAAACTTATAGAACATAAAAAAATGTTATTGAAGTGAAGAACTAAGTCTGTGATGGAAAACGATATGGGGCCACGATGGCATAGACAGACCCATCCTAGATATAAAGGATCAATCAACGTTGTAGCTTTCATTTTACCAAATCAGAATACGGGGGTATACATGTGATACTTCTTGTTTTATTTCCGTGATCCAAGACATGCCGGAATCGGATCTCTAGTAGTCGATGAGTATAACAAAATAAAATTTGCAAACTGGCTCTTTTTATTTGCAAGTTTACTCTAGTCTAGGTTATGTAAAACAGTTTTAAATTCACTCTGGAGTACGTAAGTGGAGCATGTATCACAGCTCGTCCGTCGAAATGCAAATCCTCTGCAAACCTCGAACCAGCACAATCTTCCATCTTTCTTAGTTTTAATCCTATTTGGAATTCACAAAAGTTTCTCTACTTGCGCGAGTGAGGCATAGAGTAGTCAATTCGACTAAAGCTGATGTTTTTCTTCTCAAAAAGGTTAGTGGTTATTGAAAACTTGCAGAAACTCTAACTATAACGCTGTTGTATGCTCAGTTCATGCAATATCCTATGGCAATTTTATGGGGCTATTTAATCAAATATTAATCCAAATTTGCATTATCTAATTATTATGTCTGCAATATCTAATCATTACGAGTACAATGTCTGGTAAACTTAAAAAATACTAAATTCCTGGAATATACCTACTATAAGCTTTGTGTATTGTTGACAAGATTAATCTTTGTTTTAGTTTTAACTAGCGACCTCTAGCTCCACGTTGTCGTGAGTTATTTCCTCTTTCAAACTTTCGTCCCCTTTTGTATACGTTGTAGAGCACTTTGTTTTAGAACTGCTTGATAAAACGTTAATATTATGTAGTAATACAGATATGAGATAGGTATAGAATTTTAATGACATTTTATGCTTATCAGAATAAATTATCAAAATCATACCTATTTGTAAAATTACAATTTGATTAAGTGTCCAAATAAGGTAGTAATAAGCCTTCAAAGTAAAGTGAGCAAGTCCATTTTTAAAATATGAAATTGAAAATTACATCACATGACCACCTGCATCATTTCCACTAACTTTTGTTAGTGACCATATTTATAATCGCAAAATTTAATATAGCTGTCGAACAAAAGGTCTTTTACGCGCATACAAGATACTGAAAACGTGACGTCATAATGGTAGGTAGCCGTTTGTATAGATCGTTTTTTGGCAACTCTAAAATTGTGATTATGAAATTGTTATATCCCCGAAAGTTTTCACGCTAGCGAATTTTTCTTTCGCAAATGTTTCCTTTATTGGTGTTTTGTAGGCGATGGGCCGACCACCTGTCACTACTAACCGAACTTGTACATCTCAACTATACCCTCAAAATTGATCAGAAGTGACACCATGTGGTTCTATCGGCCCGTGGTGCTCTGCCTACCCCGTAAGGGATAAAGGCGTGATTATATGTATGTATGTATGTATTAAAAACTACTATAACTCCCAAGCCTATACACAACGCCCCAATTTTTTTCTGGGTCTCTTACCGCCGGGCCCCTTTAGGCCTGCAGTGCCCATAAGTGGGCGTTATCGCCCACTTTGGGAAAGGCTGCTCTCGAGCGTGCTAAAGGAATATACATCATACAAACTTATATACTATATGTCGGCGCAAGCCTCCAATTTAATTCAAATCATACCCTTTCACTTATTAGAAGCCCAAGTGTAAACAGGTCGGAACTAAGACGATGTCGTCACTCTGTAAAAAAATGCTGGGAAACGATGTAAATTTTTTGGATTTTTTTTTTATTACTTATTTCTATGATATTAATTATTTGTCATGAAAAAATCTTGCTTCGCGCGTCTATGTGCATTTATGCAGAAAAACGCAGTCTATTTACTCAACTTTGGACCCTAATATCTTGGGAACCACACTTCCCAGGTATGCTTCCATGGAGAAAAATGATCGTGATGATGAGGAGATTCCGTAGTTTTCAGGAACGTTGACGACCAAAAATCACCCTGTATAATTTATACGTATAACTATATGTATAGCGTAAAAATGTATGAAGTATGCTTGAGTTACATCCAATCCTTTCCAAAAGTATTTTGCGACTACAAAAAATATCTCCAGTGTTGTAATAAAGCGATTGGAGCCCTCTCACTTCGGCTCAATGTATATTCGAACAATTCGAAGCTATTCAGAACATGAAGAAAAGATGAGGAGGTGGCCTACTAACAAAAAGAAAGTATAGTGAACATTAGATTGCCGTAAGTAAGGAGGCAAATGTTAGCCAGTGTTTGGTCCATACTGGGGCTTCTGATCCTCTTTGTTTTATTCGTAGAAGGCGTAGAGTCCGTTTCATAGATTAGCTCCTATTATAAGGCTACATTACTTGTGTTACAGTATATAAAAAAAGTTGTTCCAAGTTATGCCTAATTGCGTAACCAATTTGTTATTGTATGCAGTAAGATAATGTAGTCTACACACACACTAGCGCCATCATTTTAAGGAACTATTGGGTGAAACGCACTCTACCTTGCCTAATCTTCGGGAAGATGTCTGGCAAAACCAAATTAGTAGTCCAATTAGTAGTCGCAGGTCTATATTGCATCTCCACCCTGTTTTTCCTTGAGGGTTTTGCAGAAAACAGGCACAATTCGTTCGTACGAACGCGCTCGGTTCTGTTTATGACGTCATTGTCTTACCCGACCCATTCCGAGGTAGAATAAATAAGTAGTTTACTCTCAACGTGCCGATTTGAGTACATACCGAAGACATAAAATACTCAATAATTAGTAGGAATACAGACAGTTACCATAGATTTAGGCCATTTTTTAAATCAAGGATTAAGTTGATGCCGGCGTATACGAGTAGGTACGTAAGCAAAAATGTAGCTAGATTTGAAATTAACCAGGCACAAAAATGGCATGTATAGGTAGTTATCTATGTATTTCATACTGTTTTCAAGGTATTTTCATAGTGCAGTTATGATAAACTATTAAGTTTCTTTGACTATGATTTTATAGTCTTAGAATTATTAGGCCTCTGGATTGAGATATTTTCTTTTTGTTTTATCTATGCTACGTTTTATTTAACTTTTCTTTAGATATTGCTTAAATCTGGGATCATGAAGCGAAATACTAATGCACGGAATGCAGAGGTCGTGGGTTCGATTCCCACTCGGGTGAGGATTTTTTTCCATTTCTTTATTAATAATTTTACGAAATACTAATCCCATACTCGTAAATATAATAATCCATATATATAATAAAAATATTGCTGTCTGTGCATAGAAGATATATGAGAAAAAATATTATAGGAGACCTTTATCAACGCAATAGTACTCAAAATAATAATTTTTGATTTTTTTGTCTGTTTGTCTGTGCGTTGGTGCACGCTAATCTCAGAAACGGCTAAACCGACTTCGATGCAGTTTTCAGGAATATATTGTGACAGGTCCCACTTAACATTTAGGCTACTTTTTATCCCGGGAAAATGTTTATATCTCGGATAATTTCAACACCGCATATTTTGTTTTTTTTTTTTTGTAGTCCACGCGGACGGAGTCATCAACTAGTTTATTCATATACGCAGATCCTACTAATATAAGTGGTAGATTCATCATTCATTTACAACCCTGAGAAGTCCACTGTTGGACATAGGCCTCCCCCAACAACCTCCACTCCGATCGGTCGGAAGCAGCCTGCATCCAACCGACGCCCGCGACCTTGGCCAGGTCGTCCGTCCACCTCGCGGTAGTGGTAGATTATGAAAAGAAATTCGGTATTATAGTTATTTGGTTGATGCACGATGTACTCTAACAGGTAAGTCAAATTATCGAACAGATTGTAATGAAATTTTACCGTCAGCCTAACATCAGAAGTGTAGCTGCTGAAAAACGAGTTGCTAAGTTCACCGACATACATCAGAATACGTGTATATGAGTACCTTACCTAATTGTACTCGTACTGCTATATTAGTAAGTAATTAGGTTATTTTAATCAAATAATATTATTTTGTGTTGTTTTATATACCCAATGCTTTGTTGCATTTTTGTAGATACGTACAGATATTTAGCTGTATGTATCTATACTGTTGCTAAATATGGGAATTCTAATACTAGGACGTTGGTGACCTCTAGCTATCTATAATACCTAACAAACCAACAAATGGTCGGTAGATCCATTCGACAGAGCAATCGAAGCGTGCCCATTGAAAGTACATTTACAGCTGTTCACGTTCGCAGAGATGTTTGTATTTACAGACGGACTTCGCAATGCGATGGCGGTAGGAAATAATAACTTTTACCCTACCATATAAAGCTGTAACAAACCGTATGTATTCGTTACTGAGTAACGGGTACTGCATCAAGTACCGAATAACCAAACGTTACCCAAGAATTCGTCTCGTTACTCGCATGTTTCGGATCGCAAGTGGTGTATTGATACGTTTGTTTTTGATCGTATGTTCTACCAATGCGCGTGATGCGGTTCATTTAAATCGCTTATTTCAAAGTACGGTGATTAGGTTTGTTTAAAGTACTTATATTTTTTTTTCGAAATCGTCAAAGTTTTTTACTGTTTTGTACTATTCTTTGTAAATAAAAGTTTGTGTTTTTTACTGTTTTGTTACTATACTACATACTACTATTTTTGGTTCTTCCGAAAACTGATCTCCTCAATATAATTTTTTTAAGTTAGGAAGTGTCTGCAAAATATTGGTATATTACTGCGTTTTTCTGCATAAATGTAGACGCGCGACAGATTTTTTCGAAAAATAATTAATACGTCTATAAAAAAAAACATAAACACGACACTATAAATTCGACAAGAAATTTAAAAAAAAAATTCCCAGCATTTTTTTTGGCATAAACTTACTTTATTTAATGTATATACTACCCTTCGTTAAATGGCCACAAAAAAACACTATAGTTACTATACCATATGCGGTATCAGAAGTAACGAGTTCGGTAACGATACGATAGTAACGAGTACTCATGGTCAAAGTAACGAATACATACGGGTATGCTTTTATTCGTTACTTTTACACCTCTACTACCATACCAAGTTTGGAAAAGTAGTGTAAGTGCCAAGTGTTTACTTCTTAGCTGCTCACTTTCTTGGTACCAGTTGTGCAAACTTGATAAAGTTGGAAGAACTTAAAAGGATAATCCGCGTTTGATTCATGGAAAATGATTCAAGTATTATTCATCCCAAATAACATTATATATGTGAAATAAGTACTGGTTTAATTTGTTTGTTTCTCTCTTCACTAAACCAGTCTTGAAATTTTGTATACGTATAGTAGGGAGAACGAAAAAGAACGACATTTAGGCAAAATTTTTACTACATTTAGTAACGTAAATACTCCGAAATCGTATCAAAGTAGATTAGAGACAGAAACAGAATGTAATCCGGAGAAACTAAATTGCGACTTAGCTTCACTTGTGTTTCACCTGCAACAAGTTTGGATTGAATCCTAAAATAAAAATGTGATGAAATAAATAAAATGAAAGGATTACAATTTAAAAACTGTCTACATAGTAGGATTCCGTGGGATAAACCTAAATTGCACTTCACTATTCAAACAAATGAAACATCCATGTAAATATAACAATGTTTTCAATCAGAAACACACTCGTTGATGCGGTTGGTATCGGACGCAAACGCGATGGTGGCGCACCACTGTTGTAGACTAAGAGCAAATTGATTTACTTTTAATTAAATTTAATTAATAAGATAGGTATATATAGGTAGCAATAGTAATAGGTACCTAACAGATAAACCTGTTGAAGAGGGCTTAGTGCGAGTTTTGACTTCGAACTCGATCGCGTAAACGTAAACAGATCAACCAATTACGTAGCGCCGTTGTTCTCACTTTTGTGACATCACGTTATCACGGCGTAATGTGATTGTGTCACAGACACAACCATATTTATTTTATTTAATAGCGCCATCTGGCGTTAAATATATTATATTATAAGAACCTTCACTAGCGCCATCTAGTCTTAACTTAGGTTAACTGTATCACTCTAGCACCCATAATGTATCGACCATACGAACGGATACTGGCCCCGGAGGCTAGATGGCGCTGATAAAAATAGACATATATTGAATACAGAAACGCAAGAACAAGACGCTCTGAGTGATTTTATTTGCTTCACCACCTTTCCCAACTCCTGGCTGCATCAGGAACAGATTGGTTAGCCGCTTTACGTTAACACGAACGTGTTCGAAGTGAAAACTCACACTACGCCCTCAGTATAAATCAGGGATTCCCGAACTTTTATTCCTCATAGACCCCTTTCAAAAGTTATCTGGTTCTGGTGGACCCCCTGGACCCCCTACAGGCCCACATCACATACAAATTAAATGTGAACCCTCATTTTTTCACGCCAACGTAGACCCCCATCGAGTCTCCTGTGAGGACCCCTGGGGGTCCACCTGGACCACTTTGGGAACCACTGGTATAAATAAAGATTACTATTCATTAGTATCGTAATGAGCATTGTATCGTAAATAGTTAGGTATATATAGGTAGCAATAGTAATAGGTACCTAACAGATAAACCTGTTGAGAACAAAGTAGCAGTTTTTCATAACTACTAATATCACTTTAAAAAATATGTTTGTTTCATCTAAAAACTGCACAACGATTTTTGATGAAACTTGGCAGTATAGGTATACCTTCAAGGTTACACATAATACCAATTATTGGATTTCCTTTACATACAAATCAGCCATCCTGCGGCTATCTCTTAGCCTATTGTGCAGTCATACAATATCGTATTCACGACCGTGCGCTTAACGTGCAGTCGCATGGAACATTGTTTGATGGCTACCGATTTATGGTAATGTTATCAGGAGGTAAATTTATGTTTTGTTTTTAAATGTAGCGGGTAAGAAAAAACCCATGACAAAGAAACGATTAACTTACACTTAGCCTAAAAAGAGTAAATACATAAATAAATCAAGTTCTGGCTGCCCCATTTCGAGAACACAGCCGTGTATAAATTAAATATATAAATAATATTGCACAAATAAATCAATTCTCCCGAGTTTACTATCTAGAATTCTGAGTACTTAAGTTCAATATTTGGTTACAAACAACGTATACCCCAACGCAAACCCCTATATATATGCGTAATTTTGATATATTTTCCGATAAATATGTTGATAAAAGCTCGCTTTGTGAAATCAGAGCCACATTATCGTATCAGCTGCTCACGCGTACGAAGTGTGAAGTAAGGATATAAAGGAGATGCGCAGAGTATATACCAATAACTTTCACATTTGCCTCCGACCACACAGTCAGTTCTTATGCCCAGGTTGTCAGCTGTTCAACAGGACGTGTGCTACTAAAGAGTATTCGCAAAGTTAGTGTGGTGGTGGGCAGGGCACAAAATCACCGAGACTATAGTGACCATGTAGCGGTATGGGAAGGCCAACTGCGAGATGGAAGGTCGATATCAGGGTCGCGGGTATCTGCTGGATGCAGGCCGCTTCCAACCGGTAGCAGTGAATGTCTTTAGGGGCGGCCTATGTATGTAGGTATGTATGTCACTTTATATCAACAGTGTTCTTCTCATGACTGTAATGATGATGATTTGATAATAGGGCTACTACGAATGAACCGCTATAAATAGCCCGAGCAACGGTGATATTACTTTTTACATGAACAAACCTTATTAGACTGTATCTTTGTATTTCCTCCATGCTTATCGCGTTGTAGCTTGTATCGCGCTCAAAGGAAAGCGTAAAGCGTTTCAAATGAGCCGGAAAACGCGATTGTGACGCGATTGCATGTTTCATGATATTTTTCTTTAACCTTTTATATTTTATTGTCCACTATCTGATAATCTGGTACAATTTAAATAAGCTAAGGACTAAATGAAAATGTTAAGCATTGGTTCAATGAATTTTTTTTTTTCTTCGTGTGTGTGGACTACAAAATGTAGTCTTGGGGTTAATTATATCTAAGTACCAAAATTGCAAGACTATTGGTTGAGTAAATAAATCGTGATGAAGATATAAACAAATAAAATTACGTTCGAATTTATATTAGGGGAAATCAGCACAACTCCTATACAAATCTATACTAATATTATAAAGAGGTAAACTTTGATTCTTTATTTGTTTTTTTTTTTTTTGCAGCGAATAGGCTCCGAAAGTACTGGACCGATTTCAAAAATTCTTTCACCGTTAGAATCATTATTGGATCCGGACAAACATAGGCTATAGAGTTTCGCATAATTTCCTCTGGTCTGGAATAAATATGAATATGAATTAAATACAAAAAAAAATTACCATTTGACGCATGGAGGTATAAGTTTGACATACACCATAGAATAACAAGTCCCCAGAAGGAATCATCAATGACAGATGTATTCCGGGTAGTAAAGCAAAAACGAGTCAAAAATCCCGCATCTTCGCTCATCTTACCCGCCGATTGTTGCCAAATCGATAAATATTATCAGTTTTTAGATACAGTAAATAGGTTGTAAAAAATTGACATGCTAAAAAGTTGCTTCAAAAGTGTGCGTGATCACGGGTTCTGGGAATTTATTATTCTGTGACGTACAGATGACACAACATGATTTTTTTTTTATCCCGCAGGAAAGGCAAGGGGATTAGTAGCCTATACAGCCTAACCATTGTTTAGTAAAATGTATTCTGAATTTATGATGAATGACAATGATGATGAGTGGAAACGTCGGAAAAATCCTCAAGAACGAGTTTAAAATTAGTAAGAATCAAAAATAATTGCAGAAACAACTTACATGAGCCCATGAAGAGATCGTATTCCGACTAAAGTTTTACTCAGCTTACCTGCATATAAAACCATGCACACGCACTAGATTCACATAACAAGTAAACAAAATATTACTTATCTACCAAAAAACATCACTTTACGGACACATGCCAGCCATTTACATATAAATTTTGATTTTCACAAGAATATTACACCCGCTCCCTTCCAGCTTTTCCCGCCGAATCCTGACACAACATGACAGATAAAAAAATATATTTTTTGTTTCGTTTATCCCGAAGAAAGAGCATGAGGAATACAGCATCCATACAGCCATTGTTTTAGTACTCATGATTTCTGAATTTATGATGGATGATAACGTTGCTAAATGGCAACGCCGGGAAAATCCTCAAAAACGAGTGTAAAATTAGTGAAAATCAAAAAGAATTGCGAAAACAACATACCTACATGACCCCACGAAGAAACGGACACATACAAATAAATTTTAAATTTCACAAGTAAATTACACCCACTCCCTTGTGGTGATTATGTTCGTTAGGGGGTGTAATAGAGTACGGACGGATTTCGCAAAATTCCCATGGGAACGGGGCAGACAGGAATTCCAAATTTTTACTGAAATTTCCACTGTACCGGAACAAAAGCTTATTCAATAAGTATAAAAATAAACCTTTTGACGTACACAGATGAAATTTGGTGTGTATGTTTGTTAGGGAGTGTAAAATACCATTAAGAACGGGTTTCCCGAAATTCCCATGGGAATGGCACAAACAGGAATTTCAAGTTTTTACGAAAATCACATGACATATAGAGATGAAGTATGACAGATATATACAGTAGGGAGTGTAAGAAAGAACTGATAACACATTCCCGAAATTCCCACCGGAACGGAACAAACTGGAATACAACATTTTTAAGAAAACCTATAAAGTTGAAATCGAACTGCTAGGGAGAACAAAGAACGTATTTCCCGTAATTCCCATGGGAACTGGACAAATGGGAATTCCCAATTTTAACGAAAATTTGACACAATATAATGATAAAATTTGGTAGGGAGTGTGAAGAGGCACTGAGAACGTATTTCTCGAAATTTCCACCTGAACGGGACAAGCGGGAATTCCATTTTTTACGAAAACCTCTATAAATAAAAAGCAGAAATAGGGCATATATATTCGTTAGGGATTGCGAGGAAGCACTAAGAACGGATTTCCCGAAATTCCCACGGGAACAGGACAAACGGGAATTCCCTATTTTTACGCAAACCACTAATATGACAGGTATATTCGGTAGGGAGTGTAAGGAAGCACTGAGAACATATTTCCCGAAATTCCCACGGGAACGGGACAAACGGAAATTCCAAATTTTAGAGAATATGTACCGAAGCGAAGCGAGGGCGGGTCACTGGTTTATAGTAATTTTCAAAAGTCTGCGCCACTCATTCTTCAAATTCAATAATCTGAAAAAGCAGTCCTCGAAATCGAATATCCCGAAGTACTTCAGTATACTTGTAATACCCTCTTATAATGCACATATTCATGTCCAAGATGCTGCTTGAGGGACCCTTATCCGAAAATTAATGGTGTACCGTCACCCTTATATCATTCAGTCTCGTATCTATACAGGTAGATTTTTGGTCGTCAACGTTCCCGAAAACTACGGAATCTCCTCATCATCACGATCATTTTTCTCCATGGAAGCGTACCTGGGAAGTGTCTGGTTTCCAAAATATTAGGATCCAAAGTTGAGTAAATAGACTGCGTTTTTCTGCATAAATGCACATAGACGCGCGTAGCAAGATTTTTTCACGAGAAATAATTAATATCTGTCTATAATAAAACTAACATAAACACTAGACACTATAAATTTCGCCCGATCAAGTAATTAAAATAATTTTTTTCCCAGCATTTTTTTTGCATAAACTTACTTTATTTGATGTATAGAGAACGTACTCTTCGCTAGTATTATTATGTTGTCGAATTACAAGCCTGCATAATGTTATGCTAATATGTAGTCTGTGGTAAAACGATGAATCGGACGACCGTATTCTGTCTGCTACGGCATAGGTGCTGGGTTCAAAGCACAGTAGACCCAAACATTAATTGACTAGCCCCGCTTTTTCTAAACTTGGCTGCAGGATTTCATTAATGATCCTGCAGTTCTTAAAACTCATCTTTTATTTTACACGGAAAACTTGGTTCATCTCCAAGGAATTTGACATTTTCTCCTGATATGTACCTATTATATATTATGCAGATATTGTATAACTAAAATGCAATGCTAATTCTGTTATCATTGTTCATCAGATGACAAAAGATCTGAATTGAAATTACCCGAAGTTCCTTCATTAGATCTCTAGTTAACTCAATGCCTGGATTCCATTCTACTCGAGACTCGAGAGCTTTCGAGCTCAAACACAAACGAACACAGGTATAGTTTGTCCAAAAAGTCTTGAAAATATACTTCAAAACTAGTAAATAGAATACTGTCATATTGACGCAAAGACAGTGGCGCCATCAATGTATCACATCTTTTTAGACTTACGAGTACTCATTATTCAGATTCACAATACAAACATCTTGAATTATAACAATTGATCTTATTCAAATATGTATGAAAACATCGCCTTCTTGCCTCTCATCCCTACATTATAAAGAAGGTTTTCTCTCAAAGCCTCTGAATTTTTAATGAGCATACGTGTATGCGAGCCGAGGAAAATGCCGTGCTATTTATTGGATAATACGCAAGGTTTTAGAAAAGAGATGGTAAAATTCGTCATCCGAGTAATTGACCCGGTGGCTTAGTGGTTATAGCGGCTGGCACGGTTTGCAGTGGTCGTGGGTTCGATTCCCACTCGGGTAAAGAATTTTTTCCATTTTCTTTATTAATAATTAATTAATATAATTTTGACGGCCGATTGGTCTAGTAGGTAGTGACCCTGCCTGCGACGCCATAGGTCCTGGGTTCGAATCCCGGTAGGTGCAAACATTGATATGATGAATATCGATGTTTGTTTCCGAGTCATGGATGTTTCTATACTTATCTATGTATTTATATACCGTTGCTTAGTACCCACGACACAAGACCTTAGGGATCTTAGTGTGGGACTAGGTTAATGTGTTGTGTAGTGTGTGAATATTTATTTATTTATTTATAAAAATGTGTTTATAAAGAACTAATTTAAGGGTTGGGCGAAGGTTTTATTTATTCCTAATCGGGCGGGCAAGTCCATCCGCGTTGACTGCAGAAAACACAAAAAGTCGAAATTATCCATACGAGTAAAAAGTATTCTAATGTTTTTTCTCAGGCTCTGAGCTACTTGTGTACCAAATTCAATTTCAATCGGTTCAGTAGTTCTGACGTGAAAACCAGACAGATAGACAGAGAGTTACTTTGTTATTACACCTTGTATTAGTCGGATAATTACTATTACATTATAGATCATGTCTACGAGTCTTTGTATTTACTACGGTTGCTACGAGGTAGAGTTACAACTGCATGTCGTGTCTAGTAAGTTTCTTGATATATCTTATCTACATCTACCTATAATGGTAATTGCTACACAATAATAAAAATATAATCTAATGTATATACTACATCTAATGTATATGCACCTTCGGCACTTCTAACGCGAAAATTGTTGCTAAATCGATAAATATTATCACTTTTTAGAGTTTTAATATAGTGAATAGGTTTTAAAAATTGCCCATATGCCCAAAAATAGGCTGAATGTGACTCATAAAGGGGAGAAATAAAATTCAACTAGGTCAATTTGACCGACTAAAATTTGCTTCAAAAATGTGCGTGATCACGGGTTCTGGGACTTCTTATTCTATGATACTGCACACTAATAAAAAAAAATACAACAAAGACTGGCAGACGACCATAACTCGACAACGCCTAGTTACCGCGCGTGTGATACACCTACATTTGGTATGTATGTATGGTGATCTGAATCTCTGGTATGTTCATGGAGTCCTCGTTCTTACAGGAATGAAAAATAAAACACTTATGGGATTTCTAAAGTTAATACGGACATAGAGGAATAAGATGTCATAGAGTGCTAATGTCATACTAACTGTTTTGATGCACCATTAGACTTTTCGGTGCCTCACAATTCCAGTCCTTGACACTTAGACTGCATTACTATACGTTACAATATATTAGTAATGTAGTACATTATTATACATTACACTAGTAGAATCTAAGTGTCAAGGACTGGAATTGTGAGGCACCGAAAAGTCTAATGGTGCATCGAAACTGTTAGTATGACATTAGCACTCTATGTCTACATCTTATTCCTCTATGATACGGATGAAGTTAGAGCTATGCTTTAAGAGCCTTATCGGTACTGAAGTCTGAAAACCTACGTTTATACATTATTTGTGTGCACAGCGAAAAGAAAGAACGGAACGCCATGGAAAATATTGCAGATGGCATTGAGGTAATAAAATTAGATATATTGACATTTTCCCGTAAACAGGGTCTAAAATTCATTCCCCGCGGCGGCACTGCTCTGAATATCAAACTGAAAGTGACATTTCCAATTTCCCTCGCGCTCTCAAATTAACTGAATTTATTATACAATATTAGGTACCTCCGAATTTTCCGCATTGTTTGTCGCGAAGACGCTCGAATTATTTTCTGAAATATATTTTGATAGTGGGCCGTCAGTCTACAGCTCCTTTTAATGAAACCTGATCGCAGCGCCATCTACGGGGCCCAACTAAGCGTCTTTTTAACCTTTCTTGGACAGTTAGATAGACACGGAAAATTAAAATGAAATGATAATGAAGAAGATTGTTACTCTCTCACACAAAAACTAAACGGATTTTGATGAAACTTGGGAGTTATATAGCTTATGTCTGAGAATAGCCCATAGGCCATATTATTTAAAACTGACAAAGAAGTGGGCGTTCGTTAGTTTTTATAATAAGTTAAGATTGCAGTTTATTAGGATAATCAGTCATTGCAATGACTTGAGAGATTTTCTTTCAAACTAAAGTAAACTAAGTTTAGTAGGTAACTGTTTACCAAATTAAGTAAGAACGCAAAAACTTTTTTAACAATTTACTTTGATATTTTAAATAAAAATACATTAACCAGTACCGTATCTCGGCTCTATAAAATAAACAACAAGTCACCTACAAACTAGCAGGCGACCATATCGCCAGACAACAAAACAACAAATTGTACTGAAACACCGTGTCCCCAAATAACGAGGTAACAATTAAACACGCCGACCGCAAAGTTAGGGGTCCCATCAATCGGAGGCCCAGTCCCTTTAGTCGTTACTGCAAGTCTAAAGTAAGGACCGACAAGAATTGCAACCTACGACCTCTAATGTAGACAGGGCAGTATGAAGCAATCTGGTTAACATTTGCCTTCTAACATCATCTAGCATTATTCTGTGTTAGACCTTGGTTGCGATATTTTCGTATTGAAAAGCGTGTGAGTCCACCAAAGGCCTGCCTGGCCTATCATAGGCCTATCCCCCAAATGCAACTACTGTTCTGGACACTTCTCTACGAAGAATAATTGGGCCTGCTCGGTGCAAGATTTGGGACAGTTATTGGGCCACCTCTTCGCTATATTTCCTTAATGGTTGATGTCCTTGAGGTTCCACTGCTGTTCGCGGTAATTGCTGATAATACCTTTCTTATACTGGGTCAGTGACTATACGGATACGGTCCATTATTAACTTTGATCTTGAGGCTAGTCTCTATCCAGCTGGTTTCAATGCTGATAAAAATCTGCTGTAAACGGAACCGTTTTAAGTGTAGTATGAAACAATATATTCCATCTTAAACTATGGCTTCCTAGGATGGCAGTGCCGTAATATAGCGGCCTTGAAGGAACGTTTCATAGTTTTGCGTACACACGGCCGTTATACCGTACCGTTATCTTAGAAAAACGAAGTACCTAACTGGACATTATACCTATATATCATTATTATAAGGATTTAACGAGTTGTTATATGTTACGAGTAAGCAAAGAGCGATGTAAAAAGCTCACTATAAGCAAACCTACCAACAAAATTTTAGACTCGAAATCTTTTCTAAGCATGTAGTAGTTAAATATTGAATTGTATCAGGCGTCACTATTCGGAAGTTCAAATCTCTATTATTGAGGGATCGCCCACCACCGGGCCCTATACCCTCCGCTGACCCTCGGATCTGCCGACTCATGATCACGAACTAACATGGAAAACTAATCCTGATGATGCCACGGGTGTTGGCGAAACATATGTCGATTAAAATTTTAATTAGTTTTCGGATTAGCAGCTACGTATTTATGGTTGCTTGGATCTGGCTTCTCGCTGCGACTGTAGTGTCTTGTGTTCGTGATCATGAGTCGGCAGATCCGAGGGTCAGCGGAGGGTATAGGGCCCGGTGGTGGGCGATCCCTCAATAGAGATGTAGTAGTTAAGCGAGTAATTGTTAAGTTAAGCATGTAGTTATCTAAAAAGCATCGCCAACAAGAAGTGAGCATCAGAATACACAATCACACTTCCCCGATATGTAATCGCCACACCCTTTCATATTCAAATTTTTAAATCGAATCAACAACTCGATTACCCTGGCCTCATGGGGGAAGGCTTAGACGCAGGATTAGGGTCACCTGTCGTCCCCATATCGACTTTGAACCTTACCCTGTGTACCTACGATACGTTTTCGTAATCGAAGGAAAAGGTTTTTGGGAAATTGTTTGAATTTTTACTGCAAAAGTGTTGTTTTGTTCTATAATTGAAATGGTATTAGTTTTAACGAGAAATTTTGTGAATACAAAAATAAATGTAAAAGTTATACGTTTGTGTTGGGGTAAATTCAAACTTTCGCAATAGAATATATTATTTTTGATAGAATGTAGCAAGCGTAGACTAGCGGGAGATCCAGGTTAGGATTCAATACAGACAGATGTTACGATCATGCTAAGTTATGGGTAACTAAGGTATATAAATAAACATTCTTCAATAGATCAAGCGGTCACAATTTATAATAAAATAGTGGACGCCTGCGATTCCGTCCGCGTGGTTGCGGAAAAAATAAAACATCGAAATCATGCGAGATAAAAATATTTTCCCTGGATAAAAAGTAGGCTTTGTACTTTATCAGGATCTACGACTATCTGTGTACGAAATTTCATTTAGATCTCTTTTTGGCATGAAAGCGAGACACACAGACAGAGTTAATTTCGCATTTATAATATTAGAAGGATTGATATTTTTTCAGTGTAACATTATCTTTTATTCGCAGTTTACGGCGTGAAAGGTTTGTATTATAACCGGACAAAGCGCGGGTCGGTATTTTTACGAGGGTTCCGTCGACAAAAGGTGCAATTAACGTTTTATCGCCTCCCCTGGCGCTGCTCGTAAACCGACTGGTTATTTACTTTCCATTGATACGTGAGCTGGACACTAAAAATTATGTTAGTATATGTATTATGTAGAACTAGCAGTTATATGGAACCTCCCTTTGTTTAGAAAAAAAAAACAGAAAAAAAAACCTTTTTTGGCTGTTGGCAGATTCCTCTTTAATAATCCTATCGTTCTGGCTACAATTTTTAGGAGCACAGCCGTGTGCATGTATGTAAAAACATTAATTAATTAAGTCATTTTATTCAATTTGAGATTAAAATCGTATGCTGAGTATTTTATAAATACTGTATTTTCTTTTTGTTTCCGGAACCATAAAACATTCATTGCATACGAACTATTTAATTCAGCATAGCTTTTTATCGGAGATGAGGACATGCTTGTATACTATTAAATAAGAGCAAGCACACGTTTACCACAGCGGTAAAAAAATGTTATTGATCAGTGATAAATTGCTAGCTTATCGGCCGAGAGTAAAGGTACAATTTATCGAGTTTGTGGAAAACCTTGCAACCAATACAGTTACCCATGTAACCTTACATACATACATACATAATAATCACGCCTCTTTCCCGGAGGGGTAGGCAGAGATCACGGATCTCCATTTGCTACGATCCTGACACACCTCTTTCGCTTCATCTACTTTCATGATATTCTTCATGCACGCTCGTCGGTTTAGGGTACTCTTGACCTGACCTTTCTTTAGAATTTCACCAATTTGATCGGTGAAAGTCCGGCGAGGTCTTCCCCTTCCAACCCTTCCATCCACTCTTCCGTTGTACACTTTTTTTGTCAGTCTAGTTTCACTCATCCTCTGTAATGTAACCTTAGTGAGTCAATATCCTTACTTGTTAGAATATCGTCGTCGTTTATATTTCGCGGGTTTATGTCGGAATCCCAAAACTGGGTAAATATTGACGCAGTGTTCACATCGTCGGATAAGTACATGAAGAAAGAACACGGAAAAGATGTGATCATCTATGTAGACCTGGCTGCGATAATGTAACAATTTTACGAGCGACAGTGATGTTCGCAAAGTACCTAATCGAATATTTTCATCAATAGCGGTTATACTACGTTCGCGTGATTTGACAAACGTTACGATATGATAATTTCCGCACTGTCGCTTGTAATATTGTTACAATAACGTAGTTAGTAGGGAACTATTGGACGTATTTACCAAAACTAAACTACTAACAAAAACGTTATTTATGTTATATACATTTCGTATATTGCTAATAAATTTTGACAAAGCTAAACCATAACCAAAAACGTTCCGTTGAAAGGTAAATACGTCGTCATTTATCGCGATTGCCTTGCTGGGAAACTCGGACGTTAAAATATCGGAACATTTCCATCAATAGCGGTTATACGTAAAATGAAGGCTTCTTGGAGAGAATGTATCGATGACTATACAACCTAGACTATTGTAAAATGGATTCATTATTTATAGGTCCCTTATAACCGCCAATATGGCTATGAATCATATATTAATATGAATCATTCACTCACTAGTTGCTTTCCAACAATGGATCGAAGAACTGATGGCCGATGGAGTCGGAAAGTTCTAAAGTGGATACCACGTATCGGCAAGCGCAGCGTGGGAAGGCCACCCACGAGGTGGACGGATGACCTTGCCAAGGTTGCGGGCGTCGGTTGGATGCAGGCTGCTTCCGACCGGTCGGAGTGGAGGTTGTTGGGGGAGGCCTATGTCCAACAGTGGACTTCTCAGGGCTGTAAATGATGATGATGAATGGATCTCTTATGTAACGATGACTCTATTTTCCATGGTCCACCTCCTCGTGTCCTTACTAAATGTGTAATCGGCATTTTTCATGTTACACAAAAAGTAGCTATTTGTAAAGCGCTTTATCTATCCACAGGTAATATTTACTGCCATCCTTTTCAGGTTATATTTTTTTCGATATTTTGAGTGTAAACAAGCAATCTGATATGGAGCTGTAGAGGACTAACTCTTATTTGGATACTATTAGTTTTAACAATGATTAATATTATAACTGGCTTTAGTTCTCAAAAAAAAATGTGTCAAAAGATAGTAGTATGTAATGATAGTAGAGCTTTATCGTATCCTAATCTATAATAATAATGCAGTTAAATTTTGGGTAAATAAAATTCGTATTTTTTTCAAAGGACATATTATATCGTCACTATATAACTTCAATATGTACAGTATAATATTACTATGAGGGACGAAAAGCTGGTAATCTTCCGTGATCTCCAACAACACCTTCGACATACCCTTCAGGAATTGCAAAGAAATCCGGTTCGAGTTCTTGCAGTAAAACAAATTTATCAAACGTCAATGTTGCAGTGATAGTAGGATATATTGGTATATCTATCTTGACTGGGAAACCGGGAGGAAGTTTCGTTTCAGCAAACTGACGGATTTTCGCTGAACTCTTCGCTGGTGCTGCAATATCAATTACACTTAGTAGCATATCCATTGTAAGTGGGAATTCCTTGCTCATTGCTACTGTCGCCTTCATTTTTGTGTTGACTTTTTGTAACACTTGCTTCCTACCTAAATTACCATGTTGACCTGGTGGAGCTGCTAGGTAATGTGCCCAGGATAGTGCAGGTGCTGGTGGCGGCAGTAAAGACACACGTCGCACATGCTGCGGGGGTGTCCTCGCGTCCTGTGCGCTTCGTGTACTGTGACATTCCATTTCTTCTTTTCTGACCCTTTCCAAATCAGATGGACTTAAATGTTCGCTTCTTGTTTGATAATCTATCACAAAGCCTGTCAAATTATAAATATCGCTTTGGTATACACCTGCAACTGTCTCTGCTTTATCAGATTTGAAAATCCAACCTGACTGAGCTCTTGCAAATTTTACATCCTTGATAACAATCTTCATAGCTAGGATTTCGTGGGACATTAACACATCGACTTCATTTTCTGTTAAATGTTCGGCTTCCTCGTAAATTACTTTTTGAAAAATATTTGCCTTATGATCGAGTATTATAAGAGTTTCGTTGGGGGTGACTAGGTTTTGAAAAATCAAAGTTAATTTTGTTCTCTGAGTCGCATCCTCTCCCATATTACCTAACCATAAGTCCACCCTCAATTCGGTGCCAAATTTGTACAGTTCATATTCATCGTAAGGCAATAATTTAGTTACGAACGGTATCCATGAACTAAATTCACATCTCACGGACATGTGAAAATTTTGTATTCTCGAAAGTATTTGACCGTCAGAATCTCTTCTCCTTTCTATTTCAGCTTTCGCTTCATCTTTGAGTTTTTGCAGAAGTAATGTAATTACTCGTCGGTTACCATAACTGACAGCTTCATGTAGAGGAGTCCACCCGGCAAGGTTCTTAGCCCTGATTGGTGCGTCCCGATTTAAAAGCATTTGAATACATTCCATTCTGCCCAACATGACTGCTAAGTGTAGTGCCGTGTTTCCATGTTTATCTTTCATACTAACATCGCTGGTGGGCAATATGGATGCTAGCTTTTCCAGGTCTCCCTCAAACACACACTCCTGTAAGGGATAAAGATCTTCCTCATCAGGGTCTAACATGGCGAAACATGGACTATTTCAAATCATTATATTGTAAAATTGATAATTTATCCGGCCTTTTGGAGTTTGTAGAGTATTTAAACCATGAAGCAGATAACGAATTCATCGTATTTTGAAATAAATGTTCACTTTATTCATATTATGTTAAGTTGGTTTTTTGTGTTTATACGAGTACATATTCGTTATTATAACTAAAATTGAGAGGAAATTATAGTTTTGTTATTTTATACATGGACTGAATATTATTTTACGATATTGTTCATTTTTGTTTACAATATTGACAATAGTCACAGGTGAACGAAAACTGCGCAGGTAAAGGAATTGTTTACATAAATACTGCATAAATAACAATTCTAGGACTTAGACTAGGACTAGGACGTAGAAATAGATTTCATGTTTTTTTTTTAGTTTATCCCGAAGGAAAGGCAAGGGGAACTAAGCCCATACAGCCTAATCATTGTCTAGTAAAATGAATTCTGAATTTATGATGGATGATAATGATGGGAGTAAGTTTATTCTTTGAATGAAAACGTCGGAAAAATCCTCAAGAACGAGTTTAAAATTAGTAAAAATCATAAATAATTGCAGAAACAACTTACATGAGCCCATGAAGATATTGTATTCCGAATAAAGTTTTACTCAGCTTACCTGCATATAAAACCATGCACACGCACTAGATTCACATCGCAAGTAAACAAATTAATACATATCTACCAGATCACTTTACGGACACATGCAAGCCATTTACAAATAATTTTTGATTTTCACAAGAAAATTACACCCGCTCCTATCCAGCTTTTCCCGCCGAATCCATTTCATGATAGAAGAAATAAAGTTTGGGCCACGAGATACCAAATCCCTGACTGTTGCTTAACAATGGTGGCAAAAGAATATTAGCAGATTTTCGCGAACGAATACGGTAAATAAATTAATCTGCGCGAAAATATATCGCCATTTTCACAACATTAAAGGGCGGTAAACAATAAGCAGCGCAATAAATAAGACGATTTGGTTATATTTTTCATTACGCTCGAAGCAATAAATGGGCGTGACGGTATTAGGCCACGATTTATGGTAATTTATGGGAGAATCGTTCATAAATTATCTGAGCATTCGTTGCGCATATTGGCCTAATTGTCGCGAGCATTGAAGTGCCATTTAGACTCTAGATGCGGTTATAAGGAAGGGGTAGCTGTAAGGTATTAATGGCTATACAACAAGTAAGTAAGTTCGACGGCCGATTGGTGTAGTTGGTGGTGGCCCGACCTGCGACGCCATAGGTCCTGGGTTCGAATCCCGGTAGGTGCAAACATTGATGTGATGAACATTGATGTTTGTTTCCGAGTCATGGATGTTTATATATTTATCTATGTATTTATATACCGTTGCTTAGTACCCGCGACACAAGACCTTAGGGATCTTAGTGTGGGACTAGGTCAATGTGTTGTGAAGTGTGTGAATATTTATGTTTATTTATTTTATTTAAGTAATAATATGGCATATCATATGTAGCTGTTCCGAAGTTACAGCGATACATAAGTTGTACCTATGAGAACTCTGATATGAGATCTCGCAACGCTTAATTACATAATGCATGTTTATAATAGGTACGTTTTATATATATAAGTATAAGATTTACACGGACCGGTAGGCTTATTACATATCTTGCGACAGCAAAAATCGTACGATGATGTGTTGCAGATGGCAAATTCCATTTCGATTCCCGATACGAGTTTTACAGCTTTAATTATTTACAATGAAACTTTTCAAATTGATAAAGATGGCTACAAAAACTTCTATACATTAAATAAAATACAAGTTAAAAAGAGATCCCATTCGCTAAAATTGCTATATAATTTCAAACTAGTCCAGTACTAATAAAACTTGCTTCAGCACTGCAATCACTGTAAGTAGAACTCACTACTCAAGGAAATTAAATAGGTATCAGCTCGACTACTTGTTACTTAGCTCGCTTTCTTAAGTAAATACTTCTGTATTACTTTCTTACTTTAGGATGTAAGCGACGGTAACCAATTTATTATTATTATGCTTTATTGTACACAGTAAAGTTTTCACAAATAAAGTTTATGACGAAGAAAATGTACAAAGGCGTGCTTATCTCTAAAAGAGATTTCTTCCAGCAAACCAACCGTGAAAGAGAAATTAACTTAAGAGGTAGGTATGTGTGCACACAAACAGACCAATAAATTAAATAATTAAATAAAAGGAAAGACATAAACCTAAAATAAACAAAAATACCTTAATATACTACATAAACATAAATACCTAAATAAAACACATAAACATAGATAAGCATAGATAAATAGTATACATACTAAAGGATAAAAATAACATCAAATGTAAGTATATTGGTATACAATAGTAAGAAACCAATAATCAGACACTATTAATCAAGAAGATGGGAGAGATAAATAATGGACCTTCAATCTTTTCTTAAAAACATCAACTGATGGACAGTCTCTCACATTTATTTGATCGAAATGTCAACTTTGCGCCATGGAAGTCTGTAGACGTGGTGTGTCTATGTGTAGTTAGAATACCGGGGCCAATCCTTGAAAAGTCTCGAGTTGGAACGAAGCCGAAACGGAACCGTTGTAGACGCTCAGAACAAAGCAATAATTACTTTACGGTGACGTAATTAGATACATTTCAGCACGAGACAGATATTTGTTTTTATTCTGTCATACTCGCGACTAAAATGCGTGCTAAAATATACCTTATTACTCGAGCGATAAGTATATATTGCTTGGCACCGCGTTTCGTTAACGGTTCGTTAGTGGTTGCGTTTAAATTTTTAAGAATTGCCCCCCGGATCACTCATTACAAATCCAAAATTTTCAAGTTTCGGTAACTTGTATACTTAGATTAATGATAGGTCTTCGCTCCGCGAGCGAAGCGGAGCGAATCTTTATTCTAAGCTTGTATAGGTATTTGGCGTTGGCATAGACGCTAGAGTTAATAAAACCGCATACCATAAGGCATATTATTATGTACTATGAGTGGGTATAGCAAATAAAGCGTAGGTAAAGTTCGGTAGTAGGTATTATTTATCCTTTATATTTACATCTACCCCAACTATGCTAAACGTGGCTTTCGGCTCTCCTTTATGATCTTGTAGTTCTGACTACCCAATTTCAACAACACATTCGTGTGTGAAATATGTATGTGCTAAAATAATCGTATAAAACATGGAGACGATGCAAAAACATTATAACTTTCAAATATAACGACCACGTGACTAAATCATGCAAACGATATGCATACAAAACAATTCAAATCCGTATTGAGACATATCTTAGCATACGGAGCACATTCCAGTCCTGCAAATTGAATAATAACCCTAAAGGGTTCGAACATCCCAATTGCTTTATAACGAAGCTATAACTTTGACGCTATCTACATAATATATCTTCTTCTTCAGCCTATTTGCAGTCCACTGCTGGACGTAGGCCTCCCCCAGGGCACGCCACACGGCTACTGCCACAGGGGGTTTGCCCATAGTTGCCAAACTGGGCGGGCGGGTTGGTAACCGCAGTGTGATTTTCGGACTATGTTGTCAGTACGGGAGGCGCTGCTGCCCACCTCCCGGAAACCCTTAATCGCCTCGTACGATACCCACGGGCAGGCATAAGGTGGTACAAACTCTACTCTGCCGGCACCACGCGGTATAATATACGGTACTGTCTATTTTAACTTTAAAACTGCTAAAGGAATATTATTAAATATTTATATAATGATCTTATAGCTCCGAAATGTTCACGCCTACACACTTTGAAGTCGTAATATTCTATGTAAGCTACCTATATTTTATTGGAGCCTTCATGATTGAGTAACTGCTTAGCCAATTGATGGGTATGTCAATATTATAAAAATAGATTACTATAGTAATAGTCAGATAGGTACCTACCTATGCCCGTGTAACTTCCATATAAGTTGATTTATCGAGCCTAAATTAAGTATCCGATATTAATTTCATCGTATTTGGCGTTTTATTTATGAAATTGCCAAATGCAATTCAATTTAGAACGTATTATGCATAGTCAGATAATTGTAGCTTACTCATTATTACCCGGAAAATGGATTAAATCGGATACCTAATTACTAACTAATAGATTAGAACTCCATGGTTTTATGTAAGTAGTTAGGTATACAAATTGTAATTATTCATAGACAATTTCTTGTACTTACTACATTGCCCGCAACTTTACTGTAGCTCTATGGGGAACTCTGCAAAGACATACAAAAAAACTACAAATTATTATTATTTAAAATGTATCAATCTATCTTTAAGACTTAACAAGTTCTTGTTACTGGCATATTTAATATTTATGAAACATAATTCTTATGAAAAAAAAATATAAGTGGAAAAAAATAAAGACATAGGTAATACTTTTTAAAAAGAGTCCGCAATATCTTTCAGAAAATAATGTTAAAACCATATTTACGAAATGCGATAAGGTAATTGAGTTTGTTAAAAATGTATAGGGTATTGGAAATTGGGGATCTAATTCGGCTTAAAGCTTAGCATCCACTGCTAAGAATATTATTATTATATAAATTACAGATACTGAAATTTTTGCAGCCTTCACTAGAATACATCAGCTGCATCTCCTTCTATGCATGTCGTAAGAGTCGATTAAGGAACTCACGGCGTTATCACAGGCGACGATATGACGATATTTTACATCTAGCCCCGCTTGCTAAACGTGACTGTGGGATTTCTTTAGTGATCCTACAGTTCTGGGTACACCATTTTTTACAAAACAGTCCGTGTCTATGTATGTATGTAACTAAAATGTTGAACATCTTCGGATACAAAACTACCTATATAGATGAATTGACTGCGCAATCAATCCCTTCCAAGTGATAAAATCCGAACATGGAATGAACTCAGTGATAAAGGCCCGTGGCGTACCTCTATTGCGCCAGCATCACTTTTATAAGTCTAAATGAAATAACACATTTTTAAACAATTTTTTCTTCTCTATGTGCAGCAAAGTCTCCATCAGAATCAGACAATAATGATACTTAGTTACGAGCATGTGAAAACTTGTTTATTCGCCGATCTATATTTGGATGCATGACTCACAAATAACAGGAAATGCCTCGGCGTATTTCACAGCGGTCACGATATAATACCACGGGGTCCGACGTGAGCCGGCGTTTACGAAAATTGGGAAATAATTATGGCGTAGTACTTGCTCTGTTTTGGCATAGCTTCAGGTAAACATTGGTGTATTTATTTCTTATTGCGATAGGTATATAACTTTGCAGATGTTTTGAGTACATAGGAATTTGATGTTAGTTGTTGAACTAGTCTTGTTGGGAAATAAAACGAGTTGGAAAGCTTTAAAGGTAGATCTTGAAATAAGAGTCTGACGCAGACTTGAAGCACGTGACTAGTTTATCTTTGAATATATTATATGACAATAATAAATGTCACAATAATGGGACTAGATTGTTATGGCAGGCGTCCGATAGTCTCCCTATATAAAATAGCCCTTATCCAGCCACCCAACATTCAACCCCATAGCCCGTGACCTTAGTTTTCCATCGCACGACGTAGATCTGCACTCCAATAGTCTTTGCACATGGCGCGGACCATCACCGGGTGTATCATATTGTGCGTTCGGTGATGGTATCCGCCATGTGTATCCCACACCATATTAAAGTTCTCTTAAAAGGGCCTCTACATCTTGGCTATGGCCCGATGCACGCCTCTCAAAAGACCGGGACTCTGTAGTCCCGTGAATTTTCGGGATATGAGTGTTGGACTTTATGTAAACATTGATTTCATGATAATTGAACTAGTTCAAGTATAACTAATGCTTGCCAGTGATTCATTGATTTGTAGCGATCATTATAGACTAAGAGACAGCTGTACTTTTCGCCAAACAATCATCCATCACTGATTCAATGTTGCAGTCATTCCGAAGTGCCTAAAGCTATCATTTTAGTTATTTTTGGCATTAGCTAGACTGGATTATACTTTTTAGTAAAGTTTATTTTCCGGAGACTTGCTAGCACTATAACTACTGACCTTGCTTCCATAAGGATCATAGACGATAGAGCCAATGCACAATACCTAGTCATTTCACAAACCGTATGCCGACCGTCTCCAATCTATCCAAGACCAGATCCAAGCACTAAGCTTGCAATAACAGCCTACCTACTCCCAAACAACCTGCACCCTTAGCATTCAATCACCTACCTTTCTATTACAGCTCAGTTCAGCTAAAGCTTAGTCTATAACGTTTGAACTGGCATTGCCATTAATCAGTAGTTACGATCCAAATGGAAACGATCCTCATGGTGTAATAGATTCTAACTGACGAAATCGAGACGCAGTGGTCGTTTGATTGAAAGGGGGCACCCCAAAGTTTATTGGGGAAACGGCTCAAGTTTATGTCCAAGGAAAATGGATCTGGAATAGTTAATAATAACACTAATGATAATTTTTGGATTATTGTGAAGTATTAAATTCACTGAAACTGTCATAAATTGCTTCGTTGAGATTCGTTTATATCTGATGTGGATGTATTTCGAGTCTCAAGTTTTGTGGAAACGTTCTATAGTGGGCAATTTTCGTATATTTTCCCTTAAATACCCCTTTGTAACACCCGGTATAGGCTGCTATTTACCTATACTTATTTATGCGACTAATATACGAAGATATTTTTTCTAAAATTCGAATAACATGTTCCAAGTGTTAGATAAATTGAATACGCATAATATTATTCAAATTGAAGCTGGATAGAAAATAAGTACAAACTTTATAAAACATTGTTTGTTAAAGTTTGTTACAATGTTAGGAATAACATAAAGTAATCCATTTAAATTCCTTCAATTGTAAGATTAAGTTATTTACTAAATTGCCTGAAACAATATCTTTTAAACGATTAGCTTAAAACTTAATTAGAACTTGGGATGGACTTTAAACTGTATTTTAACTTGGTATCTAGTCAACGGAGCCTATACTTGTACAAGTACTACAGCCTACGCAGAACCTTCGTAATTATACTTTGGCAGTATTCAGTGATAACAACTTGAGTGAAGTGGTATAAAGGTAATTAATTATTAGTAACGGTAAGCTCAGCTTTTAGATACCACATGGATCTTAAAATAGGAGTAAAATTTTTACACTCCAGCCCAAAGTGCAAAGCGAAACTGACATTTTGTATGGCATATTGAATATAATGTAGTTTAGGTTCGGCGTTTAAGGACCACATGTAGCAACGGCGTAAAGTAAACGTTATGTCACTAATCTATTTATTTATGTATCGATTGGTACACACAGAAACCTTGGGGATTTAGCTAGTTTAGATCACACGCCTACTACATTATATTACGCATTAAAATGACTACTTATTTTGAGCGCCACACAATCATACAAACATACCCACGCACCGTCCTAAGTCCACAAAGCATTCTCCATTACTATTAACCATGAATAAAGAACAGAGTGGAGGGTCGCACGACGACGTTTGTTTTCAAGTACCTACCTATCACCGTTACAACAATTAGTAAGTACCTATTGACGCAGAGGCGATAAACTTAGGATAGGATGACGGAGAACTCTGGAGGCCCTATCTAGTAGAGTCAGGAATTTAAGTCAAGGAACTAAGAGCCTGTTGGTTGATACATTAGTCACTTTTGCCTTTTATGTATTTCCCAAGACAGGTAGGAGATCATATAATATTAGTACCTACGACACTGGTCTTAGGGATCTTTGTTTGGGACTAGATAGCCACGAAATATGAATTCATATTTGATTATATCTCCTCCTACTTGTCCTTCTTCCATGATCCAGATTAGAAGTAATTAATGCGTTGTCAGGGATATCATGTCGCATGAAGGTCATCATCGTTTATTTACCCTTATGTAATTCTGTATGCAAATAGCCAAATGAAATGCTTATTGACTGACCCAGATTTAAGCCTCAAATGCTTTTAGTGGAAATGAATGAAGTGAAAATGTGGCCTTTATGGGATAACCGAGAGATATACCTACTATACAATGATCTTCTTTTACTTTTCTTTTATGCACTATTCATCATCATCATCAGCCCATTGCAGTCCACTGATGGACGTAGGCCTCCCCCAGGGCACGCCACAAGATTGCCATGGGGGTATCTACCCATTATCACCACGCTGAGCAGGCGGGTTGGTGACCGCAGTTTGTATTCTGGACTATGTTGTCGACACGGGAGGCGCTGCTGCCCACCTCCCGGAAACCCTTAATCGCCTCGTACGATACCCACGGGCGGACATGGGGTGGTACGAATTCTACTCTGCCGGCACCACGCGGCCAGTTATGCAATATTACCGCACTAATATTATTTTGGAAAGGGATGGGGCATTTTAGGAAGTGCATAAATCAAAATATTAATCACCAGAAGAAGTTAATTCATATTAAAGGGCAAGTATAGGAAATTAACTCGTAGAGCTGGACTGTGTATGTGGGAGGGACGAGATGTTTGTCTTACTTAGAGGTTAAGATTTTATCTTGTTTTTACAGTAAAAACAACCTTGCTTCAATAGCCATTTAATACATACATACATATATATATACGTGGCTGTGTTCCCAGGAATAGGGCAGCCATAACAGTAGAAACGCGGAGGAGATCTATTATGTTTTACTTTGTGAAGTTATGTTGACTATTGGAGTACCTATTTGATTTACTACATGCGTTTTAAAAAGACAAGAGGTAATCTTTCAAACTAACTCATGTAGATTTAGTCTCTCGACTATAGAAAAAATAAAACCAACGCATACGCATTTTATCTGCGACACGAAATCAAAACTACACCAGAACAGATTGCCATAAAACTATGAATGTCCACATTCATGGGCGCTCGAGCTCGCAAAAGGTGGAAGCACCGCAATAAAATGAATTTCTCTACTGACAGTTATATAGGGCCGGAGAGTGGCAACACAGTTGTATTGCCGGTGACATTTATCTCGACAACTACTGACTCGGGGAGAAAATACATAACTAAAATGCATTGTTTTACGTATATAGAAGTGGTTTAAACTAGGAATATACTGGGGAAATGAACTGTTTAATGCACAATGGACCAGTTAGTATACCTAGGTATTATACTGTCATCATCATCAGCCTATTCAGTCCATCACTGGACGTAGGCCTCCCCCAGGGCACATCACAAGACTGCCATGGGGGGTATTTGCCCATAGTCATCACGCTGGACAGGCGGGTTGGTGACCGCAGTTTCTGTATTGGACTATGTTGTCAACACGGGAGGCGCTGCTGCCCACCTCCCGGAAACCCTTATCGACTCATATAATACCCACGGGCAGACATCAGGTATTATACTGTGACCTACCTAAAATATAAGTGCCTGCCTACACAGCTTGATAATTAATAAAATCTTGAGCGTGCGTATGTATAGGTATATTCCGCAAATACTTTATTATCCTGGTTGCATCTGTAAAACTGAAGATTAACGAATCCTTGAACACAGGATGTTTTTTTGTGGCCACCTTTAACGAAGGGTACGTATTCTATACATGAAATAAAGTAAGTTTATGCCAAAAAAATACTGGGAATTTTTTTTTTTTTTTTTAATTTTAAATTCCTTGATCGTGCGAAATTTATAGTGTCTAGTGTTTATGTTAGTTTTTTTATAGACAGATATTAATTATTTTTCGTGAAAAAATCCTGCTACGCGCGTCTATGTGCATTTATGCAGAAAAACGCAGTCTATTTACTCAACTTTGGACCCTAATATTTTGGAAACCAGACACTTCCCAGGTATGCTTCCATGGAGAAAAATGATCGTGATGATGAGGAGATTCCGTAGTTTTCGGGAACGTTGACGACCAAAAATCAGCCAGTATAGTCTTGGCAATTTCCGTTTGGAAATTAGGTAATTTAATAAGAAACATGAGATAAAAATTTTCTTATTCAAATGATTTGATTTCGTATATTTTAAGGAAACTCGTAAACACGACGTTTTATAATAACATTATTTTCATACTTTTAAACCTTAAATTATTTTGCATTTCGCTCCATTGACTGTCTTCAAATACTTATATTAAAACGTACTTCTCTTTTAAAACTAAATCGGTATAAAAACTTGGGAGCGAAATAAGATTCAATGAAAAATACAAGCTTTTTCCGTTATACCGCCATCTTGAGATATTTTTTATTCGGTCACTTTTTCGCTCGATAGAATCGTTGTCTCGGCAACTTACAATCGACTATTGTAGGAATCGATTCTCGAATATTCCTTTTTTACTGATCCGGGTCAAATCAGAGGAAAACTGGAGCGTTAAGTTAGAGGCATGAGTGTGGATGGAATAAAATATAGGGAATTTGCAGTTTGCGAAATGTAACAGATAGGTTCACAGCTGTAATCGCTGATGTATGCTAGTGTGATCACTGCGGTAAGGCCGCATAAGGCACATAGGTACACATAAGTAAAAATTTGCAACTTAGGCACCGTAGGCTCAGACAGAACCGCCTACCTTATAGCTGTGTCACTGTCTATCAGTAGACAAATTAGAAAATTTGGCTTGTATTGGGCAAAATAGATACTGGTGCGCGATACTGGCGCTATATACTGCGTGCCTACTCTTCGGTATAGATTGTTTATATATATATGTGTGTGATTATATATATATATATATATATATATATATATATATATATATATATATATATATATATATATATGTCGGAGATCAAGATGTCATATCCTACAGTCGGATCTCCAACGCCATCTATTTTCAATCGTTGAAGTTAGAAACGTCAAGTCGACAGCTATCACTGACTTGAGGACAACTGTCACTTGGGTAAAGACAAGACAGAGTACTGAGAGGGCGCCACTGTAGATTTACAACGACCTCCGGGTCGTTTGAATTGAGCCGGAGGGTATGCTGTTCTTTTTGTTGCGTCTGGAGCGAAGCACGGGTGCTAATCAGCCTCTGTCTTGTACTTACCACGTTTCTACGTTATCCGCTAGAATCCTAGTAATCTTGTGCGTAGATACAGTGAAAGTGTTTGTGATTCCTAATTAAGCTTGTTTACTACACGCCGCATTCTTTATTTCGGATTTTGGAAGATGTCAGACACACCTAACGGCACGCCACTCGACCCATCTACGTCATCAGGCGTGGGATGCAACCCGGATCACCCACATGAAACACGTGCTTCAAATAGTGACTCGAGCGAAGAAAAATGGCGTCTTCTCTTCGAGCAACAAAATCAAAATTTTCTGGCGTTGGTGCAAGCAATAAAACTACCTGCATCTTCGGACTCTATTCGCCTTCCTGATTTCGACCCAGAGAAAAGAGACATCGACGCCCGAGCTTGGAAAACGACCGCGGACATGTGTATCACAGATCGACATCGCCATGGATCTTCTCTGATGATCGCGTTAAGCCACACACTCAAGGGCGAAGCATCATCTTGGCTGTCTTCAATATCGTTTCCTAATATGACGTGGGCCGATTTTAAGGAGCTTTTCGTAGCAAGGTATGACTGTCCTGAAACTGCTGCTTCCTTTCCCATCAGTATGCACGACAAGAAACCGAGAGATAACGAGTGCCTGGCCTCATACGCCGCTACCCTCATAACATCCTTAATGGCAAGGTGGAATGGACTGACTACAGAACAGATAGCAATAGCCACTGTCTTAGCTCATATTTCAAAACAAGAGCCACGTGTTCAGAGGATTGCTATAACGACTGACATCAAGACGCGTAACCATTTACAAAAGGAACTGAAGGCTGTCTCGTTCCTGAAGAGAAGTTATTCATCAAGTATTTATCGTGATGGACCCGACCTAAAAAGATACCGACCTAATGGATCTGCTGTGACCATCAAGTGCTTTAATAGTGGACAACTAGGCCACAAATCTCTTCAATGTCGCAACAAAGCCAATTCGAAGAAGCAAGATGACCGGTCCAAACACAGGTCCTTTCACGGGGACCATAACTCGACCAACCAACCTACAGGGAGAACCGATCGCATCACCTGCTTCAACTGCCGGGAACAAGGCCACTATGCATCCGACTGCCCGAAGAGGAAAATCAAGGAGGGGAACAACGGTACCGGCGGCGGCACTGGAACTGGTCCAGCTAAGGAAAGCGAGTAGACGTGTGCATTGTGAATGCGCCTTCGGGTTTTCTGCGTCACTCTGGTGAGTCATTCCCATTTACTTACGACTCAGGTTCAGAGTGTTCCTTAGTTAAAGAATCGATTGCTTTGAAATTTAGTGGTAAGCGAATTTATGATAATGTTTCTATGACTGGTATAGGACAAACTTCTATAGCCTCGTACATGCTCTAGGCGATCTCGTGAACAAGTACGTTGTAGTGTACATGGATGACGTGCTAGTTGTGGCCATTAACATCGACGAAGCTTTCGATAGACTAAAGGTAGTATTAGAAGTTCTTTCTGGGAAGGGATTTTCGTTAAATCCTAAAAAGTGCTCATTCCTGAAAGAAAAAGTAGAGTACCTAGGCTTCGAGGTGCGCCGAGGTCAAATTCGTCTGAATCCACGAAAGATAGTTGCCCTTACCGCTTTACCACCGACCGGCGCTCTTAATAATCAAGGTAGATTTTATGATTTTCATTTTGATTCGGGTGCTGAGTGTTCACTAATAAAAGAAAGCGTTGCATCAAGTTTCAATGGTAAAAGAATTGCTAAAACTGTCTCTCTAACGGGAATTGGTCAAACCAGTGTATTCAGCACCCAGCAAATACTGTGTAATGTTGAAATTAATGATTATTGTTTAGAACTTTTATTACATGTTTTACCCGATGTGTATATGCGTAGTGATATTATGCTAGGTCATGAAATATTGAGTCAAGGCTTCGTTATTAACTTGTCAACAAATAATTTTAGCATTTCAAAACAAAATAATTTGACAGTTTTAAATTGTGACGTTTTAACCGATTCTAGTATCAGTAACGACTTTAGTAATGTTGACACAGATATACCCTCTTGTAAAAAGTCAGATCTTTTAACTATTTTAGGTGAATATTCCAGTTATTTTACAACAGGTTTGCCAAAAACTCGTGTAACTACAGGTGAACTCGAAATTCGATTAATTGATCCGAAGTATAGAGGTCCTTTTAGGGCATCGGAGGTACTTGAAGGTAATCGTTATGTTCTTAAAGCCCTTAATTCCAATAGAACCTATAAGTACGCACATGACAGACTTAGGCGAATGCCTGCGAATGACATTACCAATGACATGCTGACATGTGACCGTGATGATAATCTGTGCGAACTTGACGGGGATGGACCGTCATGTTCAAATTAATGTTGAGTTGACTGATTGAGAGTGGTTTGCGGATACCGGATAGAGGTATTCAAGAGTCACTGGATGGAAGTGACTAGACTGGTATACGGAAGCTGGATGGAAGTTTCTAAGAGTCACTGGATGGAAGTGACTAGACTGGTTTACGGAAGCTGGATGGAAGTTTCCAAGAGTTGCTAGATTGAGGCAACTAGACTTACTTGACTGACGTTACTCTATATGGATTGTGTATACTGTAGCCTTGTTTTGGAATTATTTACCTTGTGTGTGCCATGCCGTTTGGTTTAAAGAACGCCAGTTCAGTTTATCAGCGGGCTATAGCAAAAGCTTTAGGTGAATTAGCTCATAGTTATATTTTTTCTTACATTGATGACCTGCTGGTATTGTATTCTACAGGAGAGCAGGGGTTGGAACGTCTACGACGTGTCTTAGATGTGTTCATTAAGAATGAAAAACGTAATCAAGTTAAACTAGATCCTAAATTTTAAGGACCGTATAAAATTTAATTGTTAGATGGTGATAGATACCGACTAAAATCTTTGTCTTCAAATCGAACCTACAAATATTCGCACGATCGGGTCCGTAGGGTGCCAGACCATCAAGTTCCTAGTAATTTTGATATCGAAATTAATGTGACCTCAGAGTCTAAATGAATGAATTTTCATATGCGATGTACAAGTTACTGACCGGTTTTTTTAAATTGTGACTTTGACAAACCCTTGACAGACAGTAGTATGTATTTGTGGCAGAACCGAAGGACCGAGTTTCTGCTGTAGCCGATGGACAGTGCTACATGTGTGTGTGTGGGAAACCGAAGGACCGTGTTTCCGTAGTAGGTAGCCGATGGACCCAAAAAAAAAAAAAAATATATATATATATATATATATATATATATATATGTGTTTCAGAAGTGACGTATCCAGAACTGTTGGGTAATAAGGGAGTTCCTACATCCACTAACGATAATTGCTAACGATAATACAAGTGACAAGTTGCTCGCTTATCGCCTGAGAGTTTGTACGGCCCCTGAGTTTCTAAGTCGACTCTTACGACATGCACGGTAGGAGATGCAGCTTAATGTATTCTAGTGAGGCCCCGTATTAGCACGGTGCAGATTGTACTAGTAACTTTGTCTCCACGAATATTTATATGTACTACCTATACCTACATATTATTTTAACTCGACTTATCACAATAAATTCAGTATTTCTGAAACAGACTGCAATTTTCGCTCCATCACAAAGTTAGACGACCGACGGTCTCGTTTGAAACGGTTGTAACGTTTGTGTCTTGTCTCGGCGTGACATCTTGTCTGTGACTGACATCGTCTTAGATGGGGGAACAGAAATGGGACACTAGATTTAAAAATAAATGGTTTTCTCTTCAGAGCACGGTCTCGTATATCTATATATAGCATGCTATAGTATACCGTACGACGACGATGATTCGTGATTTAGAAGCAATTCTGGCAAACCCATTTTGGGAACACCGCCGTGTGTCTACCTGTGTACAGTATGTTAGCTAACCTAGCATCATATGATAGTTACGAGTACATACATAATCCCCGTGTCAAGTTCGCAAAAACCTTTACCTAACGAGCCGTGATGGATGGCGACACCTCTGATATACTGCTTCTCGCGCCAGCGTGACACCCATGCCAGGTACGTAACTGGTAATAATTCTTGCCAGACCAGACTTATCGGTAGGATAATGCTATTGACGGCCGATTGGTCTAGTAGGTAGTGACCCCGCCTGCGACGCCATAGGTCCTGGGTTCGAATCCCGGTAGGTGCAAACATTGATATGATGAATATCGATGTTTGTTTCCGAGTCATGGATGTTTCTATACTTATCTATGTATTTATATACCGTTGCTTAGTACCCACGACACAAGACCTTAGGGATCTTAATGTGGGACTAGGTTAATGTGTTGTGTAGTGTGTGAATATTTATTATTTATTTTGAAGTAAAAATTCATGTAAGATTTATCATTTATTATGATAAATTCATAATGTAAAATAGGTGAATGGCAGGCACGACACAGTAAGTAGGTATATAGGTAAACACTATAAAACTGAGTTTATTTGACTCTATGAAAGGAAATAGACACACACACACGCATCAGCCTATTGCAGTCGACTGCTAGAAGTAAGGAGGCTTACTACACGCCACAAGGCTACTAATAACTAGGGCGGATTTTGCCTATTTACTACGCTTGGTAGGCGGATTGGTTACTGCAGTGTGATTTTGGGACTATGTTGCCAACACAGCAAGCGTTGCTCCCCGCCTGCCGGAAGTCATTAACCGCCTCTTACCATAACCACGGGTAGACATAAGGTCATCATCATCATCATCAGCCTATTGCAGTCTACTGCTGGACGTAGGCCAACCCCAGGGCACGCCACAAGACTGCCATGGGGAGTATTTGCCGATAGTCGCCACGCTAGGCAGGCGGGTTGGTGACTGCAGTTTGTATTTTGGACTATGTTGTCAACACGGGAGGCGCTGCTGCCCACCTCCTGGAAACCTTTAATCGCCTCGTACGATACCCAAGAGAAGACTTATGGGGTGGTGCTATTCTTCTCTGCCGACACTACACAGCCAAGTTAGGTACATAGCTATAGTCTAGGACAGTCAGAGCGACGCCAATTCGCTTAGTTGGCAACTGGACTATAATTTTCTCGACCACTAGCCGAGTTGACCATTCTTCGAAAATGGTAGTGGTCAGGTCGGTCACTCGCCTAAGCGATTTTGGGGCTCATTGTCGAATGGCCACTTTTTTAAAACTGTTAGTGGTCGACTCGACAAAACGTCTCGTTTGTAAATTTTCTGAATCCTCCAGTGTACGCCACATGGCTCGACCTCCCGTTTTTGCCATCCAGTTACTACCAGCCGTCCTCTTTAAATCATCGGTTCATCTGTCCGGAGGGCGCCCCACGCTACGCTTACCGAGGCGCGGTCTCCATTCAAGAACCCGTTTACTCCACCGTCTATCGGTTCTACGACAGATGTGGCCTGCCCACTGTCACTTCAGTCTGCTACATTTCGAGACTGTGTGTCTGTCACTTTGGTCTTCTGTCAGATAATCTCGTTTCGGACTTTGTCCATTAGCGAGATTCCGAGCATTGACCTTTCAATATCTCTCTGAGTGACATGCAATCGGTGAGCCAGCCCCACCGTCAGGTTCCACGTCTCAGCTCCGTAACTCATGGTCACGTAAAATGTACCTATGTAAAATTAAAGTAATTACGTCGATTTTCGACATTACCTTACAGTGCTACTACAAATATTTAAGCTTAACACATTCTAACTTTGACGGATAATTCATACATTCGATGTCGACTTAAACGAGGTTTAAAGTCCGTCTAAGTTAAAATGCGGTTTTGTAATAACATCGCAATATTTTGCACTACTGACCAAACTCTCCATAAATAGAAATTATTGACGTAATCGCTGACGGTAAGCATAAAATCCAAAGTGGAACAATAGTTATATACCTATATAACAGCACACAGCAGCATTTACGTTAGTGCCGCAGTATACCGTAGGTGAATAAGTATAATTAGGTATATAAAATCCTTTGATTTAATGTTTCCCCTTACAAAACAAATGGAAACTTGAGCGGTAAAAATTCCGCTTTCGCGGTTGCCAGCTGCTAAAATATAGCCTGTAAATTACCATTAATAGTAAAGAACAGTGGTATCGTACACCATAAACACTTCTAGCTAGAAAACCTGAATTAATGTATTCTAATGTTGCCAGTGGAATTTATTTACTCTTAGGGTGCTATTGCATTAGGGGATTTGTGGATTATGGGGATAAAATATGTCAGGATTATTGTCCAGGATTATCGTTTGATTACATAAGTATTTTAGTTGCTAATATACCTATTATTAATTAGTTTTACCACCAGATGAACGCCGCACAAAGGTGCCACACAAAGTTATAATATATATACAATACTATAATAGATAAGACAGCGTTTCCGTAATTACGTAGCCTGAACTGCAAGATCATCAACGAGCTTCTACAGCCACGTTCAGTAGAGGAACAGATGTACTCGTAAATGATTCATCAATTGGGCACCATATACTTACCGCTTAAAATAATTCGCGACTAGCGGACTAGATGAACGTGATGTAAAAAGTATTTGGTAGCTCAAAATTAGCCTCATCACGGGCGTCCTAGTGTTACAAGTGCCTTGTGTTTTCCGCGGAATTTATTTACCTTTAAGTAGCCATTTGCAATTCATGAGCTAAAGTGGCTCCAGATCAACAAAGGCTTCCAAATAATGCAATTAAATTCAAAATCGTTCCATTTTGTTAAAATAACAAGTTAAAAGATTTCAGAGCCTCCCAATAAAATAACTTTGTAAATGATTATTCGGTACCTTCTTTGGCATCATCATCTTCCTGCCCTGTTCCCATTTATTTGGGGTCGGCGCAATATGTACTTTTCTTCCATTCATCCATATTATCCGTCATCTCATTGCTCACTTCCAGTACACGCATATCCTCTCTCACACAATCCATCCAACACTTCTTTGGTCTACCTTTTTTATATAATACATACTTTATTTATTTCCAATATTAACAAATACACATAATATTAATACTCTAGCTCTCACATTAGGATTCCCTGTGTCGTGAGAGCTAGTATCTCACTTCATTAGATCACATTTTATTCTCAATAATTGGAACAAGCAAATCACTAATATGAATACTTTTAAATCTGTACAAATATAATAGCAATACAATAAATTATAATAACAAACTTCTGGCTTTATGTAATACAAATTCAGCTATTTCGTCTATGCATGAGTGAGATGTAAGTTTGTGCGTGTGTGACCATATATGTATACCTCTTCCTTTATATCCATCCACTTATGCACAACGCTCTCTGTAAAATATGCCTTTCATCCCGTCGCTTTACATGACTGTACCAAGATAGACGGTTACGTCGTAACTTGTCTGTGATCGGCGCAACTTTCAAACTTCCTCTTATATACTCATTTCTAATTTTATCCATTCTTGTAACTCCACACATCCATCTCAACATTGGTATATATTCGTATATTATTTTCGTTCACATTCAGTATAATACTGTACGGTTGCCGTACATGTAAAAATGTACGATCTGTGTCCGTACAGGTATTATTAAGATGATAATTGATAAGCTGTTTGATTGATATTAAGCCAGTTTATTGTAGAAGACACACTTTTAGTTCATAAGGTACAATGCTATGCTAAGGACACAATGATGTCTATCAGAGTACAGTCGAGACCGAACTAACTTATAATACTATAAAATATAGCTGTATCGCGGCAAACGCTGACACAAGCAGTTTGTACGGTTGCCGATGGCCCGTATAAATACTTTCAGCTAAACATTTTTGCATTTTCTATTACTTAATCTACTGCTAAATTAATGATCTCTTGCGTTATACTGACTAACAGAAAACGCACAGCTACTGCTGAAATTAGGAAGTTTACCATAGGAAGAGTAGGGTATTTCTAAGAAACCATTTCCAAACAATTTCCACGAGAACATGGGAAATCGAAAATTCACTAGCAATTTATAAATCGCTATCGATTGTTGCTAGAAGATAAATAAACACAAATTTCATAACTTTTAGTGCTGGTTTCACTGAACGGGGTTTATGCATATCAAGTGCACTTTCACGTAGATATCACGTCGTTAGTCGATTGAAAAAATAATATAATTTCCAAATAGTTGTTACATCAAAGAGGGCGGCTAGTAGTGACTGGATGGCAAAAACGGCGGATCGAGTCTTGTGGTGTGCTCTGGGGGAGGCCTACGTCGAGCGGTGGACTGCAATAGGCTGACGACGACAAAGTTGTTATATACTACTTAACGGACGCCCGCAATTTCACGTCAACAATCTATACAGGGTGTAACAAAAAGGGTATGTTAAGCGAAAAGCTACGTAATTAGCCCACTGTAGAGAACCTATCCACAAAATTTGAGACTCGAAATCACATGCTTATTTTTCCCAATAGTATGGAGAATTTTTAAATATCTCAGGAATTTTCATACAATCTTGAAAAATAAACATGTGATTTCGAGTCTTAAATTTTGTGGATAGGTTCTCTACAGTGGGCTATTTACGTAGCTTTTCGCTTAACATACCATTTTTATTACACCCTGTATACATTAATGTATCCTTAGCCTTTGTATTGCATATTTTAATGTACAAGCAATATCAACCGCCAAGTTCCATCAAAATCTGCTCGGATAAAAGAGGAATAAACATCCACATTTCTAATATTAGAAGGATATTCATATATAGTTTAGGCATACAATACTAAGACATTTTCTTACACAAACCTAACTCAAATAATACAATGATGTATCGCACAAATGCGACCCAAATTAATTCGCTAATGACCTGTCATATTAATAGTAATTTATGACCGAATAGAACATGTTACCACCTAATATCACATCACTTTGGGTAAATACTTGTTCGAGGCAGCTAATTTATTGTCTTTCTAATGCTATAATCTAGCCCAAAATTTATAAATTTCTCCGATGTGACCAGCGGGAGATAAACCTTAATAATTACTAGGTAATTTGAATACGACGACCCTATACTTTTCTCAAGTCAATCAAATGGGATCCTGACATTATAAGGATGTGTCATCATTTTTTTTTTTAAATTTGCAATGAATTTAACTTCATTTATTGTGACGAAACATGTACCATTCTCATTTCTCAGTTTTTAGTTACTTAGAGTCTCTCACCATAGATTACCTTAGTATACAAATGAGGTAGAGAGAACTGCAGGATCACAAAGTAAGTCGTATAGCCACGTTTTGTATAGCAGGACCAATAAATATAAATATATAAGGTGTTTTGGTGCCGACTCTTATGTATGGAAGTGAAAGTTGGGTATGGCAGAAACCAAAACATCAAAGTCAAGTGAATGCAGTGAAAATGAGAGCATTGAGAAGTATGTGTGGAGTCACTTTGAAAGATAGGATAAGAAATGAGGTGATCAGAAAGAAGTGTGGTATAAATGAGGACGTGGTGACGAAGATTGAGAAGGGTATGTTGAGGTGGTTTGGGCATGTGGAGAGGATGAGTGAAAGTAGACTGACAAAGAAAGTGTACAACGGAAGAGTGGATGGAAGGGTTGGAAGGGGAAGACCTCGCCGGACTTTCACCGATCACATTGGTGAAATTCTAAAGAAAGGTCAGGTCAAAAGTACCCTAAACCGACGAGCGTGCATGAAAAATATCATGAAAGTAGATGAAGCGAAAGAGGTGTGTCAGGATCGTAGCAAATGGAGATCCGTGATCTCTGCCTACCCCTCCGGGAAAGAGGCGTGATTATTATGTATGTATGTATGTATGTATATAAATATTCACACACTTCACAACACATTAACTTAGTCCCACTTTAAGACCCATAAGGTCTTGTGTCGTGGGTACTAAGCAATGGTATATAAGTACGTACATATATAGCTATAGAAACATCCATGACTCGGAAACAAACATCGGTATTCATCATATCAATGTTTGCACCTACCGGGATTCGAACCCAGAACCTATGGCCCGTTAGTTGCAATAAATTATTGAGTATTGAGTTCCTTAGTTGGTCGGCTGTTACGACATAGTGTAGGTACACACATTTAATCGACAGACTATAAAATAATACTGGTTTAAAGAAAAGGTTCTTAGTAAGCATAGTTTTACGGAGCCTGTAGTTATTTACCGGACTCGTAGTGGTTATGGCCGGAACATGCAAATGGAAGCCGTGGCTCGCTTTTCTCTAAGGTTATTTAAATAAAGAAAATGGATTTTTTATCCGTCTCTGAAATATAGTAGGTAATAGGAAATGCATTTTTCTAGCACGCTTTTACAGCAAACTTTATTATTCAAAAATGTATATTTCAATATTTAATGGTACAGGGACAAAATGCACATTGTAATAATAACATTCTCGGTTGTGGCGAGAAATTTCTGTTTTTAATAATAACGTTCCTATGTGCTTTATTTCATTTTGAGTCAATTCACAGAAACAAAGTACAATTTTCCATATAATTGTCGTCATTTTCAGCCTATTGCAGTCCACTGCTGGACGTAGGCCTCCTCCAGGGCATGCCACAAGGCTACTGCCACAGGGGGGTTTTGCCCATAGTTACCACGCTGGGCAGGCGGGTTGGTGACCGCAGTGTGATTTTCGGACTATGTTGTCAGCACGGCAGGCACTGCTGCCCACCTCCCGGAGACCCTTAATTGCCTCGTACGATACCCACGGGCAGGCATGTGGTAGTACAAACTCTACTCTGCCGGCACCATTAGGGCCATATAATAATAAACATATAATTGTAAACTAGTTTAACTTTCTAAAACTAAGCTTCGGAAGGAATACTCGTAATAACAGGAACGAAATTACATTTGTACAATAATTATTAAGTTTTAGTTATATTAGTTTGAAATCCAAAGTTCTATTAAAAGTTTATAATTATGTAGCAAACTTTTTTTCCTTGCGTATTATTATAATGATTACTTTATTGCGCCTTCTCATAGTAGAAAGCAGATACCTACAATCAAGTTTTTCAATCACTTACTCCGCTGTCGTAACAATCTATAAACGGGAGAAACTGCGATGAATTAAATATAAGGCAGTAAATTCACTCATACAGCCAATGACTGTGGGCTATAAACGTCCTGGACTTCGTTAACATATAAAACTATATTTATCACGCTAATAATTTGGTATATGGAGTCCTTTTAATGTTGTTAAATTGTCACTTAGATCGTGCCTCAGAAAGCACGTAAAACCGTTGGTCCTGCACCTGATCTCTCTGCGGTCGTATCGGCTTTCCGTCCTATCGGACTACGAGAGTAACGGAATAGAGAGTGCATCTGTGTTTGCGCACACACATAATATCTCCTGCGTACCTAGCCAATCTCCGTAGAGATTGGTCGCCTTGGCCCTAATATGGTCGGAGATCAACATATGGAGCCCATATTCTCATAGAACATTAACATGGATTCGACGAAAACATATCGGTATATTCTTTTAAATGCCATGCTATGGCAAATATTTTATGCCAGGATAGGTATCTGACTGATCTCAAATCTATGTTCCGACTTTGGCGACCGCTGTATGATCACGTCTTGGTTTCTCGTCGACTGTAGTTTTTTCTGATCTTGAGTTGTCAGATTCGAGGGTCAGCAGATCGTGTAGATTCAGGCGCGAACTAAGGCTATATATGTGTGTGACAACCAGGCAAATACTGAAATACTGAGCAAGTATACTCTCCTTTAGTTTTGATCAGTTTTTTGAGATTTTTTGAGCGCAACTTTTTTTTTATTCATACATAGTTGAAAAAATTGTTTTTATGTAATTTTCTAAGGCCAACTTAAACGAACTACACAATTCTTTTTCTGAAGAAATGAGAAAAAAGCCGAAAAATTTGGAAATTTTCCCGTGAAAACTTTTAGCGGTTTTCACCTCAGAATCATGTTCTGAAGTCGTCATATTAATATTTGCTGTATTTGTATATAATAATAATGTCTCCGGCCGTATATTGGGCAACTGCGCAGGAGATTATAGTACTGGTTTAGGTATTATAGTACATTAAAGACTGGTGCACTCTATTCCCTCGATATCATAGTCCTCATAGCTATCTATAAAGGTATATTAATTCAAAATGCACAGTATGGTAAGCATGAGCCTTTTTACGCGCCTTAACACTATCGACTCGCAAGCAAAATCTATGAGATATGACAGTTTGACGATAGCGCTACGGACTATCGAAAGGCTCTTTTGATTCATTTGCCCCACAGAATGTAAACATGTAGGTAAACAACGAAATCATTGTTTACATTACAAATACTAATCCCTCGCCTCGGTATTCCTGAAACAAACCCATAAAAACAGAAACTATAGCCCATAAAGTTTCTTGTCACGTCCGCAAGGGGTCGCCACCGTGCAGAATGCTTATCGATCACAATTTAATTTGTGAGCAATGGTCACACGCACATAAATCCTTGATGTAGGTCACCAGTTGTTATTAGAATTTGTAGGTGAATGGCATCTGGTGCAGGTGGATAACATGCTGGGTCGCCAAGCAGAGATCCTAACTTTGAAAGAGCAGTGAGCCTTAGGTATTTTTCGTCGCGAACTTCACTTAAAACCATACCTAGAGCTTTGTTTTCTGCTGATTTTACAAAACGGATCTACGAATCAAGTTAGAGAGAGAGCTAATCTAGACATATAATTATACATACATACATATAATTTTTATTCCTTACGGGGTAGGCAAGGCACCAAGGACCGATAGAACCACATGGTGCCACTTCTGACCAATTTTGGGGGTATAGTTTATGTACCAGACGTATAATAAAACAGTAACTAATCGCTGTTTGTGCATGCTAATTTTAGAAATGGCTTAACCGATTTGGATGCAGTTTTCCGGAATATATTGTGATCACCTGATCATTAAAATATAATTACTAGGAGGTAATAATGGTTTGCTGGAAGAAATCGCTTGCAGAGATAAGGCCGAGAGATATTTACTGTAGTGTCCTGTGTACATTAAGAATAAGAATTAGGGGAGAGTGGGTAACAGTGGATCACGGGGTATCATAGGATAGGATAGCGCTAGTGAGCGCAGCAAGAAGCGTTAGCTCCGTGTATTTTTATTATATAAAATAGTAAAAGTAACTCCATAGCATTAAAACTTGCTAGAATATTTAACCAGCAAAAGATCTCACCGTGAAAATAAAAAAATTGTGTTTAGCATTAGTGGAATCAGCAGTAATTTCAAATTATAGTGACTAACGATTTTTGTTGTTTCCAACGGACAATACTAAAACTTTGTGTAATCTGATACTAAGTGCAGTGTATGAAGCATGAAATATTTACTAATCTGCATGTAAGTCTTTACTTATTGTGAATGTTGCATGTAAAACTTTTTATTTAAAAACAAAACAATATTTTGTTCATTCAAAATTTAATTAATACAGCGCCATCTATTGAAGAACTATAGTGATTACTATCAGACTTGTGTAGTGTTCATCGTGCGACGTTATCTGGTAAATTTCTCTATTCACTGAAATAGCTTCCACGAATATTTACGAGATGGCGCTATGTGGCGGATGTAAGCAGACTATACCTGACCGAAAGTTTCTGCAATGTTGTAAATGCACGGAGCTTTATGACTTGGAATGCGCTAATGTGTCTGAAAAACGGTTTTACAATACACTGACCGGAGACTACAGGCGTACGTGGATTTGTCCAGCTTGTCACAGTAAAGCACGTAAAACAGACAATGAACAGGTAGTGGTAGGGCTCTCATCGAATAATAAGACCTCTGATGATGAAACTATGAATATAACCATAAGACGAAAGCCTCAACAAGCCTATGATAACTCCAGTAATAAGAGCCAATGTTCCAATAATAATACGAAATTAGCATTTAATAGCAGCAATCCCTTTTTTGACATCGAAACTGAACCGCAAGTTACCTTGGATCAGATAAGTACCTTGTTAAATAAAAAGCTGTCAGAAGATAGACAATCATTAATCAATGATATTAAGTCTGTTATTCAGTCGGAATTACAAAACCTGAAGCTAGAATTTACTCGTAAAGTGGATGACTTATCTTCAGAACAGAAAGTACTGAAGAATGATATTTTGGTCCTTAATAAGAAAATTATAAACTTAGAACAGGAAAGCCTTAGCCTACGTCGCGAAATAAACTCTCTACAATCCCAAACCGTAGATAATGGTACCAGTTCAAATAACAACCACCAGGACTACCACGTGAATTGCAGAAAGCTAGTCTTACATGGACTTACAGAATGTTATGGTGAGACTAAAAAAAGTACGCACGACAATTTGATACATATTTTCACGGAAGTGTTAAATGTTAATTTAAATGGCTATATTGAGGACACCGCTCGAATAGGACGTAATGGTAATAGTAGACCATTAGTAATAGAGCTATTAAGCAAAAGTATGACTAGAAACCTATTAAAACATAGATACTATTTTAAAAACTCGGGCCTAGCTATAACTGAGTATTTAAATACTGATCAGATTAAAGAGAGAAATTTGTTATTAAAGACTATGCGCCAGGCGCGTAATCGCGGTGACCATGCCGTTATGAGAAATAATCGACTTTTTATAAATGGCGAGATATATCTACAAACAAATTTCCAGTCATTAGCAGAAAATAATGTAACAACACAAAGAGAAGAAATGTCTAACGGAGAGAAAATACCTTTATTCTCAAGCCATAATACATTGCGTTCTGAACAACTGCATACAGAAGTAATGAACAATATAAATAATACTTTTCGTGACAATACTTTGTAAGCATATGTGCATGAGGTGGATTAATTTTAATAATATTTTAATTTTAGGTTATGTTAAGGTGAATGTTGTAATTATTAAGTTCTTTAATTTACCCTATGTGTCGGCGGCATGTTTGTTGTTATGTTATGTTTCTAGTTTTGTTTGCTTAGAGATGGTGATGGTAGAATTTTGTGATGCACGTCACATTTCATGTCTTAGATTATGTTTGATTAATTGTAAATATGACCAAATTATTTTTTCCTTTGTCATACAATTTATTAAGAATAAGTACTTGTCACTGGGTTTGCTTAACAAGGGGTCACTAGGCACGAAGCATGATGAACTTATAGTAGCCATGTTACAGTGTCCAGTAGATATCATGGCAATTAACGAGACTTGGATACGGGAGGGAGAAGAGGAGCGTGCGCCCAAACTACCTGGCTACCAGCTGCGGCATGCTCAGCGCCAGCATGGCAGCGCTAGTGTCGGCGGCCGCAAACGTGGTGGCGGGGTTGGTTTCTATATCAGGTGCGGAGTAAACGTACGCCTGCTCTCACATCCAGAGGCTCCCGGCATTGATCAGATATGGATTCGGCTCACAGTCAATGGTATTAAGCTAGCAATAGGTACGGCATATCGGCCTCCGTGGCAAAATGTTGAAATGTTTATAGACGCATTAACAGACTCAGTTTCTTCACTTTCGTCATTTGATCACATTATCATCACCGGAGATTTCAATATAAATCTCTTAGAGTCCAGTTCTGATGTAAAAAAGATATATGAATTTTTAAACTGTTTTGGTCTTCAACAATATGTAACCATCCCTACCCACATTACTGACAGTAGCGCTACATTAATCGATCTAGTTTGTTCTACTTTGCAAGTCCTTGATGTTGAGGTGAATAATATACCTGAACTTAGTAAACATTCTTTTATATCGTGCAAACTTCGTATAAAAAAGGAAAAGGTACCTCCTAAATGGATACTTTATCGGCCGATCAGAGATATTGACCTTAGTAAATTCAACAGCGATCTTGACTCTATAAATTGGAATAGTATGATATGTTTCACAAATGTTAATGAAATGGTTGATAATTTCCAATCAGTCCTGACTAAATTATTTGATAAACACTCCCCATTCAAACGGACTTTGCTAAAAAAACAATCTCATCCCTGGATAACATATAATATTAGGGAAATGATAAAAACTCGAAACAAAGCTTATACACGCTGTCGCCTGTCTAACAATGATGCTCAAAAGAACTATTACAAGGAATTAAAAAGTGCTGTAAATGTGGCCCTTTATACCGAGAAGAAAATGTACTTCCAACATAACATAAATATGCATAAAAATAATCCGCGTGTGTTATGGAATGACATCAGAAATAATGTAGCTAATTTCAAGCAAAAATCTGCTGATTTACCACCTCATTTCAACGATCCAGACACTGTAAACAACCATTTTCTCTCACTGCCGGGTAATAACAACATCAAAATAAGTGACTTAACTTTCTTCGAATTTCATAGACATGGATCATCCATCTTTACCCTAAAAACAGTTAGCGAACTTGAAATAAGTAAAATTATTAGATGCTTTTCCACAAATGCTACTGGGGTTGATGGTATCTCTATGAATATGGTGCTTATGACTCTTCCCCAGACACTGGGCATTATAACAGCTATAGTAAACAGATCTATTACAACTAAAACCTATCCACTATCTTGGAAAACAGCAATAGTAAACCCATTCCCAAAACTAAGCACCCCACTGAAATGAAAGACTTGCGACCAATCAGTATCTTGCCATTTCTTTCTAAAATTATTGAAAAAGTTATTTCCTTGCAACTTAATAAATATTTAGAAGACAACCAAATTTTACCAAAAAAACAATCAGGATTTCGAAAAAGTCACAGCACTGCAAGCGCTTTAATGGATGTTTTTGACGACATACTTACATCTCAAGATATTGGTGAAGGCACCATACTGACACTCCTGGACTTCTCTCGTGCATTTGATACGATAAATACCTCGCTTTTATTATCTAAACTAAGTTATTATGGTTTTGACAACGATGCTACGAAATGGTTCGCAAGCTACCTCACTGATCGTTCACAATTAGTGGAACTTCGACGGATAGACGGTTCAAGTTCCTTTTCAAATATTCAACCTATAAAGCGCGGAGTCCCCCAAGGCTCTATACTTGGTCCAATACTCTTTGTCATATACAGTGCAGATGTAGTTTCGAGTATTGAAAATAGCAAATACCACCTTTATGCTGATGATATACAGCTTTATAAATCATGCCCACCTGTTGATGTCAATACTGCTGTTGATTGCTTAAATGAAGATTTAAACCGAATAGTGAGCTGGACTCAGGCTAACGGGTTGGTCTTAAATCCTAATAAGTCCAAATATATTATCCTAGGATCTAAAAATCAAATTGACAAAATTGTCTCCGGAGACCCAAAGATACTAGTGGGAGGAGTAGCTATAGATCGTGTTACTGAGGCACGTAATTTAGGTTTGCTTGTTGATGACTCAATGCACTTCGAAAAGCATATTCTTCAGGTAGTTCAAAATTGTTTTTATAGGCTCTCTGTATTGTATCGTATGAGAGAACACCTCAGTACTGATCTACGAATCCGATTATGTGACTCCCTTATTTTGTCCAAATTTAACTATGTTGATAACGTTTTTGGGGAATGTTTGCTTGTTAGGACTAGTAAACTTATTCAGCGCGTACAAAACGCATGTGTACGTTATTGTTTTCCTATTCCTAAGAGAGCTCACATTTCTCCGTACATAAATAAACATGGTCTTTTGAACATGTTATCCCGCAGGACTCTTCATTTTTCTACAATGCTTTTTGGTGTAATTAACAATAAAAGACCTCCATATCTATATGAAAAGCTAAAGTTCTCAAACAGATCAATCCGTTTTGCTACCCGTCTGCTATCTAGCCATCACAAAACGACTGCCTATCGTGGCAGCTTTAAGTATGCGGCCACCAAATGTTGGAACAATGTCCCTCCACCTATTAGGAACCTAAAATCGACTTACTCTTTTAAGAAGACTTTAGCTAAGTTTCTATTGGACCTGCAAAAGGCGACATAGGCAGTCGTTTTATAATCGTTTTATAATAGTTTTATAATATTTTTATAAATTTGAGTATCTTTATGTACTTAGTAGTACTTACCTACGTGAGTAACTAATTTGTGGAGCGTTTTTAATTTGTATTGTTACGTTTTTATTTGTAAGCTTTGTAAGAAAGTAGCTTATTTTGTGTTGTGTTTCTATTTGTATTGTTGTAGTATATTGTCTTTAGTTTTATATTATTTACGACTTGTCCATTAGGCAAGTTAACTGGCGACACGGAAGACCAGCGTTATAGCATCTCATGCTATAACATTATGCTGAGTGGCGACCAATTTTTCGTCGCACTTTTATATTGTCTACTTTTGATAACTTTTGGTATTTTTATGTTATTTTTAATATACTTATAATATGTGTATGTATATATGTATATGTATATATGTGTATAATGTTTTGATGCAGTGATTACGGTATTATACCCACTTTATATATTTTAGATTGTAATTTTTTATGTCTGTGTGTGGCGAAAAATAAACGTTTTCTTTCTTCTTTCTTTCTTTCTTTCTTTCTTTCAGTGGATAATCCAAAATATCTGAGGATGTGTTTATTCTTGCGCACACACTGAAACGTGTTTCTTGCCGCTAATCTATTTCCCCTTCCAACATATAAGTCGTTTACAGTGTCAAAGCAGGAATCCCGCTGTCAGACTCCTCTCAGTAGTAATAAAAAAGTAACGAAAGTATTTTTTCACATGGTTTAAAAATTAATTTCATATCTTAGTGAATAAGAAATCCAAAAATTGATTTTTTTATACATTTCGAATATTCTAAATTCTATGTAAACTGGGTCTATTTGTCTTTGTGATAAATAGTTAATTTTTTTATAACATTATTATTTCATAACCACGATTGGATCACAGTTAATCATTTCGTATTGGGTGACCCTGTATGACCCGTAGAACTAAAATTAATTTCATATTTTTTATATAAAAATTTTATATTATTTTAAAATTTTAAATTATCGTTTTTCTCCATTATATCTCAGTGAGCGCTTTAAATATCTCTTTTCAAGAGATCGGCCTCTCCGATCCAATACGGCATCACTGCTACAAACTCCCCGATTTAATTCTGGGGCTTTTGGGTATTCTTTCTCGGTTCGGGCGGTTAAGCTCTGGAATGAATTACCCCACACGGTTAGAGATTGTCACACTGTTGGTACATTTAGGGAAAAGCTGAAGGATCACTACCTGTCCATTATATGAATATGCTGTCATTTGTTTTTTCTCCTTTCTTTTCTTAATGTAGTTCTGTAGTTTCTTAGAATTTGTTTAATTGCACATGTTACCCTGTTGTTAACAATTTCTCTTTACTTGCTTGGCTTGCTGGAAGAGATCTCTGGTAGAGATAAGCTTGCCATTGTACATGCATCTCTTCTTTAATGTTGTATGCCATATTTCTTTTTGTGTATGTGCAATAAAGAATAAAGAATAAAAATGAACATCTTGAATGAATAAATTATCTAGATATTGACATAATTTTTATCTAATCGGTTGATGATTTATTGTCCCCCACGCATTGATCCGAATTGACCCATTGCCGGGTCACAGTGGATCCTTTCCCAATTTTTTAAAACTTTTTATAACTTGTAAATTTATGTAACGAAAGCCATCAAATGCCTTTTTTATATAAAGATTAGATACTAAAGTTATGATTGTCATCATTTACAGCCCTGAGAAGTCCATTGTTGGACATAGGCCTCCCCCAACAACCTCCACTCCGACCGGTCGGAAGCAGCCTGCATCCAACCGACGCCCGCAACCTTGACCAGGTCATCCGTCCACCTCGCGGGTGGCCTTCCCACGCTGCGCTTGCCGATACGTGGCATCCATTCTAGAACTTTCCGACTCCATCGGCCATCAGTTCTTCGAGCTATGTGCCCTGCCCATTGCCACTTCAGCTTGCTGGACCGTTCAGCTATGTCGGTGATCTTTGTACGTCTGCGGATCTCCTCATTTCTGATTCGATCACGCAGAGAGATCCCAAGCATAGCTCTCTCCATCGCTCGCTGTGCGATCCTGAGCTTTTTTATGAGGCACATAGTTAGAGACCACGTCTCGGCACCGTAGGTCATCACCGGCAGCACGCACTGGTTGAATACCTTCGTCTTTAAGGACTGGGGTATCTTGGACACAAATAAGCTTCGTAGTTTCCCGAACGCTGCCCAGCCGAGTTGGATTCGCCGAGTTACCTCCTTCTCAAAGTTGGACTTACCTAGTTTGACCGTCTGTCCCAGGTAAACATACTCGTCAACAACTTCAAGCATCGAGCTCCCAACCAGTACAGGAGTGGGCGGCACATGGACGTTCGACATGATCTTCGTCTTGTCCATGTTCATCTTCAGGCCCACCTGTTGGGAGACTCGATTGAGGCCATCGAGCATTGTGCTTAGATCCTTCAGCGATTCTGCCATGACCACGATGTCGTCTGCGAACCGAAGGTGAGTGATGTATTCGCCATTGATATTGATGCCGAGTCCTTTCCATTCGAGAAGCTTAAAGGCGTCTTCCATTGCATTGGTGAAGAGCTTCGGAGAAATAACATCTCCTTGTCTCACTCCCCTCTGCAAAGAAATCGGCTCAGTGCTCCGCTCCTGTACTCGTACCGACATGGTGGCATTGCTGTATAAACACTTCAGCACTTCGATATATCGATGGTCAATATGGCACCGCTGGAGAGACCGCAACACTGCCCATGTCTCGATCGAATCAAAGGCCTTCTCATAGTCCACGAACGCTAGGCATAGTGGCCGATTATACTCTTCCGTTTTTTGTATAATCTGCCGTAGCGTGTGGATATGATCTATGGTACTAAACCCTTTTCGGAAACCGGCTTGTTCGGGAGGCTGGAAGTCATCAAACCTGCGAGCAAGACGATTCGTGATTACCCTTGAAAACAACTTGTAGACATGGCTCAGAAGCGAAATGGGTCTATAGTTCTTCAGCAAGGCTTTATCGCCTTTTTTAAAGAACAGCACCACCACACTTCTGTTCCATGCTTCCGGCGTTACGCCTTCGAGCAGGACGGAATTGAAGAGCCTTTGGAGGACCTTCAGTACCGGAGTTCCACCCGCTCTTAGAAGCTCTGATGTAATTCCATCGTCGCCCGGCGCTTTGTTGTTTTTGAGTTGTTTAAGGGCAGTCCTAATCTCGTACAGGCTGATATCCGGGATGTCTTCAGTATAGTGTCGGGTGAGCTTGGCTCTTGGGTCTTTGCCTAATCTAACAGGTTTAGCGACCGAGGTATATAGCTGTCCATAGAACCTCTCAATCTCCCTTAGCACCTCTGGTATGGTAGACGCTACACTGCCGTCCTCTGTCTTCAGCTTCGTCAACTGGCTCTGCCCAATAGATAATTCTCTTGCGAACACTTTGGAGCCTTGGTTTCGCTCTATTGTCTCCTTAATGCAGCGAGTATTAAAGCTGCGGATGTCGTGTCGCAGAGACTTGGAGATACGTCTATTGAGCTGCCGATATGCTTCAGCGTCATCAGAGGACTGCAGAGACATTGCGCGCCTTTCCGCCATGAGGTTGAGGGTATGACCAGTTAGTTTCTGGGGTCTATTTCTACGGTTAGGTCTAAAGAATTTAGACCCCACCGTGTGGACAGTTTCTACCAGCCTGTTATTTATATCGTCCACTGACATGCAATCCTCTAGGCAAGCAAAGCGGTTTGTCAGCTCGAGTTGAAAGCTCTCGGGGTTTTGAATGTGCACGGATGAGGGTCGGAGTGTAGACTTCACTAGTCGTGATCTTTCCCGTTTGACATTAATATTCAATGTGCCTCGAACCATTCGGTGATCGCTACCGGTTTTCACCCTGTTGATCACTGAGACATCATTGAATATCCGTCTATCGGTGGTCACTATGAAGTCTATCTCGTTCCTCGTGTGCTTGTTGGGATGGAGCCAGGTCCATTTCCTATGAGGCGGCTTCTTGAAGAAGGAGTTCATCATAAAGAGTCCCTCCATCTCTAGAAAATCGGCCAGCCTCTGGCCCCTGGGGTTCCTGTCGCCGGATCCAAATTGTCCCACTTTCAACTCATTCTCACCCCGCTTGCCCAGTTTCGCATTGAAGTCCCCCATAACAACACAGAAATGAGTTTTAGAGGTATGTATGGCTGTACTTATGTCCTCATACATAACCTCCACCTCGTCATCCGGATGCGTCGAGGTCGGCGCGTATACCTGGATGACCTTCAACGAGTACCTTTTTGATACTCTGAGTATCAGGTATGCTACCCTGCTCGACACACTCGTGATGGATTCGATGCTGTTTACGAGGGACTTGTGGACGATAAACCCAACACCACCCTGGGACTTATGATCACCTTCCCGGTGGTAGAGTAAGTTGCCAGATTTCAGGGTTATCGTATCCTCTCCCTGTCTTCGGACCTCAGATAACCCTACAATATCCCACCGCAACTTACTCATTTCCTCTTCCAGCTCATCGAGCTTTGTGTCCTCCTTCAGCGTGCGCGCATTGTACGTCACCAGCGATAACCCACGCCTATGGTCCATTTTCGTAGCATTAGTCGTCGTACAGTTGGAACCCGCCCGGGGATTCTTAGCACCCCTGGCTCCGGCACTTGACCGGCGCCTGTCGGACACGCCAGTGTCGCCTCCGGAGCCGCCGGGCACTTGGGGCCTTCCTAGATTACTACTCATGGGGGGGGGGGTTTGGACCGTAACCCGCCACGCTGGTCCAATGCGTGTTGGCGGGTGGCCAGAGCCTCGTTCGTTGTGCTGCAGGGTGCACCGCGAGCAGGTGAGGATGGCTTGGGTCCCGTTAGAAGTTATATGGGACCCCATGCACCCCAAAGTTATGATTGTATTTTTTTTTAATTATAATTTTGCTATAAACTTTCAAGTTGTATTGAATAAAAAAAGTGGTCTTCTATTGTCCACTCACCCCTACTTTTAATTAAAAAAGAATTTAACGTTTATTCTTTTACACTCGGACGTAGGAAACCTATGGAAAATTAAGGTTATTACAGTAACGTATTTAGTAGGTTACCTAATTGTGTTAGTTAACCCAATAAAAAGATCCACAAACGTTTCTCCTGAAGTAATTAGCGATATCTGGCAATAAATTCCAAACGTTGCCAAACCACTTTACTCCACAACAGAGGCTAAATAGTCGAGCTTTAATTAAAAACCTTGCATTCTGATTACAATGGAGCTATAATTCAGCTGTATCTACAAGCTTGTAGATCTTCAGTTTGTGGCTAGTGGTACAGTGTACGAGATATGTTTGTTGTTTTCAACGTTGAGCTGCGTGCGACACGCTCAGTGTTGCCACATTGGATTTTATATTATAAGACGTAGACCGATGAGAAAGTTGCAAAAAAATATTCAGCGAATTCAAACAATATTCTTTTTCCTACCTAATTATTTTAATAAAAGTATCAAATTATTTTTTTCCTGATAATATGAAAAATATATCGGAATATTTTGGAATTTTCCTGCGAAAATTTTTAGTGTTTTCCCCTCAGAATCATGGTCTGATGTCATGGTATCAATATTTGCCTGGCTGTCACAAACATCCTGTATAGAAACCTTTTCTTTTTGCATTTGTATTTTTTTTCCTTATACCGACCGGACCATGGACAATTTTGTAGTCAGTCAGTTTTAAGTTAGTAGGTACTATTTAAAGACTTTATAGTTCATCTAGATATCCGCTAATATTAAACACTAGTGGACGCTCGCGACTCCGGCGCGTGGACTACAGAAAAAACAAAATGTCGAAATTATCCGGGATAAAACATTTTCCCGGGATAAAAAGTAGCCTATATGTTAAGTGGGACCTATCACAAAATATTCCTGAAAACTGCATCGAAATCGGTTCAGCCGTTTCTGAGATTAGCGTGCACAAACGCACAGACAAATAGACAAACCGACAAACAGACAAACAGACAAAAAATTCAAAAATCATTGTTTTGGGTACCTACTATTGCGTTGATAAAGGTCTCTATATGTATAGATTTTTAAGTATTTGGTTGATATCAAAATTGTAGAGAAAATGACACTATTTTGTTTGACTGCGGTTTCAAATTAGATTACTAGGTAAGTAACATATAAGAATAATACTTCACAAAAGTTGGATTCTTATACTACTTGTTCTCATTAATTCGGTTGAACTGTACAAATACACGTAGCTAGTAAACGTGCTTTCGTGCACTTAAACCCGGTGTCGTAATTAGGACGTGGAAAAACGTCGGAATCCGCCGCCACAGCGCCAACGGGAAATGAAAACTAAAACGTGAATCCTGCATAGTACGTATAAAAAACTCTCGTAGTATTTGTTACGAGTTTGTATGTTTCTACAAATACATTTTACATAACGAAGTAACCTATTCGTATATGACAGGAGAAAAAAGATTGTTACTTTAGGACACTTTCAACGCAAACAAATCTTGACAGATTTTTTTAAATAATTGAGAATAAAGATAACGGATTTTGCGAGAACGAAGAGAAAAAGTTTTATCTGATTATTTTTTTAATTTATTTTTTTAGATAAGTACCTATATTTATATAGGGTGTAACAAAAAGGGTATGTTAAGCGAAAAGCTATGTAAATAGCCTACTATAGAGAACCTATCTATAAAATTTGAGACTCGAAATCACATTTAACATACCCTTTTTGTTACACCCTGTATAGTTAACGCGAAAGTCTTCGAAGTTTTTTTCAAGTGAACATTTTCCATCCAAAACACGAATTTCAGGCCTACAGTTGCCACCGATCATTACACCAGCCTCGCTCGCTTAACTTACGAACTTTGCTCGAGTTGCCACTGACTCTGGGATTTACGAGCAAGATGCAACATCGGTGCTCGACCCACCTTTTTGTTGATAACTGAGTAAAGTTTAAATTACTCTTTGCGGTCTGTGTTTTAATTTTATTGAGACAGCTGGATAAGTTTCAGAGTTAGAATTGTAATGAGATGGCGCCTTTACCAGTTTTAACCAGTTGACAGACTGATTAATTATGATGTAAAGAACCTTTGAAATTTACACGTTAGAATACTGAGCAATGGCGGGGGCGGTCAGTAACTACATTTATAGTTTTATCTTCTACTCAGAAAATGGATATTAAAAGCCATCTCACCCCTATGTATAGAGGTATATCACTGATACTAGTACGTATATAAAAGTAAAGCCAATAAGGAGCTGCTCAATAAACTCGAAAGACTTCAAAATTTGGGTATCCATTTTATGTAGGTACGGAGTAAGCAAATTATGATCATATTACTCAATTTCGAATAGAGCTCAAATGGCTTCTAAGTAGAATTTGTCGGAACATATGATAAAAAAGTAATAGATTACCTTACCTAATTTTTTTTATAACATTCGACGCACAGAGTTTACATGTATAAGTTCGACAAGACAACGCAATAAAAAAAAAACAAAAAGTAACCTGTATTTCTAAGCTATTACTAGTTTACAAATAGCCATCCTGGCTAATGACAGCACGCGAATGCGACAGGACGGTCGCCGGTGGCGCAGTGCACTCAATCAGAGCGATTGTTCACGTGCATCGATACAGAGTGACCACTTCAGTTACTAGTGCCATTCGAACGATGCGAGCGAAATCGTAGCCGATAGTCATTGTTGTGTTTTTGATACTTTTTTCTATGCATGACAATTCGTGATTGAGTTCAAGTAAACTACTTTATATAAAGGTCCTGATTATTCTGCTATTATCTAACTAGAAGTCTCTACCTAGCATTTCCTAATAAATGTCGCGGGCATAGGTTGGATGCGGGCCGCTTCCGACCGGTCGGAATGGAGGTTGTTGGGGGAGGTCTATGTTTGGCAGTGGACTTCTCATGGCTGATTATGATGATGATGACGAAAACGACATGCAACTGCTAACAAAACGTTTCCTTTGGTATCATGTAATTCACATAAAAAGCATAAGCAACTCATAAAGCATTGATGAATTACTGAAAATATTCAAAAAGTTAGTTTGAGGTAAAATGAGAACACCCTATTACTTGTTTAAGGATACTATTCATGTTATATCAATATCATCATCATCATCATTTCAACCCTGGGAAGTCCACATAGGCCTAGCCCAACAACCCCCATACCGACCGGTCGGAAGCAGCCTGCATCCAACCGACAACATATCAATATACCTACCTGTAATTTCTGTACAGTAGGTATTATAAAGTCGAAAAAAGCGGGTGGGGCTGTGTCGGGGCACACGGCCGTTGGTTTTAACGTGAAACGTCTATGTTAGCGAATCGCTTTTAAAGTAAAAGATTGAAATGAAAACAAGATGGACGCTGTTTTAAGTATTTTAATAAAAAAAGAACAGGTACGTAATAGAAACATAAAATACATAGCAAATGTTTATATATTTATTGTCACTTTCTGGTTATTTTAAATAGCAGCCGCCCACGACTTCGTCCGCGTGAGGGGGCGTTGTACCCGTGCGAAGCCGGGCAGGTTGTTGTATAGACTGTAGCCTTCCTTGGTAAATGGGCTATCTAACACTGAAAGAATTTTTCAAATCAGACCAGTAGTTCCTGAGATTAGCGCGTTCAAACAAACAAACAAACAAACTCTTCAGCTTTATAATATTAGTATAGATATAAATACTGTCCAAATTACACTTATTTTTGTATAAATCAATCGGTTCAAATAAACTTGACAAACACACGAAAGAATCACCACGCTATAAAGTCGGAGTCACGAGTTACACTGAATAGAAACAAGCGTGAGCGCCGGTTTCGCACAGTTATCGCAGTATCCCTCCCCCGCCGCCCCGCTTGACCCCGACACGAACTCAATGTCATAACAGCGAGCTGACTATATAAGTGAAATATTTACACCACATTTTTGTTTCTAAGACCAATAGTTTTTTAATTATTAAGGTACGATGATATAGACCTTTTCGTTACGGTCCAGTTTTTAAACCTGGTACCCGTATGTGTCGGCGCGATTTTAAAGACGTTTCACGTCAAAAACATTTTGGAAAGCACTTTAGTTGTCTTAAAGTGAAAATACGTAATACAGTTAGACTAATGGTCCCTGTAGTGTCTCTTTACAGCCATTATATAGCTTCTGTCCTCGAGTAAATGGAATTAAATTTTTTATTTACCATTTTGTTTTTAAAAGTACCTATGTTTTACATTTTCTTTTAGTTATTTAGTTATGAAGCATTTTTCAAACGTTTGAAATAATTTAAAAAAATAGAGTTATACATACATATAGGTACATACAGGATGTAACAAAATGGTTATGTTAAGCGAAAAGCTATGTGAATAGCCAACTAAAAGGAACCTTCCTACAAAATTTTAGACTCGAAATCACATCTTTATTTTTCAAGAATTCCTAAATAACTCAGGAATGTTCATACAATGTTGAAAAAAAAACATGGTATTCTAAGTCTTAAATTTTTGAAAAAGGTTCTCTATAGTTGGCTATTTTTCCAAACGTCAGATAGCCTATCAAAGGAATAAAGTTGATGCTGGCTTTCTCTCAAACTTGATCATGATGGAGAGAGTATCAACATTTTTCTACAGAAAAAGCTGTGTGACGTTTAGAAAAATCTGCCCTTAAATAGTTAAAAACCAGAGAGTAAGTATATCCTTTGGTCAACTCTGGTTTAGGCACTATTTTCTAAATTGCTTATGTGTGAAGTTTTTCAACAAGGCGTCAAATTAAATAATGCATACGTTTTATTTCTAATGCTGTTAAAAAGTTTATATTATACTAGTGGACGCCCGCGACTCCGTCCGCGTGGACTACAGAAAAAATAAAAAGTAGCCTATATGTTAAGTGTAAAAAGTAGCCTATATGTTATCGCGGTTGTCGTAAAAAATTAATTCACGTTTGTCCCCTTCCCGTGGGAATTTCGGGAAATCCGTTCCCAGTGCTTCCTCGGGGTCCCAAATAAACATATATGCTCAACTTCAGATTCACATGTTTAACCGTTTTCGTAAAAAATAAATAATTCCCGTTGGTCTCCTTCCCGTGGGAATTTCGGGAAATCCGTTCTAGTGTTTCCTCGCAGTCCCTAATGAACATATATGCCCAATTTCAGCTTCATATGTATAGCGGTTTTCGTAAAAACTATGAATTCCCGTTTGTCCCCTTCCCGTGAGAATTTCGGGAAATCCGTTTTTAGTCCTCCCTCGCTGTCCCCAATGAACATATATGCCCGATTTCAGCTTCATATGTATAGCGGTTTTCGTAAAAACTATGAATTCCCGTTTGTCCCCTTCCCGTGGGAATTTCGGGAAATCCGTTTTTAGTCCTCCCTCGCTGTCCCCAATGAACATATATGCCCGATTTCAGCTTCATATGTATAGCGGTTTTCGTAAAAAATATAGAATTCCCGTTGGTCGCCTTCCCGTGGGAATATCGGGAAATTCTTATAGCCTATGTTCATCCAGGTCCAATAAGGATTCTAACGGTGAAAGAATTTTTGAAATCGGTCCAGTAGTTTTTGAGCCTATTCATTACAACCAAACAAACAAAGTTTTCCTCTTTATAATATTAGTGTAGATCTACTAATACGAGTATATAAAATTCTCGTGTCACGGTGTTAGAAGTTAAACTCCTCCGAAACGGCTCGACCGATTTTCGTAAATCTTAGCATGCATATCGGTTAGGGTGGAGAATCGGACAACATCTATTTTTCATCCCCCTAAATGTTAAGGGTCGTCCACCCCTAAATTTTTTATTTAATTTTTTTGACAAAATTTTTTGTTTTTATTTTTTTATGATACAGCATACAAAAATACATACAACCATGAATTTTCACCCCTCTAGGATCAACCCCTTTTACATGGCAAGACAACGTTTGCCGGGTCAGCTAGTATTATATACAGGATGATTTTTGGTCGTCAACGTTCCCGAAAACTACGGATTCTCCTCATCATCACGATCATTTTTCTCCATGGAAGCATACCTGGGAAGTGTCTGGTTTCCAAAATATTAGGGTCCAAAGTTGAGTAAATAGACTGCGTTTTTCTGCATAAATGCACATAGACGCGCGTAGCAGGATTTTTTCACGAAAAATAATTAATATCTGTCTATAAAAAAACTAACATAAACACTAGACACTATAAATTTCGCACGATCAAGGAATTTAAAATTTAAAAAAAAAAAAAAAAAAAAATTTCCCAGCATTTTTTTTGGCATAAACTTACTTTATTTCATGTATAGAATACGTACCCTTCGTTAAAGGTGGCCACAAAAAAACATCCTGTATAAGCAACCGTAATAATGAAAACATGCAAATTATTTCATTAAATCCTTTTTACTACGCGAGTTCGTAGCACGCTACGAGTTTCGTAGTCGCAAAACGTAGATTCCTAGAGTCGTGCAGGTTTTGCATATTTACAAAACATATAAAAGAGAAACAATTTCCTGTTTGTAATCAAACTATACGATTTGACTGTTCATTTCGCAATTAAACAAAATCGCTGATACACGCGAATATAAATTGTTGGAAGAAGCAAAATGATGCGGGCATCACTAGAACACGAGCTGCATCTACTTTCATGTATGTCGTAAGAGTCGACTAAGGAATTCAGGTATTCTCTCAGGCAGGCGAAAACCTAGCAACTTGTTGTTTATTGATCACATCAGCGTTATTTTAAAAGTGGCTGTCTAAAAGTGGATATCCTTTACGATGGTGTAGTTCGGGCTACTCCAATTCGAGAACACAGCCATGAGTGTGTACTATTCCGGAACTATAAGTGATAGAACACGGCCATGAGTGTGTACTATTCCGGAACTATAAGTGATAGAACACGGCCATGAGTGTGTACTATTCCGGAACTATAAGTGATAGAACACGGCCATGAGTGTGTACTATTCCGGAACTATAAGTGATAGAACACGGCCATGAGTGTGTACTATTCCGGAACTATAAGTGATGGAACACGGCCATGAGTGTGTACCATTCCGGAACTATAAGTGATAGAACACGGCCATGAGTGTGTACTATTCCGGAACTATAAGTGATAGAACACGGCCATGAGTGTGTACTATTCCGGAACTATAAGTGATGGAACACGGCCATGAGTGTGTACTATTCCGGAACTATAAGTGATAGAACACGGCCATGAGTGTGTACTATTCCGGAACTATAAGTGATGGAACACAGCCATGAGTGTGTACCATTCCGGAACTATAAGTGATAGAACACGGCCATGAGTGTGTACTATTCCGGAACTATAAGTGATAGAACAAGGCCATGAGTGTGTACTATTCCGGAACTATAAGTGATGGAACACAGCCATGTGTGTGTACTATTCCGGAACTATAAGTGATAGATAGGTACTTTATCATGAAATCTCGAAAACTGTTTCACCAAGAAAGATGAGTGGCAAGGAGGTAAATTATGAATTAGGAGTCGTCCGCTACGTACCTAAGTTTTCTCGAAGTTTCTACGGGTGCAAAAAAATCTAAATTAAAATAAAAACATGAACGAAGTGGCGGGCCATTTTTGAACTATATTTTGTCAATCTGTCTCAAGGTTGAAAGATTTGGAATAAACAGTTACTTGAAAACCTCACTATAAAATTATTAATAAAGAAATGGAAAAAATTCTTCACCCGAGTGGGAATCGAACCCACGACCACTGCATACCGTGCTAGTTGCTCTAACCACTGAGCCACCGAGTCTTACTTGCAATTGTTATTGATACATTTTAAATATTTCTCCTCTAGTTAAATATAACGAGCATCCATATTCAATTATGCAGAAAAATCCACTTCATGAGCTGCAGCTCTCGGGAATACAAAATTATTTAAAAAATCAACCGAAAACCTGTAACAAATGAGCCCCTTGATTTAGCCTGCGAGCAATTTACATTAATGACCTCCTTTCCTACATGCAGTCGAGTATAAACAAAGCCTTATTCATCATTGAAATTGTGTTGTTCCTGAAACGGAAATACAAATAGCTGTAAAAAATACTGTACTGCTGTAGCGGGTGTGAGATTCTATATTCTTTTGTTCTATTCAAAAAGGTTATATGGACGAAATCATGGCCGGCAATCACTGGACAATTCTTATTATTATTCTTATTCTTTATTGTACACAAAAAAAACACAATTAAAATAAGTATTGTACAAAGGCGAGCTTATCTCTATAAAAGATCTCTTCCATGTAGTTGTGTATTTTGTCAATCCTCCACAAGTTCGAAATATTTGGAATCAACAGCACTTGAAATCTTAGCTCTTACTTGCTACTGATACATTTTGTTCGTGTATAAATTATATTCTAACATTTTACTATGTTGATATTCTTAAAAATACATCACAAAACTTAACCAGTAAGTTGACGTCAATACGATATTCCGCGAATTTGCGTTCGATATTGGAATCTATACATATAATAAAAATGTAACGGATCGCTGTCTGTACATGGAAGATATACGAGAAAAAATATTATAGGAGTCCTTTATCAACGCAATAGTACCCAAAAGAATGATTTTTGGAATTTTCGTCTGTTTGTCGGTTTATCTGTGCGTTTGTGCACGCTAAACTAACAATTACAAATAGATATCTATCCAATTGTTACGCCGAGGAGTGCGAGAATAGACTCCCTGACTATCGACTCGTTAACTAGTTTTGTTTGTTCTTTCTTACAGCCATTTCAGCTTTCGTGTTTAATTGTCAATATTGTCTTACATACATATTTTGCTACAAATAAGGAAATATTCGTTATTAACTTGGAACCTATGCAATTCTTGCAAGTTACCATTCATATACAGGATGATTTTTGGTCGTTAACGTTCCCGAAAACTACGGAATCTCCTCATCATCACGATCATTTTTCTCCATGGAAGCATACCTGGAAATTGTCTAGTTCCCAAGATATTAGGGTCCAAAGTTGAGTAAATGGACTGCGTTTTTCTGCATAAACGCACATAGACGCGGGTAGTAAGATTTTTTCACAAGAAATAATTAATATTTGTCTATGACAAAACTAGCATAAACACTGGACACTATAAATTTCGCCCGATCAAGAAATAAAAAAAATTACATACATCGTTTCCTAGCATTTTTCTTGGCATAAACTTACTTTATTTGAGTATAGAGTACGTACCCTTCGTTAAGGGTGGCAACGAAAAATCATATACACACGTAGTAGTGTAGATATATTAATATTTTATGACTATTTCATCAAATACCAATAGTTTCTCTATTTAAATTTAAAAAATCAGTCTGTTATACATACAAGTCGGTACAATATTGGTACCTAATAAAAGGCATGAAAACCTTACACAAAAATTCACACACACATAGGTACAAATAATGTATATAAGGACCTCTCACATAAAGTTCAAATGATTAAACCAACGTGCTTCGACAGTAAAGTCACAACGCAATTCAGCTAATGTTTTTTAAAACTGTTTAAAATCAAAGCAATTTTATTTCAAGGACTTGGTGTAACAGACAGCCGCTAGAGGTCTCCTGTAAAGATTGGCATTAAGCTCCAGCTTTTCGAGCTTCAAGCTAAAGTCATTGTATAAGAATCAAAGTAACTCAACTAGCTGCTTCGGCGTTTGATTTTTTTTTTATGAATTAGTTTCCGCACATTATATCGACACTTGTTTCTACTAAAATGCAGTGTTTTGGTCGTAAAAGGCTGTGTCGGTATCCTCCTCCTCCTCGCGTCGTTTTCCTCATTACTGAGGGTCGTGACTCCCACGCTGCATCAGTTTCTCCCGTACGATTTCCCTCCATCTGCTGCCATCCTTAGCTTCGTGAAGGGCATTGTGGAAGTTGATGTTCAGAGAAGATCGTATTTGGTCTGACCATCTCGTGGGACTGCGTCCTCTGGGACGTTTGCCATCCACCTTGCCTGTCACCATCAGCTGTTCGAGATTGTGACCCTCTTTACGAGCTATATGTCCGCAGAACTCCAGCACCCTACGAAGGCACATAGTGGAAAGTCTAGATTTGACATTAAGCTCTCTCAAAATAGACACGTTGGTAGCTATGCGTCTGAGCTCTCTGATTGAGACTTTACTTTTCGTGGCACCAGTAATATGTCCACTGTCTGGAGCCTGGTTTCCCGCCCCAGAAGCGGCTTCGGTAGCTAATTTAACACCGCCCGGCCCGGTTACCGAGCGGCGCCGGGGGATAGCCGGATCGCTCAACAAACAAAGCTCTGTCAATCGTACTGTTCATTGAGGGAGTTTTCTTTGGTAAATACGTAGTGGTGGGTACCCAGATCCTTCCACTGCAGAATTTTAGAGGTTATTTAATTCCTCATGGTCTCTGTGCGCCACTCTCCAACAGGTGTCGGAGGGGTCGGGTTAATTGACCGTCGCCCGATTTTCGGCGTTCCCCTCCTCCTTTCTCATCCGGGCTTGGGACCGGCAACGGCGGAGTTACTAACTACTAAAATGCAGTGTCTCGGTTGTAAAAGGCTGTGTAAGTTAATCATGATTCGTTTAGCCGAACCGAATTTCATGAAAAGGACTGCCAAGTACATAGTAAGTACATATTTCGTGCTAATCATTAGTGAGAATTACAAAGCACAGATCAACTAAGCAACCTGCTAATACTTTCAAAATCTGTTTTACGGTGTGTATCTACACAAGAAGGGTATCTACAACATTAACGGGAAAATTAATAGAGACTACGGGACTAAAACTATATATTATTCACCTTGTACCATGATAAGAGCTACTGCAGAGGTAGTTCGGTGCCGCTCTGTAAAGAACTCAATAGCTAGCGTAATCCTTTCCGGTATTAAATGACTTTTCAATGACCGATTTTCAATCTGCCGCTGTACAGAGGAAATAATGCGGTCGACGGAAAACGGAAATACTGAAAATATTTTACAGTATTGTATGTTTGGCGGCCCCGAGTTCTGGAGAAGAGTTATTGGTCATCCTTGGTTGAGTGGAACAGGTTAAAGAATTTATATATCTGGGAAGTATGTTTACAAGAGATGGCAAGTGTGAAAGTGATATAGAGAAGAGAGTAAAAGCGGGAAATCAGGTGAATGGGGCAGTGCACTCTTTTGTGAGCAGCCAGAAAATCTCTAAAAAGGCTACACTGATGTATGGCAGCGAATCTTAGGTGTGGGAAAAGAAGCATGAAAGTAAAATAAATGCTGTTGAGATGCGATCGTTAGAGTATAGATATAATATAATAGAGTGAGAAATAGTGTGATAAGAGAATTATGTGGTGTGAAAGAGGACGTAGTGACAAGGATAGAGAAAGGTATGCTTCGATGGTTTGGACATGTGGAAAGGATGGATGGGAAACAATTAACGACAGAGATATATATGGCAGAATTGAATGGCAATGCTGGGAGAGGTTGCCCTAGACGAACCTACATAGACCAAATTGGGGATGTACTAAAAAAGGGCTAGTCAAGAGCCCCCTAAACCGGCGAGCATGTATGAAGATATTAATGAATGTGGATGAGGCGAAAGAGGTATGTTTGGAACATACTAAATGGAGATCTGTAGTCTCTGCCTACCCCTATGGGATATACGAGTAGGCGTGAGGTTATGTATGTATGTATGCTTGGTTGAATACCTGTGGTCAAACGGAATATTGGTTATTTAACTTTTGAGGACATAAAAGTTCTTTATAGAAAAATTGATAAGTGATCAGACTTTTGGATCTGGAAAAGAGGAAAGATTTTAACTCATAGCAGAAAATACCTAGAGAGACTGAACTATTATTTATATCAGAGGAGATTCTATGTCTTAATAAAATAAAAAAAGACTTTATTTATACTATACTTTACGTGGTGCCGGCAGAGTAGAAATTGTACCACCCTATGCCTGCCTGTGGGTATCGTACGAGGCGATTAAGGGTTTTCGAGAGGTGGGCAGCCTCCCGTGCTGACAATATAGTCCAAAAATCAGACTGCGGTCACCTACCCGCCTGCCCAGCGTGGTGGCTATGGGCAAAAACCCCCTATGGCAGTAGCCTTGTGGCGTAGGTTGGGCGAGGCCTACGTCCAGCAGTGGTCTGCAATAGGCTGAAGAAGGTATCATATAATTCATACATAAAATCACGCCTTATTTCCAAAGGGGTAGGCAAATATTACGGATCTTCACTTGTTATGATCCCGACACACGTCTTTCGCTTCATCGACTTTTATGATATTCTTCATTCTCATTCTTCTTTTCTCTAGAATTCCGGCGAGGTCCTCCCCTTCCAACACTTTCACCCACTCTTCCGTTGTACATTTTTTTCTAGAAAATTATACAACCACAGTAAATCTTAATGACTAACTAGGTATATGGAAAAATAAATCAAAACTTTCAGTCAATCCCGATACTTATTTTGACAAATAGTGTGGAGAGATTTCTAAAACTGCTTGTAATAAATCTTGAAGTCTTATACTTATAGTTTTAATTTAATAGTTCTCATATCGGTGTAACAGGTCGACAGTAGGTACTTGTATAAGTACTATCGCGATAACATCGTGCAGGTGACGTCACGAGCTGAGACTGCGATGCAAATATTGGATGCAATGGAGCGAGGCAGCCATAGAAAAGTTACTTTACGGTGGTTATAGTTTACCTAAAAATAGTAATCATCAATACATAATTATGTACAAAGACAGAGACACTGTAGTAAGATTGTGCTCAATTGTAAAAATACACACCTAGCATTTACCTGTCTGTTTCTTTTTAGTTTAAGGCAGCCGTGGTATAGTTATATTAGGAATACTTACTTTATTTATAGCTGTTAGGGTAGAGCTAAGGAGCAATGACTTTCCCATCTCTTGTTTATGTAAATGTACTTCTAATTGATTCGGTGATATATTTATATAGGTATACCTATACATTACTGTGTTCCCGAAATGGACTAGCCAGAACTGCAAGATAATAAACGAAACCCCATTGCCACGTTTGGCAAAGCGGGGACGATGTAAATGATCAACGACAAGCGAGCTTATTGCCTGAGAGGTTGCTCGAGTTCCTTAGTCGACTGTTGCCACATGCATTACCTGATGTTTTCTTAGTGAAGCCCGCCTCAGTATAGGACTACTAATTATTTACTCACATTATTCTTATTGTATTTATCCATAGAGAATAAATAAAAGAGGAGCAGCGGCTAAGTATATTTTCATACAAAAATAGTGTGCCGCTGAGCGGGGGTGAAGTATGGGACGAGGGGAGCATCCTAACACTGCAGCCCTGTCCATTTACATAGAAACCACCTTGTAGTGACTAGCCAAACTACTGGCATAAGCGTGTGGTTACAGCTACTGCGTTACAGACACTGGCCCTGAAGCTCCGCCCCTATCATGACGTCATGGCCTCACGATTGCCACACGACTCAGTTCATAGTCCCACCTCCTCTTTTATACCTTCTCCATGTATTTAGCCGACTGCGCTAGAAGGAGGGTTATGTTTTTCGACGATATGTATGTTTATTTCTTTGACACGCTCTAGAGCCTAAAAAAATTATCGCATTTGAGCTTGATAGGTGCAATCGGGTTTTTTCTTTAAGTAGGTAAATAAGGTTATTTATAAGTACATCCCTTATATCTAAAATAAATTATAAAATGAGTGCTATGTGTACTCTGTGGCTTGCCCCAGCGCACTGCATTAGCCTGCACTTTTATTATTCCAGTCGGTTTTGTTTGCGGTCACTCTGTGGAAAACTCTACAGGATCCGCATTCTCGGTGAATCGGAAAATTCCTCTCATAATGTTCAGTCACAGACGATGCTATTTAATGTCGGTTTAAAATCATTTGATATGAATTTATTACTGTTTTATTTATTCGTATTTAAGTGGGTAGCATTATAATCAGTGGTCGGAGTAGGTATATTGATTTTACACACTTGCGTCATGATATCATAACATGGACGTGCATTTTTTCCGGAATGTACCGGAGTTTCCAAAAACTAGCAGCATAGCGTTGAGAGTATTGATACATTTTTAACTAGTTTCATGTAATAATTTCGAAGTTTCGGTATTTTTATTTTATTTTTAACTGATTATTATAATTATAATACATTACATTAAACTTTATTAGCATTAAAAAGAATGTGAGAATGTAAAAGATGTTACATGTTTTATGTTTGTTACATTTTTACGCTCAAACTTTTGAATGTATTTTCAGATGAAACTAGGTAGAATGGGATGTATTTCGTGAGTATACTCGTATGATGTACAAAATTCATCATCATCATTTACAGCCCTGAGAAGTCACTGTGGACATAGGCCTCCCCAAACACCTCCACTCCGACCGGTCGGAAGCAGCCTGCATCCAAACCGGACTGCCTCGCCAACCTCTGGCCAGGTCATCCGTCCACCTCGCGGGTGGCCTTCCCACGCTGCGCTCGCCGATACGTGGTATCCACTCTAGAACTTTCCGACTCCATCGGCCATCAGTTCTTCGAGCTATGTGCCCTGCCCATTGCCACTTCAGCTTGCTGGACCGTTCAGCTATGTCGGTGATCTTTGTACGTCTGCGGATCTCCTCATTTCTGATTCGATCACGCGCGACGTTGAGACATTGCCTATGCTATATTGAATTTGTGTTGTATATGAGCTTTAAACTATTTGTGCCTGTCGAGTGAAGCGCGAGCGATTTGAAATAATAATAATATAATAATAAAATAATAATAATCAGAATATCTCTCTCCTTTGTTAGTTCAATGTCACATATATAACAATATTGCGATACACCAAAGATAACATACATTTTCACAAAACGCATCAAAATACAATCTACATAAACCGAAACTATACTTAACAAGTTAATGGAACTTGCAGCAGCGCGTCGGACGATGGTATAGCTGTCAGCGCTGTCGGGTGTACCACAGACGTATCCAATTGTAGGCAAGGACAATGCGCCGACAATCAGGCTTTTACGGTGCTGCTAAACGAGCTATTAATTTATGGCTATATATTTAATTGGAAACATTACCGGTTACAGTTTAAGGATCAGGTAAGTACTTATGTATGTACTTACCACATTTTTTTAAAACTTTAAAAAATTTGGTTAGACATAAATTGTATCATAATAATATTATTTTAGTAATAAAGTACTACTCAGTATTTTGACTGCAATCGGATCACCAAGCAAAATCAGTTAATAATGTTGTATTCAATTAAGTACACCAGGCGTATTATTAGGAAACTTCTGCCGGGGTCATCGAGAGCGCGCGAAGCGCGCTCCGGGCTGCGGGCCTGAGGGGTAACCCCTGTGCCCGGGCAATGCTCGGCGCGCGATAGCGCGCCGGTTACTTATTTAGCGGCTAAGCCGCGCGGCCTCGACTTAGTCGCCGAGGCCGCGAAGGAAAATTTCTTAATTTTAGATATTTTGTGCATGGGAGGGATGCCCATGCACTACAAAGACTGGACAAACATAATATTCGGTAGGGCAGCCGATGGACATGTCCGGGTAGATCCGCCGGGCGGCTGGTGGCGGGGAGATTTTGCCCCGTCCTCAGCCGACCGGCACCCCAGCCAGCCATCGCTGTCCTACCGAGCGACGAGAGCACAAGACATAAGACATAAACATATAAAGATATGAAAAAACTTAATGATATTATTTACAGTTTAATGGGTCAATAGGGCAGCAGACAGACTGGGCCGGCCGGCAGATCCGCCGGTCGGTTGGTGGCGGAGAGATTTTGCCCCGTCCTCAACCGTCCGGCTTCCTGGCCAGTTGCCGCTGTCCTATCGAGCAGAAGGTGAGCAAAAGATGAATAAAAGTAGAGTAAAAGGTGGGAAGAATACTATACAAGATACGTATATACAGTTTGTACAATGGTTGTAGTGGGCGCATTGTGGCCGGCTGAGTCGGCCTACTGCGCTCACTAGGTCAGTCCGGGAAAAAGAATTTGGGTCAATCCGGTTTTACCCGCATCGCTATCGAGAGGAATTCTCAGGCAGTTCCCTCGGCTGTGGGCGGCCGTCTGGCGGCCGCGCATGGAGTGGGGCAAGCCCACGGAGGTGGGCATGCGGGCCGTTTGTCGGCGCGGTCGAACATTCGCCGCGCCAGTCGGACCACGAATTGCCCCACTCTCTCTATCTTGAGGTCCCGGGCGATGACGTCATTACGGACGTACCGCCCGGCCCCCGTAATGAAGCGGAGGGTTGTGCTCTGCAAAGCCTCAATCTTCTTTCTAGCAGAGAACTAGTGGTAAACGAACTCCAGTTTTATAGTTTTATATTAAAATCCATGCTACTTACACCATGTCTCCAAAAAAAACTTTACAAATTGTTGCCGGCAATACCGTGCAATACACGGCTAGATTTTACTTCAAAATTATTGCTCGTTTAAGAATAACTTTATATGAAAGCTCCGAGATAACATGGAGGACGATTGAATAGCCATTGTGAAAATGGCGGGAAAGAGAATGAATGGCCTTTTACACGGGAAAAACGAAAACTAGTTGAAGATTCTTCCCCAGTTTTCTGGAACCTACAGATAACAACTTGGGTATAGCAATAGAATAGTGTGAAACAACGGAACAGGCACAGATTTTTTAACTCTTTCCGTCACGCTTTTATATTAAGAATATTTTTAACATATGTATGTAAGTTTTAGCATTATTTACAACTAAAATATCATAGAAAGTAGGAAAAAAAAATTAGCTATTTAGGCTTTCGAGGAATGAGGTGGTTAGTGACACTAACCACCATGACTATTGATACAAAGAAAACTATGATGAATTATGCATATTATTTATTTATGAATATTATAAGTTTTAATAAAATTCCATAACAATTATTTTTTATGGAAGTCATTGAAGCATGTTTTTCCTTTGCGTAGGCAAAGGGGCACTTTACAAGTACTGCACTGCCATACAGTACGTACTGGAAATATTTTTGTGCTACATTTGCAGCATCTTCTGGAAGTGCTTCTCTCTGGTTGATGGCTATTACATTCAAAACGAATTTCCTGAGGGACTGTAGGCTTGTGGCGTTTTATAACTGCAGGACCTGGAGAAGAGGTTAGGGAACTACTGTTACCTTGTATTTCTTTATTTGTGACATATGCTGGCGCCAGTAGACCTTGGTATACACTTTGCCTGAATTCTTTCAGAGTCAGAATGCTTAGGTCTGGGTGTGAAGATATCTGCAGTTCTTTATAAATCAAAAAGGCATTGACTGCACAACAATCTAGAAAATGAAAAAAAATTCTGTGCCACCATTTGTGAGATTTTCTATCAACAGCATAACTTCTTTTTAGTTGATCAAATTTGTCGACAAAATTCATATTTGCATTGTAGTCTTTTACTGCCTCTGGACAGGACACTTCAACACTAGTACCATCACGTTCTCTTCGGTTAACTTTTCCAAGATTCCTAGGATCATGATAGTTTGACAAAATAAATACTGATCTCTTATCTTTCCATTTTAGCAAACTCACTTTTGTGTGACTAATACGGTAATCATGTTCGCCTCTACGTAAACGCTTGTCTTCTTTTAGCGTAGGCAAGAACTTTCTGTTTGAATTTACAGTTCCACAGGCGTAAATTTTTTCTTCCAGTAATTTTACTTGCAAGGAGTAACTATTGAAATAATTGTCAAATAGACTTTATGATTTTTCGCTTTCAATTTTTGCAAAAATTCTTGACAACTTTACCCCCTAAGTCAGTTTCCACGTTAGTACCCTGCTTTCCTGTATAAATTTCAAAATCTAGGCAATAACCTGACTGTGCATACATCATCCAAACCTTGTACCTCGTTTAGTCGGTTTTTTTGGCATGTACTGTTTCAAGTAGTTCCTGCCTTTGAATTTTATCATGCTTTCATCAATCGCAATCCTCTCTGATGGCTTGTAGTTTTTTTGAAAATTGGTTTGCAGAATGTCGAGCAGAGGTCTAATTTTATAAAGTTTATCAAAATCGGGGCAATTTCTGTTAGACATTAAACTATTGTCATTTACATGTAAGTAATTCAAAATCCAACTGAATCTATTGAAGCTCATAAATTTCGTAACATAGCTATCATGCAAATCAGGTGCTGAAGACCAGTAATCTCTGTAGCTCGGCAATTTTTTTATACCCATCACCAAATTCAAAGCAATAAAAACATCAAGTTCTTCCGTCGTTGTGGGTGTATAAGGCTTTCCGGATTGGGTTGCATAGAGATTGGTTTGAAAACATAAAATATCTTGTAAATTATCTGTCCAAAAAAGGCGAAATAGTAAAAGAGGTGTAACATTCTCCATGCTAATAATTTGATCTGTCAATCCCACACTTTCAGAAAACTCACCGGGTGTGTCCATCCTATAATTCTTCTTCCACTTTGGAGCTACGGTAGTCGGCGTGTTTGAATTTACGGTGCTGGATTCCGGTGTTGATGTAGAATCAGCATTTCTACGTTCTAAGCTAGACAAAGGGAGGTCATCGTCGGAATCAAAGTTGTCATAATCCGTTGCTTGAACTTCTCCAATCAAATCGCCTAAGACCAGTGGATTTGGCTGATCTTCGTCGTCCTCATTGCTACAGATACTTTCGCTACCTGAAGGAATATCTTCCAATAATAATTTAAAGATTTCATTATCGTTTAACCCACCACGACGCGACATACTACAACAAATACAAAAAAGACACATTTAATAACATGCATAAGTTTGATGACCACTATAGTCACGGTGGTTAGTTTACTAACCACTATTATTTTCGTTGTGAAAACACTTCAAAAACTCAAGAGTACTTTCATGTGAATACATATTAAACAGATAAATAACAATAAAGTTAATAAAAAACATTGATGAAAAAAGCTTACTTACCTGTTATATTTTTTTTTTATAGAACACGCGATTAAAAGTATGTAATTGCAATATTCAAATCATCGGAAATCAACTGTCATTTCTTCAATATGGCGGTATATTGGGTCACATCTTGTCAAGCACGGTTGGAAGTTTCACGATAGTTCAACTGATTATCGCTAGATGGCATAGATTTTAATAAAAAAAATCGGAAATAGGTGGTTAGTGACACTAACCACCAAGACTGAAAGAGTTAAAAAGTTTTTTCTCTCATTAAGTTGTCGTAAATCCAAATAAACTTACCTAGATCAATCGGCGTTGGGAAATTCATCAAAGTGTTCACATAATTTAATCATTCGTACATCTGTCTAGCTAGACCAGTGGTTCCCAAAGTGGTCCAGGTGGACCCCCAGGGGTCCACAGGCGACTCGATGGGGGTCTACGTTGGCGTGAAAAAATGAGGATTCACAATTAATACGTATGTTGTGTAGGCCTGTACCTTTGAACTTTTGAAAGGGGTCTATGAGAAAAAAAATTGGGAACCTCTGAGCTAGACTGATAAATTTTTAACTATTTGAATTTGATGTTTTGAAAACACGAAACATATTTTATGATTGTGTCACGAGTGTTGGACAAGACCGTCCTACTCGATTTGGATGAATGTAGGGTGCACGGTAGGGTTAATAGCTCCTTTGTTAACGACATAAAAAAAGAAAGATTATTTAGAATCGTAACTATAGGTTTTTTTAAGGAACTCTTTTTATATTACTTTGATATTGGCAAGTCAATAACACATTTCGGAAAAATAACTCGATAAATTCTTACTTAGCTTTTTATTTAGAACAACAAACAATATAGAACATCGTCACTTATTCAGCAAACAAGATAGGTGAGGCTTAGATACAGTTTAGAGAGCGCTCTGTAAATTGAACAGAAACTTTTTAATGGCTCTTCTAGTTGTTATTGAGTTGTTGGTCAGATAAATAAAAGTTAGTATCAAGGAAGACTTTACGGGGCGCGGACGACGTCCATGTTTCACTAACAGAGCAATCGAATGTACAAGGATACATGTGAAATATACTCGTATTCATTTAAAACAGCTATAATAATATAGCAATAGTTAGTTACCTTATCTTTGATTCTTAAGTGGGTTATATGTCCCCGTTATACTGAACGTGGCTGTGGGATCTCCGTACGTTATAGTCCTGCAGCTCCCGGGATATATAACTATATGTAGGCATGTTAAAACAAGTGAATGCAGTGGAAACGAGAGCATTGAGAAGTATGTGTGGAGTCACTTTGAAAGATAGAATGAGAAATGAGGTGATCAGAAAGAAGTGTGGTATAAATGAGGACGTGGGTGACGAAGATTGAGAAGGGTATGTTGAGGTGGTTTGGGCATGTGGAGAGGATGAGTGAAAGTAGACTGACAAAGAAAGTGTACAACGGAAGAGTGGATGGAAGGGTTGGAAGGGGAAGACCTCGCTGGACCTTCACCGATCTAATTGGTGAAATTTTAAAGAAAGGTCAGGTCAAGAGTACCCTAAACCGACGAGCGTGCATGAAGATTATCATGAAAGTAGATGAAGCGAAAGAGGTGTGTCAGGATCGTAGCAAATGGAGATCCGTGATCTCTGCCTACCCCTCCGGGAAAGAGGCGTGATTTTTATGTATGTATGTTAAAACTAAAACATTGTAATAACAGCTTAGTATTAGCTGTTTGAATTTGTTTTTAAGCATTCTAATAGGACACAATAAGTAGGTAACTAACTAGTTGGGAATTCCCAAACAAACCAACTTCATTGCCAATTTTGGCTCAGCAACATAATTATGCATCATTTGATTATAAGTATGTTTAAGCAACTATAGGTAGTTTTAGAGGTTTTCTCATGATTTTAAACCTGATCCCTTCCTCTTTTTCAGACCGGTGAAAATTAAAAAATATGATAACATCCCTGTGTGTTATTTTCATCTTATTCTTGCAGTTCTAGCTACCCCTTTTCTTCGTGTTTATTATAGTAAGTTCAGAATGCCAGCCACATGTCGACGTAATCGCACTAGTGCACCCCGTACAGTGGATAGTGCAGTGACACTCGGCTTAGCCCACTGGCTTTGTCAGCTGGCACAGGCTTGTGAGGTTGTAAGTGTATTCTCTTTGTATTGTAGGACATTTAAATTATTTTTACATTATATTTGTTGTGCCCAAACTACCCTAAAGCTTTGGTTCCTTCCGTCACCATAGAATAACGTGTCCACCAGCACGCGTATGATGAATTTGGTGAGAGCGAGATGTCTTTTAAACGTCAAATTCACAGAGCTATTAATAACTAGATAAACTAAGTGTATGTACTTTGTAAAAAATAGACTTAAGGAATTAGAATAGACAATCATTCTCGAGCCAGGACTGAATTACTTAGGGCTGATAAAAGTGGTTTGCAATGTAATAATAAATACTTACCTATGTGCGTTAAGTGATGGGTCTATAATATAACTGGCTATTCACCGTTTTTACACAACACCTTATGAGTTACAATTTTAACTTTACTTCGTGTATTTGTACATTCATCTATTTATTTCAAGCATTGTGCTTTCTAGCTTGTATTGTATGAAACTACGTGTTACCTGCTTATATCAAAGTGTACACTACCTACAATGAGCTACAAGATCTCATTCAAATTTCTTTCATGTTTTATACAGTTGAGAAGAATGGTCTACTTTAGTATATGGGGAACTGTACCTTTAGAACTCGACACTACTGGCGTTTGACTACGTAAATGTTTTAGCTTATAGTATAAATACTATAGAGGGTGTTGGTAGTACTGTAATCAATATTTTTAAATATAGAATAAAGAAGAATTTTTTAAATTTAATCATCTATGCTGCTCTGGGAGTGAAAAAACAACGTATAATACTACAGTGCTTCTCTTCCTGGTATACTGTACAAGTCAGTAGACGGACAAGAGGGTCTTGGTGTTTTGTAGGCGATGGGTTGACCCACCTGTCACTACTAACCGAACTTGTACATCTCAACTATACCCTCAAAATTGGTTCAGAGTGGCACTATGTGGTTCTATCGGCCCTTGGTGCTCTGCCTACCCGTAAGGGATAAAGGCATGATTATATGTATGTATTAAATTAAATTCTCTATATTCATTTTAGGGTTCCGTACCGTTCAACTTCCATTTTGCAAATTTTCGCTCGGTACATATCGAAATGCATTTATTAATAGTAAGTCAGTCAGTAAAATGTTAAGTATTCCTTTTGATTTTGAACCCATTTCGTTTATGCTTGTTTTTACAAAAAGAGAATATTTTAAGAGATCATATTTGAATATTCAGTAATTTACTAGCCAATAATAAAGTATAAAAAAGGAAATATATTTCTGTTAGTGTTACATCATCTCTATCATAAACAGAAGGTTTTGACGTCCTTGTTTTTAAAATAAACGAAAGTATATTTTTCCCTCCTTTTTACTAAAATCAAAACATTACGAAAACATATTTTGTACTTTTTAATTTCTTCACGAAGCGGCGACATTTCAATTTACTAAACTAATTAACTAAAAATTTTTCCTGTGCTGATTGTAAAGCTCTACTAGAATATCATCAGCTTTTTCTTTCCATGCTGACGTAATAGTCAAATAATTGCAGGTGGGACAGTATCTTTATATCACTGCAGTTTTAGTGCTACGCCCTTTCAAGATACAGCCGCGTGCTGTATGTATATT